>JACCIC010000158.1:672500-1115000 GCA_018907035.1 Sycobia sp. Sy_11 | reverse complement strand
CTCCCGAAGCAGAAGCATCGGGTCAAAAGGGGGTGCGTCCCAACCGTCCCAGATAGAGTCGCGCGACGGCGCTGTCCCAGAGCAGGAATTCCAGAACAAGAGGAAGTGAAGGCAGAGGCGCAATCCAGCTCTCTAGCAGGAGCTGAGGAGCGAGAAGATGCCTCTGTAACCGCGCCTACCACTCCGGGGTTCACCACCCAGGAATGCAGGGGACATCACGACTACAATCATCTGATTGTGGTCACTCGTCTGTTCCTCCCGAAGCAGGAGTTTCGGGTACCGGAGAAGGCGAGATGCCTCCTCCACGTATGACTCCGCTCCAACGTATGGAGCGACGCCTCTTGGAAGCCCTGGCTGATTTTAAAGCCAAGCTAGAAGTGACCAAGAAGGCTCAATCCAGAATCATCGATCTCTGGGAAGAGTTGCGTGATCGACCGGTTGGTCGACAGGTTGGTCCCGTCATGGCCAAGGAACTCGATGACTTGGCGGAGTCAACGAAAGCTCAGGAAACTGAGCTTACACCGGTAGCGCCGTAAGCGGCAAAGGATGGAGGAGCTCACGGCAGCACTTGCACGCCAAAAGGCCACCGAATCCGAGGCAGAGCAAGTACATGCCGGTCTCCTCCGTACCCGTGAAGAGTGTCGCAGAGTTGCTTTACTGTGGTATACGCAACGTCTGGAGGGGGATGTAACATGCATAGGTTACCTTACCCTATACATGTTAATTACTACAACAAATGGGAAAAAGGAGGGAGAAAGGAAAAAAAAGAGAGAGAAAAGGAGAATTCTGAATTTAATATAGTTAATGTATAGTTGATATGTAATTAACATATAGTTTTCGAATTAAGTAGAAATTTGTTGTAGTTGTGCACATATCATAAAAAGCAAATAGAGATATTAATAGATACCTTTGCTTAATAAATATATAGAATTTCTATTGTTTTGCCAGTCTGAGTCAATGTTGAAGAAGTTTCTACAAAAAAATTAAAGTAATTAGTGAGCCAGCCGGTGATTCTCTGAGTACGGACGGAATCAAAAATTGCAATAATTGACCATTGTTGTATCATTTATTATTATCATTTATATTTCGATACTTCTTTCAGCAATCCTGACTTATTGATTTCTATGAAAAAACTAGGATTAAAAATTAGTAGTAAATAGAATAACACTGAATAACTTTCTTTGAAGTAGATCGATTTTATTTTTTTGAACTGGAAACGATTATTATATAAGTTCCACAAAACTACAAATTACATCTATCTAATGGATCGTATAGATTAACACGATCTGGATTTTAATATTTTCATCTGTTAAATAAGACCAAAAATGGACGTGAGTGATCTTTAAGAGCTTCATTTATTATTTCGATGGTTAATACAACTGTTCTTTGTAATTACGTAGATAACTAAAAAATAACTAGGTAACGTGATATGAATCTTTGAAAATATTACATTTCTAACATAAAGTAACTACGTCATATGCATTTGCAAATAATAATTTCAAATAAAAATGTCAAAATCTAATAATAACAACAAAGTATATTTTATCTAAGACTAAAAAATATTGTATATATATAATATAATCTGATATATTATCGTATAAAAAGGATATCAGTACTGAATATCAAAGTTTACAAACCCCAGATCATTTTTTCTCTCGAAATTGCGCTGTAATCTGGTAAACAATTTTCGCTGAACCAAAATTATTATATATATATATATATATATGACTATTGTGTTCGTAACAGTCAATCTGCGTAATTCAGGCATTCCGTACAAATTCATGGCATTACTATCGCCAAATATTATATACAATAACAGTATCAATTCCAATAATCGGCATTTTACACCAGGCATTTGATTTCTCCATTTTTGTTCGGCTCTGATATATATTGAGCAAAGTTTATGCAAAAAACCCACCTTACGCATATAGCTTGTAACATATATTTTTAAATAATTTCAAATTATTTATTAAATAAGTAATATGTGTAATTAGTTACAAATTCTATTAAAATGGATTTTCATGAAATTTACTGACAAAAAAATATCTAATTCAATAGACTAATACCAATATTTTAGTAATCTTATGTATTGAAAATATTCTTGTGCTATTGTTGAACCGGAAATCAATATATATAATTAAAAAGTTCAATCAATTTTTCAGTGGAGTATGCACCGCGCGGAATGAATAATGATAGGAAGCGTTAAAAGCAGTGTGAAATTGTTAAATTTGATCAGTCTTAATACACCGATCGCACTAGAGCTTAGTATTCTTAATTGTCATTCATTCCATTGGATTTATGCACAGAGTTTTCCCACTACTTAGACAGAATCGTAACTGAATGCAGATATTGGGTTAAGTTTTAATTTTGGTTAAGTAAATTTGTAAGCAGGGGTGAACCAGAAAATCATTGATCATGGAATAAAACTGTAAAATCATTATCAAATGTATTCATAATAAATTTAAATTTAAGATGGTAGAGGCAGTCAGGATCTCCGTTGCTAATATAGAATATAGTTTATTTTTATTATTTTTATTATTTTTATTATTTTTAATTGTTAATACAATTTAATTTTATTTTTAATAGTAGTTTTTAATGAAGATATATTTCTAAGAATATAATATATTCACACTGGGTTGATTCCGCAGATTCTGCGATGTACAATATCGACAAATTTGTTTATGTTGTACATCATAATTATAATTATTTAATTTAGTTCTATAAAACAATATAGCGCATCTATAATTTCTATTATTGATAGATGGTGAAGCACAAGTCGCTATTTAACTTTCTAAGATATGTACAATTAATAATTTGAAATCCCGCAGTTTTACACAGTATTCTTCTCACATAGATAATTTTATCATCTTTATATTATAACTTTTCATCGATTTTAGCAAGCATCGTACGTCTAGGAAGTGGTTACCTGCCCTACTACTGACGAGCCCAGCAGGTAACTGAAGGCGAAACGTACAAATAGTTATACTTCTGCTAAAAATTTGCACTTATTCTTCAAAATTAAAAGTTATATTTTGCACATATCGAGGAAAGAAAATCTTACATCTGACCTAATCATCGGTGAAATAAATTTATCGATGTTATACATCACAGAACCTGTGGAATCACCCAAGTGTGAATATATTATATTCTTAGAAATATATCTTAATTATTTAATTTAGTTCCACAAAACAATATAGCGCATCTATAATTTCTATTAGTAATTTCTATATCAGATTCTTCGAGAATGATTAGAAACAAAGGTGGTCTCACTGTCATTATATTAGTATAATATATTATAGCAGAAAGACTGTAAAACCGATAAAATTATATTTTAATTTAATTCAGAACAGTCGACATAAGTACAATTTTTAATAAATCATTTATGTGTTCAGTATTGTAATACAAATTCGATATTGATGATATAAAGAATAAGGATAAATTATGGATAATTCCAGTCTAGTAATTACTGCTCAGATAAGCTTAAATAAAATGCAAGACCTGTGTTAAGTTTTATTTAAATTATAAAGTATGGTCTTAACATTGAAAGGTTAATAAGAATACGGTCAAACGGCCTTTTCAGCGTTTCAAATTGTTCCTGGACGTGCACGCTTACTGCCGGGATTCACTATGATCATCTTTTACAATGCTCTTATAGAAATCTCTATAAAAATTCGATCAAACTCATTCCCTTATCACTGATGTTCAATGCTCATCAAAGCAAATAAAATAAAGTCAAGTCTTAATTAAGTGTCATCGATAAAACCGATCGTCGTATAGGACGTACTTTGCTTTGATTGAGAGACATCGTATACCCATTTGCTTAGTAATATATCACTCAATGTACATAAATTATTTACAAATCATAACCATACTTACAAACTAACAGAGTAGTGATTAGCGCTAGAACGATAAAAGTATTTTCGTTGACAAGAGTGCTGTAAGCTTGAGACAGATGTCAATTAATATAGTGGCGAATACTTGGCAAGATGAGATAGAATAGGGAGCGACAAGCAAACAACGTTAAATGACCAAAACGAGAAATGCCTGCTGTAGCTATATATTCGATATATTGACTAGCGTACATTCAAAAATAATACGTGAAAACAACAATTGGGTTGATCAAATTTTGGAAAAAAGTTGAAGTTCCAAAAGATGAAAAAAAAAGACTTTAATAGAGAACTAATAGTTTCGAAGTGTGTACGCGAACTCAAGAAAATCTCTATAACCTTATATGTTTTTTCATCGGGCTACGATCTTGTCGTCAATATCTCTTGTCCCCTGCCTTTGCCTAATCAATCGATAAGTTACAGTTAGAGACTGCAGACTGATAGCAAAACATAGATATAAGAAAACGGGGTCTAACAGTGACCAACAGATCTCATCCTGGAGAAAATTGTCAACGGTACGGCAATACTATACATCATTTGAAAGTCTTGACATAACGTACAAAACGACGCTATGCATGATTAGTTTGGATACTGCGTTCAAAAGTTATAGACGTGTAACATGGAGTTCACTAACGCCGAAATTCACGCTATTTTTAAAGTTTTCCTTCGTCAAAGGCAAATCCGCCAGAGAAACGTTCCGTGAGATGAACGGTGTTTTGGGAGATAGCACGTAGTCACTTCGAACCGCAGAGGAATGGTTTCGACGATTCAGAGCCGGTGAAAACGTCACCATGGATAAGCCAGCCGGCGGAAGACCTGTGACGACGAATAACAATCAAATCATGGAACTTGTCGAGCTAGACCGGTATGTGGCATCTCGTGACATCGCCCAGGAGATGAGAGTTAGTCACCAAACCATTTTAAACTATCTGTAGAAGGCTGGATACAAAAAAAGCTGGATGTTTGGGTGCCGCACAATTTGACGCAAAAAAACCTTCTGGACCAAATCAACGCCTGCGATGTGCTGCTGAAATGGAACGAACTCGACCCATTTTTGAAGCGGATAGTGACTGGCGACGAAAAATGGATCACATACGACAATATCAAGCGAAAACGGTCGTGTTCCAAGACCGGTGGACTGTCCACAACAGTGGCCAAGCCGGGACTAGCGGCCAGGAAGGTTTTGCTGTGTGTTTCGTGGAATTCGAAGGGAATCATCCACAATGAGCTGCTGTAAACAACTGGACCGCTTGAAGCAGGCTATCGACCAGAAACGTCCGTAATTGGCCAACAGGAAAGGTGTAGTGTTCCACCAGCACAAGGCCAGATCACACACTTAGTTGATGACTCGTCAGAAGCTACGGGAGTTCGGATGGGAGGTTTTATTGCATCTACCATATAGCCCGGACATAGCGCCAAGTGATTACCACCTATTCCTGTCCATGTCAAACGCCCTTGGTGGTGTAAAGTCGGACTCAAAAGAGGCTTGTGAAAAGTGGCTGTCCGAGTTTTTCGCAAATAAGGAAAGGAGTTTCTACCAGAGAGGTATTATAAAGTAGCGGTCTAGATAGAAACAGATTATCCACTCTAACTCTTTTTATAAAGCATTGACTGAAGACCAAAAAAGCGGAAGGGAGATATTTAACAACCTAATATATATACAACATTCTCCATTTTGACATTTTACATTACATGTATGCAAAGACAATAATAAATCAAATAAGACTAGTTTAACTTCGAATAACTTATCACCAGTGTACAATACCCCAAGAAAGAATAGTAGTGGTATATATACAGGATAAAGGTTAGTCAGTGTACCATGAACTAAAATGCTTATAATTATTACTTTCTTATTATTTTCTTTTATTTTTTATTTTTTCATTTCTTACATATGGATAATTGCTAGAATACTTTCATAAGATTGACAATGTATAGTGCGCAAAGGGTTTTGTTAATTAAATTATAAGAGCATATTGTTCCACATTGAATACTGTTTACTTTCAAATATAACCGCCTCTTATTTTTTTTAAACCAATTATATTTGTAACATACTCCACCGTTTCATTGGTCTAGTTGTGAGAGAGCACCTTCGGCTGGTGAAACAGCATTCGCCGCTGCCACTACTTGGATGGGTGTTTACGTGGTATTTATACTTTCAGTATTTTTTCACACCCAAAACTATGAACTGAAGTTGTAACACTGACAAATTCGGTTTATCTTGCTTTATTTAACGAATATAATTCGCGGTTGGGTGTACAAATAAGTTTCCAGCATTTGTCAAAAGATGACGTATCAGTGGACCCCGAGCAAAAATGACCTCATATGTTATATGTATAGGTTGTGTATCTGTCAACAACTTTGTAGCATTATATTCGAGAATTTCTTTCGATGTCGTTTCCTTTATCGAGCAAAATCATGGCAAGTTTCCAACCACATAAAGGTCATTTACGGGAAACGTTGCTTCTATTCTTTATTGTGAGGAAAAGTGCGGCCGAAACCTATCGTTTACTTTTAGAAAATTATGGAGTGGGATTTATTGGTGAATCGACGTGTCGCTAGTAGTTCAAACAGTTCAAAAGTGACAACTTTGAAGTTGAAGACATGGATCGCTTCGAAAAGCCGAACAGTTTTGAAAACGAGGAATTACACGCCTTGCTGAACGAGGATACGTGTCAAATTCAAGAAGAACTTGTTATATCATTGGGTTTCACGCAACAAGACATTTCTCTGCCGCTAAAATCATTCAAAAGGTTGAAAACTGAGTGCTGTATGAATTCAAGCTGTGAGACGTTGAATGATGATTTTGTATGTCCGAAATGTTACCGCAGCGATATAAAAACAAATAATTTTTTTAAATGATTATAAAAGATTAAAAGAATTTATTATTACTACAAATAGAAAAATTAGCAATATTTATAAGAAAAAGTTAATACGTTGGAATATAAATTCAATAAATTATTTGAACCTAATTCAGTAATTAGTTTTGAATCAAAACATTGGAAAAGAAATTGTATATCTGTTACAGTCCCTAACGATGTCTTAGATATTGGTTTATTTCGTGAAAAATTTAATATTCCATCAATAAACAATAAAGATATATTACTTAGAATAAAAAAAAAACAGAACATAACTTGAGCATGTTGGATATTAATACAATTTTAAGAATGATTTAAGAAACATTATTATAAATACATTACAGTCTGCTAAAAGTAAACAAAAACATTTATTTTTAAATGATAAAATAGTAAATAAAAAATTAGAAAATAGAAAATTATTTTTTCGAAATCAGAAAAATATTTTCTGTACAAAAGCAAACAAAGGTAATTTAACAGTTTGCTTAAAAAAAGATCAATGTATAAAAAGAAAATGAGAATTTACTCAATGATAATAATACATATATTACACTAAATAGAAACCCATTAAAATTTTTTGTCAGGATTCTCAAGTGTGCAGAAGTATATTAAACATAACAAAAAGTTCCCTGTTCGTGATACGGATGTAGTATTCCTACTCCATGTTTCCTTTAAAAATATCGAAATTTTATGCTTTTTTCTTAAATAATTTCATTCAATAAATTACGTATAAATATTAGACGCCGACTAGAATTACCAATTATCATGATATTAATAATAAAAATTGAAATTTCCACGCTTTTACATTTAGTCTTGTTATGTACGTGAAAAAACAATTACAGAAAGAATGATTGAAATAATATTGATTCTCTATTAAATTCTTTATAACAGGGTCCGATCAATGACAACTATTTTTTCCGGTGGAAAATTGACGTTTTACAAAATACAAAATACCCTTTATTAAATTGTTCAATAACTTCAATAAGTTAATGTCGGACTAATACTAGATTTTAAATTTCGATTACATTGCTCAAATAGTTTTTGTACAATTCATTTTGCAATTTCACAAAAAATTTTTTGTGATTATCAAATATCTATTTTTGAATCTTTGTAGCATTTTGAAAATTCAGTTGGACATTTGTTTTTATAAAAAACACGTGTGTTCTCGCGGTCGGTCCGTCTGCGCCAGCGAAACATCCGCCTTTTCTTTATTATTTCCAATGAAGTGGAGTGGGCTGTTATAAACAAGAGTACCTTGACAAAAATATGGGTAGGGGACCGCTGTAGACGAAGAAACATAATCTTTATTCGTAGGCGCGTAAACCTCGCTTCGTCAATGCGTCCGTATACCCAAGCAGTTATGCGAGCGTTGACAATGGACAGGAAAAAATAACAACTACTGGTCCTTGCCGTGTTCGCTCGACTCGTTTCCCTTTATTTGACCTCTTTTCTCGCTCGCAGGCGATGACCCACTTCTCTGAGCCCTGATTCGCCCACAAACATGGCCCATACTGCAAAAACTATTACAAATGGACCTACATGAATATTAATTTACACATAACTTTCCCTGGCCGATACCATGCCGCTAATATAAACAGTTATATCTGGAATACGGTGTATATATTAATTTAATTAAACAGCAAGTACATGTAATAACCGGTAGTGTTATGTATTCTATGCGAGTTGCGATGACAATTTGGAATCCACCTGGCGAGAATTTTTTAAAACCTTTATTATAAAAAAATAGGTGAAGTATTAAAGTTAATGGTAGCTTATTAAATTCTATGAAATGCTTTATAACGTTTCTTATTCAGGGTTCTTTGAGCGGGAAGGAAGTATATTCAGAAGCCGACTGTGAATCTGATAAAAATAACCTTTTTCAAACACAGTATTATTTTATGTAATAATAAATTGCTTGCTTATTAACTAATTATTTATTTATTTAATTATTTATTTCACAACGGCTGATAAAATTTTGACCAAATCTGGTGAATCTTTTTTCTAACCAAAAATAAGTAGAACAAAAATAATCACGCTGAATATAATTTACGAGCATTTAATTATGTATATAATATCCTATATAAATATCGGCGCTATTTTCCGTTCGAATATCCCGTACTATTTCTACGCTAAGAAATTTAAATTATTCGGTCTTAAATGCAATTTAGGTTGTTTTGACTGGAGATTTTACTAAGGATCAAAAGTACTTAATTCCGATCTGCTTTTGAGGAGCGCCTCGCAACATGAATCTAAATATATTGGGTGTACAAATAAGACTCCGCCGTTTTTTTATAAAGAAATAAGAATTTATTGTTAAAAAAGGTACAAATAATGTGATTTAAATTTTGCCCATCATTTACTACTACTTTTGACCATCTTTCAGGCAGCAAGTGGATACCCCCGTCTAAAAAATTGCTCGTCTTTTGAGGCGATCCACGAATCGACCCATTTTTTCAATTCCTCGTAAGAACTGAAGTGCTATTCCGCGAGATCATGAGTCATCGATCGGAATAGGTGGTAAACTGAAAAAGCAACGTGTCGTGAATACGGCGAATAGAGTAGACGTCCCAATTCAGTGCTTCTATAGTTTCCTTTACGATTTTTGCAACGTGTGTCCGAGCGTTGTCATGCTGAAAAATGACTTTATCGTGCCTTTTTGCATATTGTGGACGTTTAATCTTCAATGCTCTGCTCAATTGCATCAGCTGTTGTTGGTAACGTTCCCCGGTGACGGTTTGATTGTCTTGGAGTAGTTCGTAATAGATTACTCCAAACTGATCCCACCAAATGCACAGCATTAGCTTCTTGCCATGAATGTTTGGCTTGGCCATCGAAGTAGAGGCATGCCCGGGCTTACCCCATGACTTCCTACACTTTGGGTTGTCGTCGTGAATCCACTTTTCGTCTCCCGTCACGATTCGATCTAGAAATCCTTTTAAGCAATTGTTCGCAAGCGAATAAGCGACGCTCTACGTCTCTTCGCTTCAGTTCGTAAGGAACCCAATTTCCTTATTTTTGAACCATACCCAGGGTTTCGAAACGTTGTGAAATAGCTTGCGGAGATGCTCCTAACTTTTGTGCAAGTTCTTCTTGCGTTGGGCAACGGATCTTCCTCCAGTAAAGCTTCCAATTCTGTGTCACCATACACTTTGGGTTTTCCACTGCGTGTTTTGTTTTCCACGTTAAAATCACTACTTTATATTTTTGGAACCACTCGCGACTACTCCTCTAACTCAAATTCACATCACCATATACTTCTATGCGTAGCTGATGTGCTTCAGCTGCAGATTGCTTTAATATTAGAAGTTAATATTATTGCTTAATATTATTTTTTAATATTATTGCTTTATTATTGCTTTAACGATAGAAATAAATTAAGAATTCCCGCAATTCGTACACCTAATACGTTATTGGCCCTCACCCAGACGAAGCCGCGGCCAGATCCGTGACGCTCCACCCGAAAGTACCAAGATCATCGCGATACCTACTGCTTCTTTAGCTTCCTTACCCCTTCTTCTGTTGTTAATAGTGTCCATCTTCTTCTATCTGTTATTTTCGTCATACCACGTGGCCGGCCTCCATGGACCCTTCAACGACGAGCTCGCCAAATGACTCCCCAACACTTGTCTGAAGAAGTCATTCTGGCATGGACCTTCGTGTAAGGCTCTTTCAGAACCGGGGGATATAGCACGTCCCGTCACGCTAGCCACCTCCGTTCTCTCCAACTCCACATTCCAACAATAAGGTGCTCCACTCTCTGGAGTTTCCGGAAGATTTCACAAGCAAGGACAAATTCGCCAATGCCGAATGACTGGAGCCAAAGATGGTTTGGGTCGCCCAGGCATGCAACCTGAAGATTCACCTCCCCACCCTGGATCTCCCTTAGGCAGCTCCCAGGCATGCACTGCTCGGCAAGCTCGGTGGACCGTTTTTAGCTCCGTTTGGAGCCAATTCTACCTCCGTGACAAACGCCGAGGGAGAACGATCAAGCGAGAAGATTTGATCTGCATAAATTAATAAGCGATAATAATAATTTAATATAGTTGAACTAATATTATAATATTAACAATAATAATAATTTAATAATAACAATATTTAACAATAACCATATTAATCGTACGCGAAGGCAGACTGCCGAGTGCGTTCGGGTTGTGCGTTTCCTATAGCAGATTACCTGCCACATTCGATAGCGCATTTCTAAATTTTGTAACAAGTTTTGTACCGAATGTTTGCGTTAAAAATAAATAGTAAGAATTTAAGTGAATATTCCATTTGTTCTCTCTTCCTTACCTACTATCCGCGATACCCTCGCACTTTACGCTTGACCTGAGGATGCTAACCGAGGCAGACAAGAAAATTGTCGCCCGGATTTGCAGATCTCGCCAAGGCAATGTGCGACGAGTCGTGGTGCAACTAGCAGGTCCGCGATCTCAACGAGGTCCGCGAAAACCACCCCGCGCATCCCCGGCTTCGGCGGTAACCGCCAGCCGTAAAACGAAAAGGAGGTAGAAGCAGGTTTTGTGCTGCGTCGAAACCGTACTGAAATCTGGTGCGATTCCCGGGATTCCGGGAAAAGATAAACTATTCATAGCAATTATTTTCAACAATAAACCTATATATAAATAAATAATTTCATTAATAAAAAATCACTAAAGCTTATACATAGCTGATTACACGTGAACAGTCAAATTACGAACAATACTTTCATGAATTTTCTGATTTGGATTTTAATCCTAAATATATATCTCCCTCTAACTAGTATTGTCAGCGAGAAAAGTATATCGTACTCTCTCTTGCAGACGCCACTAGTAACCGTGTAACGTAATGAAATGTAATTTAAAAAACGGTGCGCTATAAGAGAGAGAAAGAGAGAAAGAGAAAGAGAACTATATAATGCTAGAGAAATCTGATTTCAGGACTGCGGACGTCAGCGCTGTGAGCTAGGAGAGTTCTGGATCACAGGAAGAGATTCGGAACTACGCGTGACGTCAGGGCCCGTAACGTTACCGCTGTGAGCCAAGAGAGTTCTGGATCACCGAAAGTGATGAAGTTATAATATAGCAAAACATTATTTAAATGAAATAAATATTTTTTAAAATCAAAATTGAATTCTTAGAAGAAATATTTTTTTTTAGATCAAAAAATTATTTTCAACATTTTAAATATATAAATTACTTATTTTAAATGCATAGTTAAGTAATGGTATACTATTTATTTAATTTAAAAACGAATAAGCCATTTATTTAATTTAAAAAATATTCAATGCATCTACAATTTTAATTAAATTAATAAATATCTTTTATCGGAAAATAAATAAAAACAATAAAATTAAAATAAAATAAAAAAAAATAAAAAATCGAAAAAGAGAACTACAAACTTTTCTCTCCCTCTACAAGAGAGGTAGAGAGAGAGAGAGAGAAGTAAACAGCACTAAAGAAGGCTGACGTCAGAGCTGCATGACATCAGCGTTGTGAGCTAAGAGTGTTCTGGATCACCGACAATCATCCAGAACATACTTATCTTATCTATTCTTGTGATTATGTTCTTGATCTCCCGGCGTTAAATATGATTTCCTGTTTGCAAAAATATATTCCAAGGTAAAAAACGTTTTTCTTATATATTTTTACATGCAAGTGGCAAATCCGAAGGTCTATACCATCTAATCAAATTTGACCTGGACTAGTGCATTTAAACTCCGCGCATAAACTGAATCGGTAAAATGTTTGTTCCTATATTGGTACAACCTTTCTTGATGTCCGTTTGAAATTTGAACACCATATCTCCATTAGTGTGTGTTGGTCAGTTGTTTGTTTACGACGCAAAAAGTTTGTTTGGCGATATGAGTATGGACTCACGGTACGTTCCCCGAAGCCGATTTTTAAGTTTCGAAAAGAAGAAAAAGTCACAGGCAGCCATATCTGGTGAATGCGGTGGCTGAGCGATGACTTTCATTTCGTGTTTAGCCAAAAATCAGACACAATCATGCTGGAATTTGCCGGTACATTATCGTGGTGAAAAGACCATGAATTGTCTGCCCACAATTCCGGTCGTCTACTACGAATTACTTCACGTAGACGCCTCAAATAATAGTCAGCCAAATAGTACCAGCTAAATAGTACTCCTTATTGACCTTTTGACCTCCTCGAACGAATTCATGGTGAACCACCCCATGGTAATCGAAAAAAACGATCCGCATCACCTTGATTTTCGGTGGATGGGCAACTTGCATGAGGCAAGTTTTCGACGACTTCACGACCTTCACTAAATGCTTTGTGCTAGTCAAATACTTGCGTTCACGATAAACTAGACTCCTCAAAACATTTGTGCAACATTTTGAACAATTCCATAGCCATAATTCCATTGGAAACACAAATTTTCAAGCAAACTCGTCGATCAACTTTTTTTTTCATTGCCAATATCGCCAGACAAACTTTTTATGTCGTAAACAAACAGCTGACGAACACACATTAATGGAGATATGGCGCTCAAATTTCCCACAGACATCAAGAAAAGTTGTACCAATATAGGAAAAAAAAATTTTACCGATTCAATTTACGTGCGGAGTTTAAATGCACCAGTTCAGGTCAAATTTGATCAAATGGTATATTAATCAGCGTATAAATTATTGTTTAAATTGCAACTGCTGAAATAAATAACAAATATATAAATATTGTCTACAAGAAATTTTTTGTTAGGAACATATAAATAGACGAAGATGCACAATTATAATAAATAGAATAACAGTTACAATCGATATACAAAATTAATAGACGATTTAAGGCAGTATTCTACTTTACAGCTTTGAAAAAAAATGTTTCATTTTTTTTTAATTTTTCAAAAGTAAATATATTCAAGAACATTAGCTCAAAATTTTAGAAAGATTCAGGTAGTTTAACTATACTTTTTCCCTTTCGAACGCACTTACCTGAGCGCGCTATTCCGACCCGCCCAGCGCACGCGCCGGATAAGCCATCTACCTGGCCTTGTTCGCTGCAGCAAGTGTTTCCATATTGTAAATCATTACACCTATATATATTCTCATCAAAATATATATCTTTGCTTCTCAATATTACCTTCCCTTTATAATCTTGCTTAAGAAAGTGTATCATGCACAGAAAACTTCTAGTCGTCCATCTAGAATTAGAAAACGTTCTTTCATGGAAACAGATTCACTGACGCAGGAGGTAATAGTAACACGAGTACGTCAGCAGCAAAACTGAAAAAGTCTAACGATCCGAGTTTTGATGTGAAAGGTGGTAATACTGGTGGTTATTCTTTTATTCATTTTTTTTATTGTGTTTTCAATGCTCTCACAGTGGACAGTGTGTTCTGTTTACCATATACAAATGAAATTTTCACAATATGGGTTGCGAGGCTTTAGTTTCAAAGTGTGCGTTACTTGTGACTGTAGAGACAGGTACATTAATTCGTGTTCGATGTCTATAATGGAAAAAAAATCCTTAAAATTGCATGCCTCACTACTGCCTGCATTTTAATAAAGAATTCAGCCCACTTTTGAAAATAATGGAAATTATGGGCCTGAAAATTGGCCAAACCGCCATGCAGTTCACCAATATGCGCGACCAACAGCGCATCTTTCGAGAGAACCACCGCTCAACTGAGGCTTCTAAGGAGAGTAGAACGCAAAAAAGCAGGCTAAATTAGATGAAAATACTAGCCTGGAACAAGTTGAAGACATGTTGTATGGCTCAGGCATCGCTGATTGAACGTAAGATAATTTTTTCTACAATTTTTCACTTATAAAAACTTTAAACGCATTTTTCTCAAAACAGCGTTTTCAAGTACCGTGGTCGTAAAAACTAAAAAACTACTGAACCGATCCCTATGAAATTTTGTACACATATTCTATATGTTTGTATCAACCGTCCTAACTACAATCAACTTAAAATTTTAATTCTAACTATATTATTATTGCAAAAAAAGGCGGAAAAAGGCAATTTTGGTTTCTTTCGTACTTTAGCGGCCATTTTGTGAATTTTGCAAGTACAGAAAATATTCTAGTTAGATCGGTTTCTAGAGTCATACTGAACAAATATTTAATTTTTTTTGTTTAAGACCATCCGTTGGCAAGATTTTACGACCACCACAACGTTACCTACTTTTTGAGCTGTTGGCTTTGACCATATTTTACATGTATAAAAAATGTATAAAATAAATTTAAAAAATTTTTTTATGTACTTCAAGAGTGTATTTATTAAGCATTTCAAATCCTACATCCGTATCTTCAATAGGATTCTCATAAAAATTTCACAAACATAGCGTTTTTTTCGAGGGTCTAAAGTAGAATACTACCTTAAGCTGATTATTTTGAGTTCATATTTGACAAAATACACATTGTTATCTATTAGCTGCTATTGAAACTGATTGCTTAGGGCGTCGACTGCGCCCGCGCACGGTACTATTGTATTTTATATTATTACGCGCACAATCTGCGGAGTCGACGCCGAATTCCATTGTTATCCTCACCAAATTATAATGCACGCTTCTTTTTCAAAGGCACTACAAGTGAATACGACGATTTTTACTGTGTCTGAATTTATTAAACAAAGATGTTGGATTAAATCCTGGTTCTGAAAGGAATTTCAACTGAGGAATGGTTGCGGATACTGCAAATACTCTGAGGATCGGATTCTATCTTCAAAGAATGTTTACAAATGATACAACGAGTTCAAAGCCGTTCGCAAAATTGTTAAGAAGAATGCATTGTCAAATCGTCCAAAAACATCGATGGATGATCATCACGCCAAGCAGGTCAAAGAACTTATGCTCCAAAATCGTCGATGAAAATTAGAGTCTGCCGATTCTCTGGCAATTTCATCGGGATCAGCACAAACCATTGTGACTAACATTTTAGATCTCTAAAGAGTCAAGTCCCGATGGTGCATAAAAGACAATTTTTTGGAAAAAGAGCGTTGTGTTAACATCTGCGAAGAGATGATTTCGAACTATCAGCCGGTTCTGAAACGCATCATTATGGATGGCAAAACCTGGATCTACGCTTACAACTCTTAAACAACCAACCAATCTCAAGCGAATATCGGACCAAAGGTGGGACAAGAGCGAAAAAACTACGCCAAAGTCGCTCAAAATCAAGATCATGTTAACAATTTTCTTCGATTATAGTGGTGCCGTGCATTCTGAATTCCTTCCGATGGGCCAAATTTTGAACAAGGAATATTATCTCAGGGTTAAGCCTCGTTTGCGTAAAACTGTTTCCAAAGAAAAATTGAAGCCATGGCAAACCAACTCATGGATTTTGCATAACGATAATGCGCTACCTCACACAACAATGGTCGTTCGCGAACATTTCGACAAAAATTCAACGCATATTATTAACTTGCTTATTCGCCTGTTTTGCTCCGTGTGACTTCTGGCTATTCAACAAACTCAAGAGAACTACTCTAGAGACACCGTTTTAGCTCGATTGAGGAAATAAAAGCCGAATCGTGTTTTGAAGGCTATTCCGTGGGAGATTTTGACAAGTATTATGATTCATTTGGAAAAATAAATAAAGATTTTGAAAATACAAGAAAATTCATCTTTTATTTTGATAACAATAGTATATACTCTGATTTCCGGTGTAATGTTACGTGAATTGATATTACCAAAATTTAGTTTATAATATAAATAAATTGAAAAATGCAACTAGAAAAAACATATTAGGTTGTCAAATATCTCCCTTCCGCTTTTTTGCTCTTCATTCAATGCTTTATAAAGTGTTACAGTGGCCGGATTTACTTCAAATATGCGCCATTTTGTTCGATAATCTGTTTCGATCTAGACGGCAACTTCATAATACCCCTCACGTAGAAAACCCCTCTCCTTATTTGCGAAGAACTCAGACATCCACTTTCATAAGCCTCTTTTGAGTCAAACTTTACATCACCAAGGGCGTTAGATATGGACAGGAACTAGTGGTAATCACTTGGCGCTATGTTCAGGCTATATGGTGGATGCAATAAAACCTCCCATCCGAACTCCCGTAGCTTCTGACGAGTCATCAGCGAAGTGTGTGGTCTGGTGCTGTCCTGGTGGAACACTATACAGCAGATGGTAGAATTAAGCGTCTGGCCATATGGGTGCAGTCATAGTGGATGATTCCCTTCTAATCCCTTGAAACGCACAACAAAACCTTCCTGGCCGCTAGTCCCGGCTTGGCCACTGTTGTGGACGGTCCATCGGTCTTGGACCACGATTGTTTTCGCTTGATATTTATCGTATGTGATCCATTTTCGTCGCCAGTCACCATCCGCTTCAAAAATAGGTCGAGTTCGTTCCGTTTCAGCAGGACATCGCAGGTGTTAAGTCGGTCCAGAAGGTTTTTTTGCATCAAATCGTGCGGAACCCAAACATCAAACTTTTTTGTATCCAGCCTTCTGCAGATGGTTTAAAATGGTTTGGTGACTAACTCTCATCTCCTGGGCGATGTCACAAGATGCCACACATGCCGGTCTAACTCGATAAATTCCATGATTTGATCGTTATTTGTCGTCACAGGTCTTCCGCCGGCTGGCTTATCAATTGTATCGTTTTTACCGGCTCTGAATCGTCGAAACCATTCCTCTGCGGTTCGAAGTGATAGTGTGTCATCCCCTAAAACACCATTAATCTCACGAAACGTTTCTCTAGCGGATTTGCCTTTGACTAAGGAAAACTTTAAAATAGCGCAAATTGCGACGTTAGTGAACTCCATATTTACACGTCTATAACTTTTGAACGCAATATCCAAACTAATCATGCATAGCGTCGTTTTGTACATTATGTCAAGACCTTTCAATTGATGTATAGTATTGCCAGATACGAGCCCTGTAGCGCTTTATACATAGCCATGAAATTCATAAAACAAAAAGGCGGAATGGAGATATTTGACAACCTAATATTTCGTTCTACATAATTTTAATGATGTAGATATTATTGATGAGAAAGATTAATCGATTTTTCCAACATAATTCATGTCAAAGATAAACTAATAAAACACTAAATTGTTTCATCTTATAAGATAAACTTCCCAATACTTGGACAGAACAAAAAGTGGCTCAAGTACTTGGATAATGACAAAAAATTAAAATTAATATTGAGATAAATACTGCAAATTATAAAATCATATGAGATACTATTTTGATTAATTACACTTACATAACAAAATTGGAACCATTTACGTTTCAGTGATAATATTAAAACTACTTTAATTATCATGATATACGATCATCAACACAAATATAATATAGCAATCATATATGAAGATGCATTGTTTTAACTTTCAATATAATTCATTACAACCTTTCAAATTAATAAGAAAAATAAAGAAACTATTTTTTACTAAAAACCAAAGGTATATAAATAATATTTTAATTAAAAAATCATTAATTTTTTTTAATGATTACAATCATTAATGCATTAAAAATTAGATATCCAGTTATAGGTTTAAATTTCCGCATTTATACTGGGACAAGATTACACATTTGCGTCCAAGTTAAAATCTCACATTTTCATGTATGCTTCCTACTTAGACATATGTTTATAACTTAAACTTTTTCTCTTTTTTGGGTATGAGTTCATCGGTTAGCTAATATAAATTAGGTTTATAAAAAGCTTGGCCAAATATAGGTTTAAGTATAGAGATATGTATAAATCCAAATATAGAGGGAAATCCAAAATGTAAGGAATAAATTTTGAGAATTGAAGAAGATTGCATACAAAGAAATGAACAGTACATTACAATAAGGTTATTTTGTTAATTAAAATGCAAATATAAATGTATATGACTAGGATGAAACAGCATAAATTATAATATCCTAGCTAAAAACAGTGAAGCCAAACTTACTAAAATTTTGATATTTTTCTTTTACCGACTCCCATGAAACTTATAAATTTTCATTATTGATATTTCAGTATCCATAAAGCTTTTGAATTGTTGTTATATATTTCAATCTTTTAATTTCTACAAAATTTAACTAATTTTTCAAAAATCGAATATTGGAATAAACTTCCTAATAATTTGATATTAATTTTTAAATTTTTTTAAAATTGTTTAAGTTACATTGAATTACATCTCATTTCTGTCTATTCAAATGTTCAGATAATTCAATTTTTCATAAGTTAGATATTACACTTGAAAGTTACTTAAGATATAATTTATACACTAAGTTTTCATTAAACTTTTGCACTATTAAAATACTTTAATTGTGCTTACATCGACTGTGTTTAGATAAAATTAATAAATATTTCTATTGGTCTTACAATCTAATTAAATTGAAAATAATATATAATTACATTAATATGTTTATATTAATATTAATACATATCAATATATAATTAATTTCAATTATAATGACAATCAGACTGTCCTTGTTTAAGCTCAGCCACGTAGACTAATCTGAAATAAAATAAAACTTTAATAATAAAGAATTTTTTCAGCTAATATATTTTTCTTTCAGATTAGTATACGGGGTGATTTCAAACAACAACAATCTGACTGTCATTATAATCGAAATTAATTATATATTGATATGTATGAATATTGATATAAATTTCAATGCTTTGAGCTCGCTACGGCGCCTCATCAGGAAAGAAATGTTGAACAACAGCAGCAGAAACTTCAATTAAGTAAGGATGGTGGAGACAATCAGATTGTACTTTACTAATAAAAAATTTTTATTTCAGATTAGTCTACAGGGTTAATTTTAAACAAGGATAGTCTGACTGTCATTATAATTGTTAATTAATTATGTATTGATATGTATTAATATTAATATAAGCATATATAGTATAATTATATATTATTTTTAATTTCATTGGACTGTAAGACAAATAGAAATGTTGATTATTTTTTTGAACTTTTAATTTTTTTTTAATAAATAAATCTTATTGATAGACTATGTTATACAAAATAATATAATATAAAATATTTCTCTCTCTCTTTCTCTTTCTGCTCCAAGAATAGATGACCAATAAGTTTTAAACTTTATTGTCTCAAATTGATGTTATCACACTATATTAAAAATATAGACAGATAACTATAGAGATTCTTTTTTTTCATAAACTAAAAGATCTGAAATGTCTACAAATTAGCTAAATTACATTTTCATTATTAAATAAATATTCCACTAGATTAGTCATTGATTGATATTACAAATAAAGAATGTCATCTTATACAAAGAATTTTTCCAACAATAATAATTGGAATTAGATACAATATTAATAAAGGATCTTGTACGAAATGAAATCAATCAAGTATTTATAAAAGAATTTAATGTTTAAAAATTGTTTTTATAAATGATACACACGGTATCGGAAGCTTAAAAAAATATTTTAATAAAAAAATTTTTTCAATGCATATTATATTATATAAGTTGAATTAAAATTATTTTTATACAAATTTGGAAAATGAATAAATAATATTTGAAGGAAAATTAGGAAAACTGCCATAGTAATCTGTTTCTAGATTTTATATTTGATCCATATGGTAACAGCTGCAAACTATATTTTATCTTATGTAAAACCAAAACATCAATAATAATTATAATTTTTACCATAAAAAGTAGATTAAAAGGAAATAATATTGAAGAAAACGAAAAAATTATTCAAAAATATTCTTTTGCAATATAACCTATAACCTATAATTGGTAAAAAATATTTAAATTAAACATACTACCATTTCAAACTTATTAATCAATATTTTTCGTAGTGTATTAAATATATTAGAAAATAGTAATTACTACAAATTTTTACTTACACTACAATTTTTATTGTGTTCAACTGAACATCCGCTTTATAACTGTTAAAAACAGTAGATAAAAAACAACAAAAGGTTAGACAAGCAGACACGCTTAATGTATATGCTAATATTGCATTTCCCCTTGTTAGAATCTTATGCATTTTTAGTACAATCAAAATTTTTAAATTATAATTCGTATAATAATTCGCAAATTAAATATACATTTATATATAATTCTAACCGCTGATGGTGAAATCGGTAAATGTCGCGAGTCGTGACACAGCATAAAGGTATGTTCCGGGAATATCTGGCGACCAGAGATAATATCAAAGAGCCATAGATCATCTATGATCATGTTAAAATTACGGAAAGATTTTGATCCTTAGCGCCACAACAGTAAACTAAGTAGTTAGCCATATGCAATTTTCCAGATGTTCCTTTTTGAACTCGCGTGATCGAGAGAAGTATTGAATGTATACGGTCCCAGCAAAGGGGATGATAAAATAATAAACTAAAATCGAGATGTCCCAAACGTATTAATTACTGTCGACGAAGGAGTTCTTTTATGGGTAATATTATCATTTCGCAGGTAACTATCTGTTGGGAAATGTTGATAATTCATAATGTTTTCCGACATGTAGGCGGCGCTAGTACAAGTATCCCAATTCCCCTACCAAAACCGACATATATGAAATTTAAATGCAGCATATGCAATTCCCAAAATGAATGGATTCTAAAAAAAATAGCTTTGCTGCAATTAAACTCATATTAAATAAAAAAATTCTTTAATTATTTAAAAATAAATGGTTACTTTGGACATATTAAAAATACATGTCCTTGCTGCAAATGAATTATTAAAAATAATTCAAATTCTTTGAAGGTTAAATTATTTCCCATGATGCTTCTTAATCCAGAAATTTTATATTTAAAGTTTATTAAAAGACAATTGAATTAATAAACTTCAATTATATTAATGAATTTTTTTTTCATAACCTTTAAAAAAATTTTGGAGTCATTAAAATAATGTTACTTTTGAGCAACTGAATTTTATTAATTGTATTGTAATTTAATAATGTTTTAAATGACATTTTTAAATTAAAATAAATGATGAAAATTAATTAAATCTTCAATGAGTTTAAATTAATTAATAAACATTTTTTCATTGGTCATACAGTCCAATCAAATCAATCGAAAACAATACGTAACAATATCAATACATATCTACATTAACATTAATACATCAATACACAAAAATTATAAAAATAAAAATAAAAAATTAAATAAAAAATTATAATTACAGTCAGACTGTGCTTATTTACAGTCATCCCCGTAGACTAATCTGAAAATAAAATATTAGCTGAAAACATTTTTTTTTTTTTTGTTAGTAAAGTGGAGTCTGACTGTTCCCAACACCCTTACCTAATTGAAGATCCAGTCCAACGTTTCGAGCTCGCTACGGCTCCTTATTAGGGACTAAACTAAACTAAAAAATGTTTATTAATTTGTATATAAGCAGCCGACAAAAGTACAATTAAATTATGAGTTTCAATTAACTTTATTAATCGAGTTTCAACAAGAATAATATACAGAGCGTCCAAAAAGTCCAAGAACATCTTAATAATTTTCCAGGAAAACTGATTTTCGACAAGGTGAAGGCCAATCTAGAAGTAACTTTTGTCAAGGAATTTAATAGTAACCTTGGCTTTGACATTGAGTTTGACTTTCAAGGTTATTTCAATGTCAACTTTGTTTTTTCAAATGGGAACCCCTATTTTTGACAACGGAAATCGAAAGAACAAAAAATTTTACGTCTAAACATGTGCTCATGTCATGGGTCAAGGATGACCTTGATGGTCACACAAGGTCATTTAACCTTGAACGAGGTTAATGTGCTAGGGCGTCCGGGTCGTTCGTTATCCTCAACGTTTTCGCGGTCATCTTGGAAACGCTTATACCACTCATAAATCCTTGCTTTACTCATAGCAGACTCATCATATGCTTTTTTTTAACATTTTACAAACATTACTACACTTGATTCCATTTTTACGCAAAATTGAATACAAATTCTCTGCTCCATTTTTTTTTCACAAACGAAAATCGCCGAGCTCGAAAAAACACGTCTAACATTAGCGGCTGCCACTTAAAAAGTAAGCAATGAATATTGCTGAAAATTTTATTGTACTTCAGGGGCATGCGTATCAACATAATAAAAAAATTTTATATATGCGGACTCTCCAAACCCGCGAAACTTAAAAATTCTCGTTACTTTTTGTACACACCTTGTATATATATGATTCATTGCTAATCAGTAATATAACATATTAACTAATCGGAAATATAACATTCAAATTTTCTTTAAAAATAACAATAATTTGAGTAAATTGTTTAATAATTGCAAAAATAGGGATGATTTATGCTTAAAATCAGGAGTTGTTTACAAGATTAATTGCATAGATTGTGTTAAATACTATATTGGACAAACAGGTAGATATTTAAAAAAGAGAATTTACGAACATAAATATAGTTTACGTAGGTCACATATTACTATGTGGGAGAGTCTTGAAAGTATTCACATTTCCAGGAATCGAAATAATGTGAATTTAATATTAGAGTCTGTTAAATTGGACAGTGTTTACCATTCCTTATTAAATTGATTGGTTTTGAACAATTTGTGTAGAGGGGGAATTTAGATTTAATTTACTAAATTTGGTGGTGGGGATGGGGTATATATAGATTAGAATATAAGGTTTAGTTTAGTCCCTAATAAGGAGCCGTAGCGAGCTCGAAACGTTGGACAAGTCTTCAATTAGGTAAGGGTGTTGGGGACAGTCAGACTGCACTTTACTAACAAAGAATTTTTTCAGCTAATATTTTATTTTCAGATTAGTCTACGGGGGTTAATGTAAACAAGGACAGTCTGACTGTCATTATAATTTTAATTTAATTTTTAATTTAATTTTTATTTTTGTTTTTATTTTTATTTTATTTTTGTTTTTATTTTTATTTTTATTTTTAGATTGAATTGATTGGACTGAAAGACCAATAAAAAATATTTATTAACTTTGAATACTACTGTTTTTTAGCCCTAAACGATATATACAATATTTTTTACGAAATATGTGAGAAAGAGATAAATAGTTTTTAAAAACGACGATCTAATTTCTTCAGAAAAATATTTCAGGATTTCATGTATATTCATCATTTCGTTTGAATTGATATTTAAGTGAAATGGTATAACAACAAATCATTTCTTTTATTCTCCAAAATTGGTTTTTCCATTACATATGTTTCCATCATTTTCATTATATTACTATACATATACGGTATACTTTGCCAAAAATTTTTAAAAGATTTACTATTCTTAATACTCTCTCTCTCTAGGGGCTGCATGACCGTAACGGGGTGAGAGGGCTTAAGCCGGGGGAGCAAGAAGGAGCGCTTGGTGGATATACTAGATCCTTTTTGGATCTGTACAACACTGAGAGTTCCGCATCCTTCCCTGGCTCACGAGTATTTGGATCGGGAACTCGTATCTTTATAAACGTGTCCCTATAAACGGGTATCCTGAGAATGGTTGTGAGAGTATGGATGTTATGTGTATGGATGTGAGAGTCAGGGAAGAGGGTAAGGCTCCTCGGGTAACCATTTCTCAGCCTGCGGCTGAGAAATGGCGACTATCGGTCTGCTAATTCGCCTAATCCAAAGTGTTAGATACCGTGCTGAAGGATGAATGGCACAAATGTGATTGTATCGCAAGCGGTTCCTTCGGGAAACCAGGCCGAATCCCGTCGTATTGCAGGCCTTACCCGGTAGTGCGGCCAATGCCGGGTGAACTCTATATATCCGCAATACTCGTGGAAACAGAAATGGAAAAATCTGTAAGCATTGAGATGGAAGTAGGGGGGAGCACGAGGTGGAAGAAAGTCGGGCTTTGTTACCGACAGAAACCATCTCGGAGGCACTGAGACCTGTGTAGGCCACTGAACAGGGGGAAACGAGTGCACATGAAGGTGCGGGTATGAACCGGAACCTGAGTGGAGCATAGAGAAGGAAACTCTTAAAATAGAAAGCTATGGAGGAGGGTCTACCTGTTCCTAAATGGGGGCGGAGATAAAGCGGAGGCAGGCAGAAAAGAGACGGGCACTAACCGTACTGACTACGTCGGCCTCGGCTGCTCCAGCCACTGATTCGGGTAAAAGGGAACCCTCAACTAGCCTTGGGTCTACAGAGCAGTGGCTTAAGAAACCGCTCAAAAGACGCAAGGAAGGTATGTACGCAGGGCAAGAATCTTACCTACCTAGAGTGACACTTACCTGTGGTGAATACCTCGGTGGGGAAATGCCTGCAGAAACCTGCACGTTACTGAAAAACGCAGTGGTTCGGAAAATCTGCAAAATTGACGATGACGATTTCGCACCGAGATTTAAAGAATCCTTTCCCAGAATGGGAACAATGGTCTTTGTCTGCGAGGACAAGGACTCTGAGACCTGACTGAGAAAGGAGGCTGAGAATTTGAAGCTAGGGGACTTCAACCTTAAATTCCGAGTAGTATCTCCGGAGGAACTGAAGATTACAAAAGTAATTACAAAGATTCCGGCGGAGATAGAATCTGTCCCGGACTTTCTAAAGTTGGTCCGAAGACAGAACAAAGGAGTGGATCCATCTAGATGGGCGATCATGAACAGGTCTGCCGATGGTAGTCTTGTCTTGGTCTAGATGAACCATCGGTGGAGGCCCTTCGAAGTAGAAACCTTAGACTCTCGGTGGGGATTGAGACGGTTACCTTTAAGGTACTGTCTCGGCAAAGTACCGCTGGGGCAAAGGGAGAAATTTGTACGGAAAACGTAGCTAAGAAATAGCATCCTTAATGCCCATTTCGGGAATACGCTTTACCCAAATAAATTTTCACCATTCCAAAAGCGCCTCGGCGATCTCAACGAGAAGCCTGGGAAAGGTGCATACACACATAGCCCTAATACAGAAACCCTGGATTTGGAGGGAACGTATTAGGGGTATTAACGCGAAAGGGGAACTTTTTGTGGGGTCCAGAGATGGAAACGCGAGAGCTTCCATTTTCATCAAGGGAATTAATGGTTTTCTGTTGCAGGAGCTGAGCTGCAGGGACTGCACCACCATCAAAATAGAAATCAAGAGCAAAGACCGACATGTGCGAAGTATCATAGCTTGCTCAGTCTACCTTACAAACTCGTAAGCGGTAAAGTCAACGAAGGATGTCCTCAAGGAGGGGTACTTTCACCTCTCCTGTGGAATCTTGTAGCTGATGGTTTACTGCATAAGCTTGAAGAGGAAAGAATCTTCGCAGTCGCATACGCAGATGATTTCGCAATACTTGTCAGGGACAAGTACGAAGAGATATTACCTGAAATTCTTCAACAGGTTCTGGTAAAGGCCAATGACTGGTGTCAAGAGAGATCCCTGGGGATCAATCGAAAGAAGACCGATGTTGTAGTCTTACTAGGAAATACAAGAGCAAAATAAAATCGTGCGTCAACTTTCGCGGGCAAGGTATAACGTATATGGAAGGAGTTAAATATCTAGGTGTATACCTAGATAAGAAACTATTGTGGGGACAACACTTGCGAATGCAGAGTAAAAAGATCATCAACATACTGATGCAGTGTAGATCGGCTATTGGCACGGGCTGGGGGCTTGAACCGCAGAAAGTTTTATGGATCTATAAAACAATACTGATGCTGGAGCTGACTTATGCTGCCTTGGTGTGGTGGAAAGTGATCGAGAATAAATCCTCTGCCAGGGTCCTGGATCACATACAGGCAGTCTCGCTAAGGGGAGCATTTGGATTAAAAAGGAGTGCCCCTACTGCTGCTGTCAGGATGATGCTAGGTCTGGACAGCCTGGACTTGGAGATAACAAGAATGGCTGCCAGATCGACTTATAGAATGATATGTAGCGGTCAGCGGGATAGTACTTCAACTGGACACGCTACAATTTACAGGGAAATACTGGGAGGCCCAACCTTTTATCTCTCTCAGAATCGTATTAACAAAACTCTCTGCTTCGGGCGACGATATAAGATCAGGATACCGAGCAGAGAGGATTGGAACAATGACCTTAATTTGGGAGGCGATATCTGGTTCACAGTAGGATCCAGGACAGATGTTGGTACTGGATTCGGTATATATGGATCTGAACGCAGCTGAAATTCAGCATTCAGACTAAATAGATATAACACAGTGTTTCAGGCAGAAATGCCATTGAAACTTGTGCAAACGGCTTAATGCAGAGGGGAATTAAGGGCAGATGCATAAATATATGCACAAAAAGCATGGTAACGCTAAGGCCTTCGATCAATCCTGCACTACGTCACTACTGGTCAAAGAGGCTAAAATTGATCTAGACAATCTGGCCAGGGTAAATAAGGTCTGTGTTACATGGATACCGAGGCAATCGGCACGTAAGGGAAACATGAAAGCAGACATAATGGCTAAACACGGATGCTCATCGGAGTGCCATCGGGGAAGGGATACTGCTGTACCTTACCAAGAGGGATGCACTGCGATAGAGAGAAGCCATGAGAAAGTAAAACTAACAACGTGGGAAAACTCACGTAGATACAAATGGTCCAAAGACCTTGGCAGTAAGATCTGCGGATGGGCTCAAAGGATCATCAAACTAAATAAACGAGAAGCAAAGCTAATCCTGGAATTTACAACAGGACACAGCAACTTACGGTGTTATACACACAAGATCAGAGGACACAGTAACCTCTGCAGATGGTGTGAGAAGGAGGAGGAAGGTCGCGTAAAGTGGCTGGGAGAAGATAACCTCGATTACGAGAGTTTTTCCAAGGTAGATGTACTCAGTCTTCTGGCTTACTGCAGAGAACTGAATGTGACGGAAACCATGGAAGATTAATCAGGGTGAAAGGAATATAATGGCGGTAACTAAATGTTCCTGAGCATATAGTTACACCCTGATATGGTTAGTGGGTTTAGTAGGTTAGAATCCTGCATACCCTGGAGCCGGCTCCAGCGGTAGTCTCAGCTGGCGAGAGCCACTGGTCGTCGAACAATGGCGGCCAATATCCAACGGAAAAAACAAACTATTATTAATATATAACAAATAAAATATATATCATATGGACGGATATATGTATAGGTATACACATGTATATAACAGTCAGAGAGTGGAATACGTGGACAGGCAGGTCAGTTGGGCATCTAATTTTTTGTTATTTAAAGTAAATTTTTATTACTAAAACATGTATGAAACAAAGCACATCGTAGACCTCCGTCGCTGATTAGCACCGATATTTGGAAGCATAAATAGAGCAAAATTAAATAACATAAAAAAAAAACTTTAAGTGGACTACTTTGCGTTGATGCTCGTGATTCAAGATGCCACCTAGTGGCCGCTGGTGAAACTGATTATTAAAACCATTAACTTTGTTAAAAAAAATTGTTAAGAATGATGTAATTTTTAATATGTCAAACTATTTTAATGAAATATATTATTTTAATTAATTTATTAATAAATTAAATATATTCCAAATTTCCTGGTAACTATCCTTAAAAATGTAATGTTCCTATCCCCCTCGGCATAGCCTACGCGGTATTTTCCAGGCTAGTTTGAGAGGAGAAGAAGTATTTCGGGCTTGGACTGTGGGTCAGGAAAATAATTGTACAAGTACACAGTATATTTTTAGATGACAAAATATAAAAAACAAATTTATTCAGGAAAAACCCCTTCTATTTACAAGGTGTTCTGAAACAGAAAAAATACGTAACACAAAATTAATTACTAGACGATAGTTGTTAACTAGATTTATATATAATGATAATACTAAGTTCACGTTAGTTTCCGCGATGCGTATATTATCCGGCGCTATTTACCACACGGATACCCAGTGTTATTTTCCACGCGGGGATATTACAAACTTGAAAGTTATAGAATTTATATAGGGAGAAATAAGATAAACTTAACTCCGCTGGTCTTTTGAGGAGCGCCTCGCAACCAGGATCATGTTTATTATTACAGCTATTAGTCGTCTGTCTTTTTAGGAGCGCCTCGCAACAGAGATCAAACTAATAGTTTCGGATAGGATTTTTAAGCAGGAATTTATTGAACTCTGGAAAGATTTCTAGCTCCGGGAGGAGTTCGTGTGAATCAACTTCGGGGCAGTTGGTTCACCGGGCGAACTCTCGATTTTGCCTTTGCAGGCCCTTTTATAGCGAAATGGTCGGTTATTTCCGTCGCCGTTCGTGAAATTTCGGACGGGGCGCCGAATTATAATAATTATATTAATAATAATAATAATTTATCATAATAATATTTAATAATAATTATAATAATTATTATTTACAGTTTGGTGCTTGTTTTTGCAGCCGGTGTGCTGCGTACAGTGGTAGTATACAATTGTACAAGCTTATACATATATATATATATATATATATACATATTTATATATTGTACGTACATTTAGTAATTTAATTAAATTAATTTAATTAAATACAGCCGGTGCATTTGTTTTCGGACACCCGTTGTATATATTGGAATGCGCGCGTTCGCCTACCGCAATATTCGTTGCTGGCTTGCGCAGTTCGGTGAGAGCGTATAGTAGTGGTGTGTGCGCGGAGCGTATTAGAGGAGATAGCGGCCGCCGGTCTAATACACTTAACGCGCTCTCTCTTGCCGCGCGCAGTGTATCCCCTCTATCGTATACTTAAGGCTTAGCTTAGTAGTAGAGAGAGAGACTAGGTATTTGCGTTCTCTCTCTACTTGTTCCGTTTTCGGCAGTTGCGTTGACTACCTTCTTCAATAGTCGTCGCGACCTTTGCCCGTTTTCGGTATGTTTACCGCTTGATATTTTATATCGTATATATTAATTTAATTTTGTAATCGTTAAATTAATTTTCTTGTTTTTCTGTGTTTACTTGTTATATAATATAATAGAATAATAAAATAGAATAATTTAATGTATTTATTGTCTTCGTAATATATTTGTCTATTAAATTTATATACCGGTCGAAATAAATTTGCTCGGCTATGTTTTTGGCTGTCGCAAAAACACCAAATTGAACAAGAATAGTGTGTATTTAATATATGAACTTAATATCATTCGAAAGCTGATAATTTTTTCTTGTCGACTGAAATATGTTTAATTTTCTAATATTGTTGTAAAATATGCACTTCTTAATAAATTAGAAAATGTTGTTCAGCAAAGTATGTTGAGTACACGCGCTGAATGCTCCGATTCGAAACAAATAATTATTACTAAAAATTAAAATTTTATAAAATAAATCTATAGTTGCTCAGTTTTCAATCTGCGTTGCTTTTTATCAAAAAATCAAATATATTTCTTTTTAAATGTGAATGAAAAAAGGGTATCCAACATACCGCCCCTTTCCCTATATATATATATATATATATATATATATATCATATCATATCATATCATATCATATCATATCATATAATATCATACTAATACTTACTAATTTATAAAGACAGATTCTATATTATCTTGGGAAGGACATAGGCTATGTTTTTTATTGAAAATGATTTTACTTTCATCAATAAATTAAGTTAATGGTTTTAATAATCAGTTTCACCAGCGGCCACTAGGTGGCATCTTGAATCACGAGCATCAACGCAAAGTAGTCCGCTTAAAGTTTTTTTTTTCATGATAATTAACGTCGCTCTATTTATGCTTCCAAATATCGGTGCTAATCAGCGACGGAGGTATTACCCTTTTTGTTCTTCAGGTTAATCTGACATTACTCTCATACCTTATTGATATCTTCTTTTTGTAAATTTTATTTTCTCTTACGTGGAGAAATCTCTCTCTCTCTCTCTCTCTCTCTCTCTCTCTCTCTCTCTCTCTCTCTCTCTCTCTCTCTCTCTCTCTCTCTCTGTCTCTCCGTCTTTCTTTCCCCTTCACTTATAAAATGGTTCTGTGTACCAAATCATACTGAATATAGTTTGTGACGACAAATTATATTTTTATTTTTATACATTATATTAAGTTCAGAATTGTGACAAAAGACTTTTTTTTTATTTTGAACAAAAGAAATGATAGCAAAATAGAGTTCTCTACTAACAACCTCGTCACTCCTGCATAAAGGCAATATGCATCGTCGGCTTAAAAAATATGCTATTCGCATACCAACATTTTGATCGAATTTAGTTTGCACCACTACTAAAATATTCACGGTATTTAATTTAAAAACCGGGTATATACTATATATATGTGTGTGTGTGTGTGTAATGTGTGTGTGTAATGTGTATATTATATTGTACACATTATATATACACATTTTAATATATACATAGAATACGATGACTAGATGTCTGGGCGATTTCTAGAAGGAATATTGTATTTACTTGATAGAAAACGACGTCCAGGTATGAGAAAATAAACTTCTTTGGGAAGATTCGTTTTGGGACGGTAAAATACGATGTCTAGGTCTTTTCGAACAATTTCTACCGGGAGTATTGTGTTTAATCGTTAGGATTAAATTATCTAGCTTTCTCGGGACGACTTCTACTTGAACTATCGTGTTTAGTTAGTAGGAAACGATTTTTAGATATGTCGGAACAATTTCTACAGGAAGTTTCGTGTTCGGATGATAGAATGATATTTCTAGATCATTTGGAACGACTTCTACGGGCAGTGTCGTATACAGTTGGTGGATAACAATGTTCATGTATGTCAGTACGACATCTATGAAGAGATTCGTATTCTATAATTCGAATACACACACTCCCAGTAAGAGTCGTCCCGAGACATATTCTATCGTCTGAAGATGATACTCTCCGTACTCTCGAGATACTTGGACATCTTTTTCTACCGCTCGAACTCGAAAGTACAATTTTTCCCATAGAAGTCGTATGTAATGTGTGTGTATATGTGTGTGTTGTATAAAATAGTCGGCAAAATATCAATTTTTGAAATGGACGCTACATTGAAGCAGCTTTTTATACAGAAACGACGATAGGTAAATTACAGTCAATTATTTATAGTAATATAGATTTTTATATAAAAAGTACTTTTTACTTAGATATTATTGCATTGTTTATGAAATCGATTAAATTATTATCTCGAGCGAAGCCGAGACGGGGGATGCTAGTATATATATATATATATATATATATATATATATATATATATATATATATATATATATATAAATAGTTTTATCGGTCTTACAGTCTTTATAATATCATATATTAACTAAAATAAAATAAAATAAGGAAAAGTTTTCCGATGGTGGGGGCAATCAGGTTGTCCTTTACATATATAGAATAAGTACTTTTATTATGTTTTATTTTACTTATTATTGTATTTTTATTTTTATTTTATTTTTAATTTTCTGATATAATTTATTGTAGTAATAGGTTTTATTTCAGATTTTATGGGGGTGATCATAAACAAGGACAGTGTGACTGTCATTATTTTAGCTAATATATGATATTATAAAGACTGTAAGACCGATAAAAATATTTAATTTTAATTTTAATATTTAATAATTTAATTCAGAACAGCCGACATAAATATATATTTTAATTCTAATTTATATGAAATCCTTCCTTAACAAATCACAAACTAATTTGAATTTGACATTTTACAATATTTTAATTTATTATATATATATATATATATATATATATATATATATTGTAATTGGCACTAAGTATCGGTACTCGTTTTGAACTAGAGAGAGACAGGTGGCATGTTATAGCGACTCTCGAACTCTAGTTCGAGATAAGGGAGTGGGGGAAACGAGGCAGTTAGTCGATTTTTGAGAGTCGAAGCTAAAGGGAATACTAGCTGTTTATTCAAATTGAAAAACTGTTAATTATATTGAATTGCTGGAGTCTCGTTACCTTTTCGTTATTATTCTGAATATTGTCTTTTTTATTTGTTATTTGTTGACTGTTGAAATTTATTTTTAGATCTTCTTTTGGATTAAGAATTTCATACTACATTCAACATCTGAAGAATAACGGGTCCGCAACGTGAGCTGTCGTTCAAGTATATAATAGTATCAGGTATTAAAAAAATTACTTTGAGCTATTGTGAGCGTTCTAGCGTATATGTGCTTAGACAAATATTCGGGCGGAAATTATTTGTCATAAAATAGATTCGTTAAATTTAATTATATTTGATTTATTTTAAATACGCGCGAATATATGTGATATGCAAAAATTATACTCGCTAATTTATTGAATATAATTAGAATATCCGTTCGATTAGCTTGTGTGTGTTCGTAACAAATTAGAGCGGGAATTATACACGCACACAAGCATAAACAACGAGTGTGATTAGCTTATACGTGTGCGTGCGACGGTGTATTCCGCCCGCGCGTATAAGCAGTCGAGAGAGAAACGCGCAATTGTAATATAACAAGATATTGTGGCGGCTTCTAGAGGATGAAGACCGCATTATATTAACATAAAGCGCGCGAAATTCAAATTTTAAACGATACAAAATAACTTGTATTCTCGACAAGATCACACTCTATAAACTAATAGGATCGCGGGTGTACTTAGGTAGTTAAATAATCATTTATAATACTATTTTCAATTTAATAAATATATTTAAATTGTTATAATAAATTATTAATATTTTTCTAATTCAAACCAATAAATTCTGATATTGGCGATTCAGGACCCTGCCGCCTCTGCGGTGAATCACAGTAGTTGTTGAATTTAATATTAATAATTTTAATATTATTTATTGTTTAATAATAAACAATTACTGTGATTCTAACCGATAGTCGTGTGATTGAATTTTTTTCATTTTATTCAATTTCCCTCAAGAATTGAAGAATATTTATAGGACAAGTGGAGGTAAACCAGAACATTCCTATTAATAATTAATTGTTTAAACAATTTAATAATTGTTTATTACCAAGGTAAGTGAAGCCTTGATAATAGTAAATAATTAATGATAGGTAAGTCCTATAATTATTGTAATGGCCTAGAGAAGTAAAATAAGGTACCAGAACCGTACCTATCCCTGAAAGGGCCTCGTTACAAAATATACATACATATATATATATATATATATATATATATATATACATATATATATATATGAGACGGCCAACAACATGGCCGCGCAAACTTATTTCGACCGGTATATAAATTTAATAGATAATACGTCAAATTATTCTAATTTATTTCCGCCACACTCACGTATAGTAAACACAGATTACACGAAAATTAATTTAACGATTATAAAATTAAATTAATATATACGATATTAAACATCACGCGGTAAACATATCGAAAACGGGCAAAGGTCGCGACGACTACTGAAGAAGGTAGTCGATGCAACTGCCGAAAATCGAACAAGTAGAGACAGAACGCAATATCTAGTCTCTCTCTCTCTACTACTAAGCTTAAGTCCGAAGTATACCGTAGAGGGGATACACTGCGCGTGGCAAAAGACAGCGCGTTAAGTGTATTAGACTCGCGGCCGCTATCCCCTCTAATACGCGCCATACACACACTACCGTACACTGTCGTCGAACGGCGCGCACGAGCAGCGAATATTGCGGTAGGCGAACGCGCAAACCTTATACTGGCGCGCGCATTCCAGTATATACAGCGGGTGTTCGAAAACGAATTCACCCGCCTATTTAATTAAAATAATTAAATAAAAATATTAATTATACTTAATAGATATATATATATATATATATATATATATATATATAAATACAAGTATATGTGCGTATACACTATTATACGTGTATACAATCACTGTATGCAGCACAGCGGCTGCAAATATAAATAATAAATTGTAAATAATAATTATTATGATTATTATTAAATATTATTAGTATTAAACAGCATTATTATTATTATAATTATTATAATTCAGCGGCTCGTCCGAAATTGAACGAGCGGCGACGGAAATAACGGACCATTTCACTATAAAAGGACCTGCAAAAGGCAAAATCGAGAGTTCGCTCGGTGAACAAACTGCCCCGAAGTCGATTCACACGAACTCTCCGCGGAGCTAAAAACCTATCCAGAGCTCAATAAACTCCTTCTTGAAAATCCTGTCCGAAACTATTAGTTTGATCTCTGTTGCGAGGCGCTCCTCAAAAGACAGACGACTAATAGCTTTACCTGTTCCTAAGTAACGTGATCCTGATTGCGAGGCGCTCCTCAAAAGACCAGCGGTTTACTGATCCCGACTAGTCAATTTTTCCTTAATTATTGATCCTGGTTGCGAGGTGCTCCTCAAAAGACCAGCGGAATTAAGCTTACCTTGTTTTATCCTATTTTAAAATCTAACTGTCACGTTTCGTAAATTCCCCGCGTAGATACACCGGGTATCCGTGCGGTAAATTGCGCCGGATATTATACACATCGCGGAAAATAACGCAAAATTAGTTTAAGTAATCATATAGATCTAGTTTATATATTATCTTTTATTAATTATATTGTTTATAATTTATCTGTTTCAGAACACCTTGTAAATAGAAGGGGGTTGTTTGAATCAATTCATCTTTATTTTTGTTATCTAAAAATATACTACTATGTTCTTGTATAATTATTTTCCTGATCCGCCGTCCGATCCCGAAATACTTCCTCCCCTCTCAAACTACCCTGGGAAAATACCGCGTATGCTATCCCGAGGGGGACAGGAACGTTACATATATATATATATATATATATATATATATATATATATATATATATATATAATTTTTCTTAATCGCAATATAATATTTAATGTACGCTTATAGTCGCTGATATAATTGAATAGAACAAAAACGCCTGCTTTAGTCTGCTTACTGAGTTAAATTAGAAAATGCTGATTTTAAAAAATATTTATAAGTATCTAATAAATATTTTTTAAAAACCAATCATATTGCAATCACCTCACAGAAATGTTTACTAAAAATACATGAAAAAAATATTTATTGAATTGAAATGACTATTTATCAGCATCAGATGAATAACAAAAAAAGAAATGGTAAAAGATCGCAAATAAGTGCAGAATATAAAAAATTATTACTTTAAAATTTATAAGATGTTTTACGAATAATATTATATCTACGTCGTTTTCGAAAAAACAGTAAGCATCATAATTGGAAAAATATTGGGCTGCGGGCGAAATATGAGACCACCCGTTGACTCTGTGTCTGTGTGCTATTGTGTGCTGTGCACACAAAGACGCTTTAAAATGCTATACCCACTGCATCTCACACATATTTCATACATTAATTTAACGCATCCAACTTTCCGCTCTCGCCGCTCTCGCTGCTATCTGGCTGCATACCCCCACTCTCTTTGCTGGAAATACATGCAGTTGAACGAGCAACCTGGCGTGATGTCGCCGCCTTGCGGCCAATTCTGTTCCGAAGTCTTCCCGTAGAATTAGACATGATTTAGCGGAGTTACCACTCCTTCTCTGCCGAAGCAGATTGAGCCGGAGTACGAAGTAGCTCTCACCAAAGTACTCTATTATATGATGAATAGAAAAATTTTTGTCAAAGGTAAAAATTTACCTAACTATCTGAGTACACCTTGTATACCCTATCATCACTTTCTTGAGATTATATACCCGAAAAAATATTTATTCTAAAATAAAGTATCCGTAATTCCTAGAATAAAATTAATCCTTCCATTAAGAACAATTATCTCTAACAAACTCTCCCTAAAATTTAACCAAAATAAAGATTTAGCTATAGAGGATTAAAAAAAGGTTAAATTGTAAGGACAATTTTTGGAGACTTAATATATATTATGTAAATATGTACAAATGTACAAATAGTGAAAGAAAGTATTATCTTTGTTTAAATATTTTCATCTTTGCGTAAGAACAAATGTGTTTGCATCTACTTTCAATTTTGCCAATATAGTTAAAAAATAATGTAGACTTTTTTGATTCAGACATATATTATAGAAGCTGAATAGTTTTGTTCCAAAATCAATCTGTAGTCTACTGTTTTTATCAATATGTTAAGTCAAAATAAGGTTATTTAAAATGTAGTTTTTCTAATGCGATATTTATTAAACTATATCTATATAAGTCAGAAAAAAACACATGAAGATACAGCAAGGTATTTCAAGTAACAGCAGTATGTGATAATTTTTCAGCTAAATTCCATTTTCTATTTAAAATTTGTTGAATGAATGCAATCCAGTGGAGATCAGTAATCTTGATCAGATTTAATTTATTTTGTAATGAATGAATTTAGTAATTAACAAAAATATATTAATACATTATATAAATTTATTTCAATTATTTGTTTTGTCACATACGCATACAAATTTGTATCTACATTTAATTAAAATTATTTATCAAATAATCATATTTTTCATTTATTATTATTAATTAATCCAACACGTCCGTTACTCTTTTCTATTGCTGTCCAAATATTTAAACTTTCTCCATAATTAATTCCATAACCTTCTTGTAGTCCATGTGGATTTGAAGGTGTTTTATAATCTTGGGCTGCTTCTTTACGTAATACCGAATCAACTTCAACAGCTGTAAAGAAAGCAACAGACATAGGTAGGTCCTTCATTTTTAATTTTGAAACAAAAAAGGAGCGGACCAATAAATTGGTCACGTGCATTGCTAAGGCAGCATTATACTTATATTTTGAAGGTACTAAATAACGTACTTCATCATGAAATGATAAACAAAGTCTTGCTTTATCTTTCATCAACCAACGCATATTTACTAACATAAGATGAAGAAAATCAACTGCTGCACTTTGAACTACCCAATTAATTCTAGTTGGAAGATAATTTTCATTCTTTTCATATTCTAAAGCTTGACTTAATCGAGAATTTAAAAATGGTGTTGCAGGATGTTCTTGTTCTACAATTTCTTCTAGACTATTAAACATTGTGGACTCCGATCCACCAAACCATTTTCCTTTTTCAAAAATTTCTTTTTTGTTTTTTCCATATAAAGATGCAATTTTGATTGCTTCATTTGTTGTGTACAACTTATTAATGAAAGTTTTAGAGAGATATTTGTCTTTTAAACGATAAAGTTTTTGTCCCTTAGTTATTTGAAACATTTTCTTAGATTTTGACATAGCTTCTTTATCGGAGATATTACTATTAAATTGTTTTAATAATCTTTCAGAAAATTTTTGTCCAGCACCATAAATTCTAGCATAATTAAGAATTTTTGCTTCATCTCTTGAAATACCAATAGTTTTAGCTGTAACACTGTGCATATCAGTTCCTTCAGATTTACTACCAATTAAAGTCATCCAACTGAAAGGTGTTCCACCTTGTATTTTAATGGTTTTGGAAAAAGAATCTCCTAAAATTGAAGCAATCCACAGCTCCTGACTATCAACGTCAGCTCCAATGATGTTGTAGTTTAATGGAGCATTTATCATCGCCCTTAATTCAGATCCAATTCGTTCAGAATGTGCATTAGAAGCTGTCATCCATGTACCTTCCGTAGCTCTTCTAGTTAGTGTTCCTGAAACTATAACTTGTGGAATAATAGCTCCATAATTTCGTAAATTTGCATTTATTTTAGAATTTATATTCTGTGGTTTATCATGTAACCAAACAATAACTTGTGAAAGAATACGGTCACGACTATTCTTCCAGTATGAAGACATTTTAGATATACTTAATATACGTGCAGCATTTTTGTCTGTACCTGCAAGAATATTTTCTGAAAATTTATGAAAAAAATCTTTAGCTAATGGATTTCCAACATTACAGAATACTCCATTTTTATGAGGTAATTTAAAGAAAATGAAATGCTTATTATTTAAGAATTCCGGTAAATTGTTTGATAGATGTTGATCTAAGAACCTGTTAAACTTTTCTTTGATTAAAGTAAATTCTGAGAAAGATTTAATTTCAAAGGAAAATGTTTTAGTTAAATTAAATTGATCTAAATTTTTTCTTTTAAATAATGTTAAATTTAAATTTTTATTTTCAAAAGGAACAAGAAAGCCCCAACCATGTTCTCTTATATAATGAAGAGGATAATTTGTCCATGTAAGATTTAAAAGCTTTGGTGAAATCAGCATTGAAGTACTAATATTTTGAGATTTTGAAAAACAGTTTATATTATTTTTCGATTTTTGACAAAGTCTACGGTACCAATTTGGGTATCCAGACATATAAGGTATTTTTTTTGGTAAAAAAGTTTTTGTATTTTCTAAATATTTAAACTTTATGCACAACTCTTTATTTTCATGTGAAACAAATTTGTTTTTCATCTCATTATAACTTTCTATATAACCCTTTTTTAGGCTCATTTGTTTAATCGACCAATCTTCATCCCATAGCCAAGGATCATTTTTATATTTACTTCCTATCAGTAACCGACAAATAAGATCAGCTCTTTTTGATAAACATGTTTTGCTTTCTAAATTCATATCTTCATATGTAGTTTCAGCTTCTTGTAAATATCTATTCCAATTATAATTAACTGGTAAATATGTAGAACCAAGTTCTAACATACCTGCTAATGTTGCTGGATGTGGAAAACGTTCAATAAATATAGGAAATAATTTTTTTAATATATTATGAGTTGCTATTACATCTAATGCACAATATTGCATTGATGTATTAAACTGATTCTTGATTTGTAATAAATCTCCATCTACAAAAATTTTTCGATTTGTTTTATCTAAAGTTTTACCACAATAAAAATTATATACATCAGCCAGATTATTTAAAGATGAAATGGGTTTCAATTGATCACTGGCTGTGACATTATTTTTAGATTTTAAAATTGTACGTTGATAACTATTTGTACCACTTATACAAATATGTAATGCCAATGTATCCAAGAATCTAGTTGCACTTCCATTTAACCAATATTGCTCCTTTGTCCGTACACGATCGAAAGAAACATTGTGTCCAACAATAATTTTTGGCATTTGCTGAAAACTATTAAGGCTTAAGCCTTTATCATTTGTTGTACTTTCTAAAGGTATTAGATGATCTGGTGTTAAATAATTTTTAAAAATACCAGATGTGCCATTAATAAGATCTTTGGAAACCCAACCGTACCATGCAGTTGTACTGACTGCAGTGGCCATTATTGGAAGTGGACCATTTTTCAGACATACTTCAATGTCATATATTAAACCCAATTCTTGTGGATATTCTACTGCTTCATATTCAGAATTTGTGTAACGTGTCCATCCTTCTTTTAAAACAAAATATTTTGGTACTTCAGGAATTTCTTCTAATAATGCGTAAATGATTTCTAAGTAAGATTTAATTTGTTGAGATGCAATCTGTTTAAAATGTTCTTCAATATTAGTTCCTTCCAATTTAGGGATTAAAACGTTTACATTTGGAATTTCAGACCTACGTTTTGTATCAATTCCAAAACTTTTTAAGTTTTTTTTAATTAAGTTTATATCATTTGCTGCATATACTTTCTTAGAATCACTTCCAAAAATTTGATTATAAAGATTACTTGATAACATTTGTAAGTTAATTTCATTAAATCTTGAAGTATTAATATTTGATAAATTATTTTTTAACATAATTAGTTTATTCATACCCTTTTCCATAAATATTTTTTTATTACTAACTTTATTATTAACGCTAAATGATTTTACGAACATCTTCGACAATTTTTGCATCTTAAACATAAAAGTAAAAATTTGGCTGCCATGGTATTTATAATTTATAAATTCAATTTGCAAACATTTTTTTATGCCTTGCAAGTAATACATTGTATAATTTCTTTTTCTAAGGACACACACACACACGCGCGCGCGCGCACACACACACACACACACACACGCACACACACACATATACCCTTCAATATGGACTTCAGAGCGTCCGTTTAAGCGCTTGGTCTAATATATAAGCCTATGGAGAGTAGAGGAAATGAGTAGAAACTCCGCTCGCTTTACATGAGAAAAGCTGATCAAAAATTAGCTGGAGATGGTAGTTCAGATTTGTCCGGTAGATGCCGCTGTTTTGGAAATGCCTCGATGGTTTTGCGTGCAACAGAAAGAGAAAGCAAAAGCAAAGCGAGTAAGGGGAAGAAAAAAGTAGAAATAAGGGAGCAGAGATCAAACTTGTCCCTTTCTCACACTCACTGCATACCTCCATTCTTTTTGCTTCAACTACATGCATATGAAGGAGCAACCTCACAGGGTGTCGCCGCCTTGCGGCGTATTCGGTCACGAAGTCCTGCCGTGTAATTTCACACAATTTTAGCAGAGTTTCCACTCCTTCTCTCTACCCTCCATATATATGTCTATGAGATGCCTAGCGTGTTGTAGAGACATCCATGAATACTAGCGGCAGAGATAATAACGAAGATCGCCGATGCCCATGTTAGAGATTGCAGTCAAATTTTGACCCCATTGCGATTAGGGTAAACATAAAACGTAGGTACTTCATTTGTACAATATCCTAGATGTTGGTTTTCGAGCTCTTGCAAAAAGGGGAGTGACTAGTAGGGGGGGCATGAAACAATAGATACAATGAAAGGGATTAATTGGTGTCGAAGAAATTCTTTAAGTGTGCATAGATTTTCTTATGTATATATATAGATTTATAATTTTATGTTCGCTGGGTGGCGATGATCGTGGTGCGGGATCGTGGTGTGGGACCAGTGAATCCCTTTTATTACACCCCGATATATATATATATATATATATATATATATATATATATATATATAGCTGTGCCACTTCGTTGTTTGGAAGTATATAAGTCAAGTAGGACTTCAACAGCTTCCAAGAGCAATATTGATAAGCTAGAATAACTTCTCCAAGTATATAGTTCGATGTGCTTAGAACCAAGTAAAATAAGCGTATTTAACAGCAGTTTAGAAACGTTCTGAAAAATTGGCCAGAGCTCGAAGGCATGCCTTACTTATAGCTCTCAGGGTCAAAACTTTATTGTGGGTAGAAAACTAAGGCATAACAGGCCAGTTCTAATTTGAAGTATTAGACTTATATTGACATTTTATGGTCCATTTCAGTAAAGCAAAACTGAATGCCAATTTACCAGCATATAATCTTCCCTGATCCACGGCTGCATGCACGGTAAGAATGCACGCGCAGTCCAGATCCGCGAAAGAGATATTCTCTTGAGTGACCCCCCCCCCCATTGTCTTGTCAGCCTGAATACAATGTCTAGTTATCCCGGGACGACTCTTGCTGGGAGTGTGCGTGTTCGAATGATAGAATACTAATCTCTTCATAGAAGTCGTAATGAGATACCTGGACATTGTTTCCCACTAACTGTACATGACACTCCCCGTAGAAGTCATCTCGTCATACCTGGACATCGTCTTCTAACGTCTGATCACGAAATTCCCCATAGAAGTAGAAATCACATTCTACCATCCGAACATGAAACTCCCCGTAGAAGTTGTCGACATACCTAAACATCGTTTTCTACCAACTAAACACGATAGTCCCAATAGAAGTCGTCCCGAGAAAACTAGCATGGCTTCCTAACGACTAAACACGATACTCCCCATAGAAGTCGTTCGGAAAGAGTACCGTCTAACATGAATCTTCCCATAGAATTTGATTTCCTCATATCTGGACGTCATTTTCTATCAACTAAATATAATATTCCCCGTAGAAATCGCCCAGAGACACCTGGACATCGCATTTTATCATCCAAACACACAACTGCATATATAAATCGTCTTGAAGCAACGGAATATCGTAATCAACCGCCCGTACATACCAATACAATATTTCTCAGTAGAAAGCGTATTTAAAATGTATATATATATATATATATATATATATATATAATATGTACAATATAAGATACATACAGTATATATTACATATTTCATATATTTTTGTTTTTTCAATTAAATACCCTGAATATTATCATAGTGATGCTAACTGAAATTCAAGCAAAAGGGTATGGCGAATAGCATATTTTTTAATCAGACGATGGATATTTCTTTTTTATGCAGAAGTTACAATATATTAGATATATAGTTTTGAGGTTGTTGGTAAAAGAACCCTGTTTTGCAATCATTTCTTTTGTTCTAACTAAAAAAAACAGTCTCTTGTCACAATTCTGAAGTTAATATAATATATAAAAACAAAAATATAATTGTTGTCACAAATTATATTCAGTATGATTTGGCATACAGAACCACTTCATAAGAGAAGGAGAAAAAAAGACAGAAAGAGAGAGAGAGATTTTCTCACGTAAGAGAAAATAAAATTTACAGAAATCAAAAGATATCCATAAAGTGTGAGTGTAGTGTTAGATTAACCTGAAGAACAAAAAAGGTAATACCAGAGATGAACCGAGATTGCCAGGGCCCATGTAAATCAATGGTTCTAAATTTGGCGCCACAGCCTACTGTCGTAATGAAGGCGAAACTGCGGGCGCAAGAAAGTTCCAGGAAAGTTTCCCCGCACTATTTTTCTGAATATTTATGATTTTTGGGGGACTAATTACGAATATCGTAACAGCTTTAGACGGAAATTGAATATTTATTCCTAGATCCATGCAAAGTCTATAAAGATCATGGTTTGTATAATTTTCCTTAAGAAAATAAAAACACTTACAAAAAAATTTGAAAGCATAATCATAGACCTTCTTTAAATACATATTTTTTGTTCTATACAGTTTTTGATGCAAATAATATTTCTCGACAAAGATCAACTATTACATTTCGGAGTCCCGTGAATGGTTCCCCGCATATACTCAATGCAGGTACCTTCGTAAACACTTTTTTCAAGAAATATTGCTTATAGGGGCGAATTAAATAGAATAAAAAATATGTATTTTAATGCGATGTACAATGATTTTTTAAAAAACATTTGTTTAAATTTTAATATTCCCCAAGATATGTCCAAAAGACTCTGTGTTTATAGTTTTTAACTTGAGAATCAAAAAAAAAAATCGACAAATCGATTATGTTCGTCTTTCGGAAGTTCATCCCCGATCTCTGTTATAGATTCACATAGCAATTTATAATGGACCAAGATTGCTGCGAGTACGCATTTAGACTGCCGATGATCGCAACAGCCTTGGAGCAAGGCTAAATTACGAAAAATTTTCGTGAAATTTACATCGCAGCGATCATACTGCAAGCATGCACTATTAAAAAATAATTTTTTTAAGTTCATCGTAAAACCATCGAAATGTATTATAATGTTATAACTGTTAATATATATATATATATATATATATATATATATATATAAGCATCTGCTGTCTCGGCTTTACTCAAAATAGTAATGTAATCAATGTATTAAACAGTTATATAATATCTATGTAAACAATTTGCGACGGCCAAAAACATGGCCGCGCAAATTCATTTCGAACAACAGGTAAATTCACTACACAGATATACCGCGCATACACAAAAAGAAATGAAAGTTATTCTTGCAAACTATTATTATATCTATTTTCGTGAATGTACCTATATACGTCTATGAAATTAGATGTATAACAGTTTAATAGTTTATTAAATATTGTATATTTGAGGTACAAAGATAAAATTAAATTAAAATTACTACATATTATATTAAATAGCATGCTGTAAACATATCGAAAACGGGCAAAAGTCGCGACGACTACTGAAGAAGGTAGTCGACACAACTGCCGAAAATCGAACAATTACAGAGAGAACGCAATATCTAGTCTCTTTCTCTACTACTAAGTTTAAGTTCGAAGTATACCGTAGAGGGGATACACTGCGCGCGGCAAGAGAGAGCGCGTTAAGTGTATTAGACCGGCGACCGCTATCCCCTCTAATACGCGCCGCACACACACTACCGTACACTCTCGTCGAACGGCACGCGCCAGCAACGAAAACTGCGGTAGGCGAACGCGCAAGCCTTATACTGGCGCGCGCATTCCAGTATATACAACGGGTGTTTGAAAAAGAATTTACCCGCCGTATCTAATTAAAATAATTAAATAAAAATATTAATTGTACTTAATATATATATATATATATATATATATATATATAGACATACATACATATATATGTGCGTATACACTATTATACGTGTATGCAAACACTGTACGTAGCACAACAGCTGCAAATATAAATAATAAGTTTTAAATAATAATTATTATGATATTATTAAATATTATTATGATAAATTATTATTATTATTAATATAATTATTATAATTCGGCGCCCCGTCCGAAATTTCACGAACGGCGACGGAAATAACCGACCATTTCGCTATAAAAGGGCCTGCAAAAGGCAAAATCGAGAGTTCGCCCGGTGAACCAACTGCTCCGAAGTTGATTCACACGAACTCTCCCCGGAGCTAAAAACTTATCCAGAGCTCAATAAATTCCTTCTTGAAAATCCTGTCCGAAACTATTAGTTTAATCTCTGTTGCGAGGCGCTCCTTAAAAGACAGACGACTAATAGCCTTACCTATCCTAAGTAAACGCGATCCTGGTTGCGAGGCGCTCCTCAAAAGACCAGCCGTTTACTTATCCTTTACATTTACTTACTTCCCGAAATTATTAGCTTGATCTCTGTTGCAAGGCGCGCCTCAAAAGACAGATGGATAATAATTTTACCTATCTTAAGTAAACGTGATCCTGGTTGCGAGGCGCTTCTCAAAAGACCAGCCGTTTACTCATCTCGACTAGTTAATTTTCCCTTAACTCTTGATCCTGGTTGCGAGGCGTTCCTCAAAAGACCAGCGGAGTTAAGCTCACTTTGTTTCATCCTATTTTAGAATCTACCTGTCACGTTTTGTAAATTCCCCGCGTGGAAACTAACACCGGGTATCCGTGCGGTATACAGCGCCGGATTTTATACGCATTGCGGAAAATAACGCAAACTTAGTAAAAGAATTATATATATAGATCTAGCTTTAAAATTACTTTCTTATTAATTATTTTGTTTTAATTTATTTGTTGCAGAATCTTTTAAATAGAAGATTACGCCAAACGTTTTCTTGAATAAATTAATTGTTATTGTTATAAAAATATACTGTGTTCTTGTATAATTATTTTTCTGATCCACCGTCCGATCTCGAAATACTTCCTCCCCTCTCAAACTACCCAAGGAAAATACCGCGAATGCTAGCCCGAGGGGGACAGGAACGTTAGAAATTCTCTATCTATAAATCTATATTCCTATAGATAATTTCATCCTCTGAGAATATTTCTCGAAAAATAATCAAACATTTAATCTTGCTTGGTCCCTCTGAAGCATCGGCAGTGGTGTGACTGTATTGAATAAGTCCTGTCATTATTTTTTTGAAAATTTTCATACTTATATTTTTTGGAGCACGGATTCTTAACATCATAATAATGTTAGATCGAAATTAAATATGTATTCCCAAATTGATGAAAACTCCATAAAAATCATGGTTTTCTGAATTTATCTTAGAAAATGAACAAATTTAACATTTAAAACCAAAATCATAGAGTTCATTAAAATACATATTTTTTTGTTCTATATAATTATTCGATACAAACTATACATTTTTGGAGAAAAGTTCAACATTTCCGTTTCGGGATTCTCGGAATAATTCCACGTTTATACGAAATACAGATACATTGGAAACCTTTTTCTTGAGAAATGCTGTTTGTAGAAATTCAGCGCATAGTACAAAAAATGTATGTTGATAAGATCTTCAACTTTTGTTTGAAATACTTTTTGTAAATTGAAGTACACTAAAACAAAATTTGATCATTTTAAATAAATACATTTCTTCGAATTGAAAGAACAAAGAATTTGTTTAATATAAACAACTGTTTTTCGTTAAGAAAAAAAAATATATAAAGGTATTAACTGATTTAGTTGAAACAATATTCTTAATTAAAAAAATATTATAAATTGTCTAAAAAGTATTTATTTAAGTGGCTAAATCAATTTCTTTTTCTTAAAAGCATTAAATTGTATTTCATAAGCATATCATTAATTTTCATATTTGGTTAGTGAAAAATAAAAATGTTTCCAAAAATTTTTTGCCAGGTGTATCCAGGATTTTCATCGCAATTCGCATATTTACGCATGCCTCTACCGATAGCTAACTTTATAATGAGATTCTTAACCTTTAGAATTATATATGTAAAGTTTGAACGGCTGAGATTTTGCGTTTCAAATTAAGTTGCGTTGCGCTGCCTACAATACTAATATAATATTGTGTGTATATTTATATATATTATATAATGTATAAGAAAAAAATGTACATATATTTATTCTTTATTGCAATATAACATATATCATACGTTTACATAGTTGTTGATTACGAAAATGAGGGTCTAATAAATTAAGATACTACAGTTCAATTTTATATTTTGTTTTAATTATACAAAATTAAAAATATTTTTTTAAATATTTCTTTAAAGCAAATAAATATCTTTCGAATTAAGAACCGAATATCTTAAAACAAAATTTTATTTTTCATACATCAAAAAGTATTTACTGTATTTAAATAAACATTTCAGTATTTTAAATATATAAATTTCTTAGTTTCAATAAATGGTGTACTAATGGTATATGTATATCTATTTGTTTAATTTAAAAAGTATGTATTTAAATGGATTAAATTTTACATTAAAGAAAATCTGCAGATACAGTAAATGTAACAATCGATCAATTTCTTTATTAATTGAAAATTATAAAAAGAAATTAGATGTCTGGAATAATGCTTATTATGTTTAAGAACATAAGAACACCTTAACAGAAACATAATTAATTGAACGCGTTCTTTATCTGAAGTGTATAATTAAATATCTTCTATCTTGTAAATATTTAGAACGAAAAAAATGTATATTTGAAGTTCTAGTTGCTAGAATTGTATATTTATATATTTTAAACGGATTAGTTTGTTTTGTCTTCTTTCTTACTTAAAATATTGAAAGTATTATATCTAATTCGTAATTTTTTTTTCTGTTTAACAAAAACAATTATATTGCAACAAAATTGCTTTGATAAAATTAACTTAACATTGAGATAATAATAATGACTTTTATTAGCAATTTATTTGTATTTATAAATTGAATAGCTCTAGAAATATATTTGATTGCTTTTCATATTTTTAAAGCATGCTTTAGGTATAATCATATTTGACATATACCAATCATATATAAGAGAAGGTGAGAGAGAGAGAGAGAGAGAGAGAGAGGGACAGGGAAAGAGCGAGAGAGAGAATGGATTTTCAGTACCGAAATAGAAAAAAGAATTACTACACGCATTTCTTATATATATATATATATATATATATATATATGTGCAGTGTTCTTTAACTTAAAACTTTGATGTTCAAATTTTGATCTCCTCATTTTGATGCGCGCGAATTATATGAATCACACGAATGCACCAACGCATCGATCTGTCTGGCATCTTATCAGCTCCTATTGTTCTCTGTGGGCTATCTTTTATCTTGACCTGCAATAGACTAAACATCCCCTACGGATCATCAGTGAAGAAGAACAGACAAAGACACTGAAGGGTATAAATGAATTAATAATCAGCGATGCGACACTCTCTGTCGGGATCTGAAGCTGTAAAGAAGTGTAAATAAAAAGTATTTCAATTAACTCCTCTCTTTCAATTGCTTTACTTTCCTTTATCAATATTTTGTGTTTCTCGCGTATTCGTTCGTAAAAATACGGGTTCCGCAATTACAGTTATTTAACTGGTGCTGCGGATAGGATACTGCGAAGCTGCTGATTTAGGATTCACCTACAAACTTCGTGAAGGAAATCAACGACAAGGAGGCAGTTGGTGTTTCAACCCCATCGTCGCAGTTGACTTTTTGAAAACTTACCACGTGCAACTCAGGTCCCATCTACAGGCAGAAAGTCATCTGGAATCTTCAAAGAATAAACAGTGAGTCTTTGAAATTCCTTAATACCATCTATCCAAATAAATAAATAGATATATATGCGATTGTTGAAAGAAAAGAAAAACGAACATCTTTAATAAAATGGCGGAACAATTTAAACTTAGATTGAGTATATGACGCGACGCGATCCCCAAATACGAAGGAGGAAGAAAACTTCTTTCGCATTTTTTGCAAACTTGTGATAAATTTATAGACGCTTTAGCCACAAATTATGACACTATAAATGTATCTTTGTTGTCGCTGATTAAATCAAGAATACATGGTGACGCTTTAGATTTGATTGTTACAAATAATCCAGCAACATGGGACGGATGCAAAAGAATTTTAATAAATAGATATAGTGATCCTAGTTCGGGGATTTATTATTTAATAATCTGACGACGTGTTATCAATTATCTAATCAACATTTTCATAAATACGCTGACGAAATAAAACTACGTCTAAATAAATTTAAAGAACATATTCAATTGAATGTTCAAGATGCTAATTTAAGGCAAATGAAATTTGAATTTTATGAAAATATTGCGCGAAATACTTTTATTAATGGCATAAAGGAGCCATATCACTCACACTTAACACACGTCGATCTAGACGATATCGAAGCTTATTTAATCAAATGTAGGAAGCTTGATAATCATAAACAACAAGCTGAATTTTTCAATTTTCAGGGAATCAGAGAAAATAAACCTAAACCTAGTAACTTTAATAATTCTAGGAATACAAATCTATTTAATACATCCCTAAATTCGAGAAATATTAACTCACTTAGTGTATCGACGAATGCAAGGACTTTTAACCCATTTAATACGCCCGAAAATAGAAATGCCTTCTCAGCCCCGCAAATGCAACCTAATTTTAGACCCACAAACATTGGAAACACCTCTGGAAATAATTTTAAACAAAATTTTAGTAATACTAGACAACAAAATTATCAACCGACTCCGATGTCGATAAGTACCCGAAATATGAGCCGGCCAAATAATAATTTTGGTCGAAATATCAATTCAGCGACATCGAATAATATACGATCAAGAGGCAGTAACTTTTTCAAAAGCACCGGCCCAACGGATTTTCTTTCGGAAGAATTGCATAACCAAGAAGACATACCAGATGAGGTAATTTATACGGAAGAACTCCCAAACGAAGAGCAAATGCAAGATGAAACAGTTTCTCTCGAAGAGCAAAATTTAACCTATGAACATTTTCAAGAAGGAGACAAATCACTAAACAGGAGGTAGTAAATTTGAATAATATTGGAAATTGCCCCCAATTACCCCACATAATAACAACAAATCCACCGTTACAAATTCTCATAGATTCTGGAGCCTCGTCTTCAATTATTAACCCAAAAATAGCCTATAAATTATTTTCCAAATATATCTTTCCGCATAATTTTGAAGTTAAATCAGTGCATAAGGTAATATAAGGTACAGACGCACTTACATTCCCAATTTTACGCGAATTCGGAGATAATACACCAATCACCTTTTTAATAACATCATGGCCCTCTATGTATGACTGCTTAATTGGACATAAAGATTTGCGAAAATTACAAGCAAATATAAATTATAAAACTCAGATGTTCAGTACAGCGAAGCTTGAAATAAATTATTTAGATAACTTACCAGAAAAATGTAAAAAGACGATCCTAAATCATCATCAACAAATAAAAATGCAAATAAGGACTGATCATATGAATAAAGAAGAAAAGGAAAAAATTATCAGACTATGCTACAGATATAAAGATTGCTTCTACAGCGAAAACGATAAGCTATCCGCAATCACAGCAGTGACTCACACTATCAGAACGAGAGACGATCACTCAATATATGTCAAGAGTTTTAGGTATCCGTATCATTTGAAGGAAGCTATACAGGAGGAAATCAGACAGTTATTAAATGACGAAATAATACGGCCAAGCAATTCACCGCACGCTTCGCCCGTTTGGATTGTTCCCAAAAAACAAGATGCAAGTGGAAAAAAGAAGTGGAGGATGGTGATAGATTATCGAAAACTCAACGATAAAACCATTGAGACAAGTACCCTCTAGCTAGAATGGATGAAATTTTAGAGAATTTAGGCAAATGTACATATTTCTCTACATTAGATTTGGCCCAAGGTTTCCATCAAATACCGCTTGATAATAATTCAATAGAAAAAACAGCCCTTACCGTTGAAAACGGACATTACGAATACGTTCGTATGCCGTTTGGTTTAAAAAACGTCCTTGCAACTTTTCAAAGAATGATGGATAAAGTTTTAAGGAAATATTAACACAAATTTTGTTTCGTTTATATGAATGACATTGTCGTATTTTCTAAATCTCTCCAAGAACATCTACAACATTTAAAACTGATTTTCGACGAATTGAAAAATTACAAACTAAAAATTCAACCAGACAAAAGCGAATTCTTAAGGAAAGATGTCCCATTTTTAGGTCATATCATAACACGGGAAGGAATTAAACCAAACTCTGAAAAAATTAAATCTATAATCCAATACCCTATCCCAAAAACGCAAAAAGAAGTAAAATCATTCTTAGGAATTACCGGTTATTACCGAAAATTTATCAAAGATTATGCACAACTTTCAAAAGCACTCACCAGAGTTCTTAAAAAGAATGAGAAAATTAATTGTGAAAATCAAGAGTATGTAGAATCATTTCACAAATTAAAAGAATTAATTACAAACACTCCCGTATTGGCATATCCGGATTTTTCTAAACAATTCGTGATTATCTCAGATGCATCGAACATAGGCATCGGAGCTGAGCTGTCGCAAGACAAACACCTTATTTCATGTTACTCTAGAACACTGAATTCAGCGGAGCAAAATTATTCTACGATTGAGAAAGAATTACTCGCAATCGTAGAAGCATGTAGACACTTTAGACCATATGTTTATGGAAAAAAATTTATTATTAAAACAGATCATAAATCACTAACCAGGCTCTGTTCCCTAAAAACACCAAATGCGAGATTAATTTGAAGGAAAATAAAACTGGAGGAATACGATTTTGAAATAAAATACAAAAAAGGCAAGGAGAATAATGTAGCTGACGCATTAAGCAGAATTGAACTAAACACCCAAGAGGACAATGAGGATTCATTTTCAACGATACCAGAAGCACCTTATATTGCACTTCGCTCGATCGAAGACCTCGATAACGACGCTGTAACAATGCATACTGCAGACGAAGATCCGGTCTTTTCACTACCGATAAGCGAGAGAAATATTCACGCTTTCAAATACAGTATAATATTGAAGCATGGTAATGACTATGACATAAAAGAAATTAAAGATAATCTTAAAGTACAATTTATAGAAAAATCAATCAAAAGGATTTAGAAGCGCAATTACTAAAATTTCTAAACGAAAACGTTAAACCCGACAAACAATACGGAATTTGTTTCGAAAATGAGGAATTAGAAATCGTTATTTACCGGATATTAAAAGAACATTTTAATGTAAAGCTGAAATTTGTAAAAACAAGCGTTTATACACCTTCAATAGGTTAAAATAATTTTATGAAGGAACTCAGAGAATACCATGACAAAAATTACAATGGAATGCAAGAAATAACAGCGTATTTTAAGAAGAAATTTTATACACTAAATATGGAGAGAATTATTAATCAATGCGAAGTATGTTTAGAACACAAATATGAGAGAAGACCCTATAAGACTGAAAATTACGGCCCCATTATTGTTAACAGACCACTTCAACATATACACATAGATATTTTTCACGTAAATAAAGAAAAATTTCTGACTGTAATTGACATCTTTTCGAAATACGCTCAAGCTTATTTGTTATCCGACGGAAATGCTATTACAGTATTAAATAAATTAAGACATTTCGCATCTCACCATGGGTTTCACGACAAAATTACTACCGACAATGGAAGTGAGTTTAACTCGGAAGTTTTTTTATCAAAGCATTCACTCTTGCACAAAATTCGCACCGTTTACACTTCTAAATGGACCGTATGACGAATTACATAAACATATCATTGAACCGGAAACAGACGTAATTGAAAAATACAATGAGATTGGAAAAAACAAAATTTTACGTTTTTATGACAAGCTATATAATAAACAGAAAAGGCAACAAAAGTTACCTAACGAATCGAATCAGCCGCTTGAAAGTAAGGAAATTTATATGATAGTAAAACACATCAACAGCAACGCGATAAAACCGCGCCTCGCTATCCAAAATTGCTTGTAGAAAAACAAAAATGCCCTTCAATAGAATGTTATATACACGGACAAACACGCCGCTACGACCTGCGGAGTGCTAAAAGATTAAGAAAACCTTCCTTTCATTTACAGAAGGATGAAGATGATTCTCTTGATAATAATCGACACGACTCTTGTAACAAGTGATGAAGTCGACACCGATAAAACATACTATGCTTACCAGCAAGGAACAGGAAGAATTATTGCAAAAATTATCATTATTTACACTTTCGGATAAATTTAACAACGTTAACGCAAACCTGTGAAGAAATTTTAACTAGTTATTCAATATTATCTTCTCTATCAGAACTTCAGGAATCCAACTTATTAAAACAAGCCTCGATATTATGTAAAGAAATACAACAGGATATACAACAAATAACACCATAAAGCGAAAGAATGAAGAGAGGTCTCTTTGATGGGTTAGGTACAGCAGTCAAATATATTTTCGGAAACCCAGACGCTTCAAACCTGGAGAGAATAAATAACTATTTAAATTTACTTGATTATCAACAACAGGAAGATATCATTACATTAAATAAATCAATAAGCATAGTGAACAAGATAAGCAAAGAGATCAATAGCAATACTGATGTTATTAATAGAAATTTATTAAACATGACAAGGACGCTGAAAAATGAAAATACAAAAATTAATAATTTCGAAATCACCTCATAATACAGGAACAACATATTCTTCGATTTTTAATTAAAATTAAAAGATCATTCATTTTTTCGGAAAAATTATTCGATTTAGAAATATTACAATATAAACAAATATTATATATTCAAAAACATATGTCTAAAGTTTACTCTCAAAAAGAGCTTATGTTAGATTACCAGAATTTATTAGACTTCGCTTTCCTAATGCCTTAATTATATTATATATGAATATGTGCGAATAGCTATTCGAACATTTTTCAGCAGTGCGCTACATTTATCGATGTTCGTGATTCTGCCGCAAAATCTGGAGCTGTCACGGAACCAACGTCGCCTATGTCTCTGTTAATCTCGGTTCATCTCTGGTAATACGTGCGCGATGACATTGCTTGCGCAATTCTGCAATTTCATTTGTCCACCAGTAGACAGATTGACGATGTTTAAATCCGCTCTTAGTCCTAGTCATCGATGCATCACATGCTTCAGAAATATGCTTCATGAGTGCATTTGCCAGATGGCCTGGTGCACCATATTCGAAACGCTCTTCTAATATGATAGTGGCGAACACTTCACAGTCTAGCGATCTGATGTTCCATTTCCGTGTGGGCATCCACTCATTGCACTTGTTCTTCACTTTCTTCTCTGAAATCTCGTACAAGATCGCCGTGTGATCACTGTGGGTGTAAAGCTTGCTTACTCTCCAATTAAGGATCTGCCGAATCAGGTCATCACTGGCGAATGTTACATCAAGGATTGATTGTTTATCTCTCTTAATGAAAGTGGATTCAAATCTCTTATTAACCACATTGAATTGAAGAGAATTAAGGCCATCAAGCAGCATACTACCTCTGTTATTTGTTAAAGCGCTTTCCCACGTTGTGGACCACGCGTTAAAATCGCCAGCGATTAATAATGGTTTCTTATCCATGGCCTCATCAACTAGTTTAGCTACAAGAATTTCAAACTGTTTGTTAGTCAAACTTGGAGGAATATATACATTAAAGACGTATATTTCTTGTATTTTAGCCCAGGATATCAATTCGCTCCGATGACTAGATTGGTTTAGTACCTACCTATTTTGACCAATCCAGAGGGCCGCTCTATTGCTTTTATCACTTTTCCAGCGCTGTGGGCTGTCCCTGTCACAATACGGTTTGGAGATTACAGCAATGTCTATTCTTAGCTCCTTTATTGTCTATTTCAGTAGATCATGGGCCGCTACGCAATTGTTAGTATTCAGTTCGAGTATTCTCATGTTTTATGTTTGTTTAAAAACTCCACAGTGATCGGGCACTTATAGCTGTATGCTGGATGGTTAATCTCCTTTTTTCCTTCAGATTTACAGAGTAAACAGCAGTGCTCGTTTACACACAGCTTGGATAGATGGTCTTTTCCACTATAGTGCCTGCAGAGATTAGTTCTGTCAGGGCCCGAGCACACGGACGCTAAATGGCCGGTCTGTCAACACCTGAAGCAACGCCTTATTTCTGTTTTTTTTTCGAACTCTGCAGCTGACCCATCCGATGCGAACATGCCCTGCACGTAGTAACTCAGCTGCGTGGCTATATGGTACAGACGCCACCGCCGTCTGAGTACCCCCATAAGCTTGCCGCAAGGAACGAGCGATTAGCATGTTAGTCTCCTTTAGTTCGAGGTGTGATTTCAGAGCCTCTAAGACTTCATCCTTTGTAATAACCTCATCTATACCTTTAATCTCTAATGTAATAAGATTAGTCAGGACCAAAGTGGATGCGCTATGGCCAACCTTTGTTTCAACAATGCGAGCCAACTCATTTGCATTTTTGGCTGTCCGTTCTAACTGAAGTACCAGGGCACCACTTGTATTTCTGGGTATCCTGTTAACTGCATTCTTCATATGGGATAACTCCGGATCATTCTTTATTTGACGCAGTACCTCCGCGTACGTAACTCCTTCATTGGCCTTAATCAAGATGGAATCAGGTCTATTTCGTCCACTAAGCCTGCGTGCGCTAGGTAATTCTTTATCTTTACCTTTGGGCTTCTTGCGCTTGATGGTCTGCCATTGGGTTTCCTTGGCCTCAGACTTCCTTGTAGGTACTCCAACTGCTTCTGATGGTCTCCTTAAGCACAGTGATGGTTCGTTCGTCTTTTTGTTACCTACTGTTTTAGGAGTGGACTCTATCCCTTTGGCTGTGCTTCGTTTGGTATCAGAGCGTAGACTCGGCATAGTCTGAGTCACCACTTCATGAGTACCGGGACGGTGATACTACAACAGATCATCGTCTGCCATACTGATGCATTTGTATGAGGCATTAATAGAGCGAGCAAGATCCTTAATGGTCTTGTGCACGTTATGCCTATCTTTCACAAAATCCAACAATTGGCTGATCTTCTTACCAAGTCGCTCCGGATGATTGTTGATGATGGATCCATCATTTCTGGATCCGTCATGACATCTCCCTTAGTATTCAATGTACTATCTATGATGACGTTTGATTTGCCCTCCCGAGAATCCGAGGGGCTACCGCCGACCATACAGGCTTGCACTCTATCGGAATCAGTGAGGAGATTGACCGGTCTTGCCGGAGTTACTCCCTGGGGTATATCCTTGCTTAACCAAACATTAACCATATTTGGCCTTAAATTCGGGAGGCCCTCCCTATTAGCTTTTTCTGTCCGCCCTGAGTATTTTATTTCCTCAGTGCCCTCTACAAATTGTAGCCAGCCACCCCCTATCCGCAACCTGGGGAGGCGCCAGATGGGAGAAAGCAACAAAACTCCACACTGGTGTGTGTGTGTGTGTGCGTGCATGATATGTAGTTATAACTAGTTAATAAGTACAATACTTTTCCACTATTCTTGTGGAAAGAGTAAGTAATTACCAATTTAAATGCAGAGTATAACCTAATAATCCTCAGTAATAATAATTATTAGTATTTGTTTTGATTATCGAGTACTTCTTACTATGCTCATTCCAAACACAAACATGTATTCAAATAGGAAAAGAATATTTACATTATCATACATATACGTTGCTATTAACATTTGTTATTATTCATATATATTTAAAATGTATATATCTAACGTATGTATACAAATCTTACTGTAATTTGTCATACATTTCCACATACCTGTTCTCCCATATACATAAATCTTAATATAACTATCTGACATCGACTCTTTTCGACTTCCTTTCCTTCAGGTTCCTTGAGAAGAATGTTTTCCTCTTTACTTGTTCTCAGTGATCGAATCCAATTAATATTTCTAACTCCAGCCTCCGTAGCACCTAATGAGTGTATATAGCCATACTGCACAGGAGAAGTAGAGAGGAAATTTTTAAAAATTACTTTTCATTTAGAACAAATTAAGATTATACAAATCTAAAATGTGCGTTAGTTTCCAAATCCATGGAAAGAAATTTTAGAAAAGTAACTTGCCATTAAAACTTTGACGCTGCCCTCGTAGCTATTGCTACTTGCACACTTTCTTCTCAGCTGGTTGTGAGAACAAAGCATTTAAAAAGAAAAATTGAATCTCACCTGGTGGACTAAAGAAACCTCTCGCACCAGGATACGAAGGACAGGGGAAATAAGATATGTGACTAGGCCAGCCTAACCTATACGCTGCAAGGATATAGCAAGTGTTAGAAAATTGAAAGGGCCAGAAACGTAGGAAGGGAATAGAATTTACTCACTGTGCAAGGTGTCCCTATCTGGTAATAACACCTGTAATGGTAGAAATGATTTCCATAAAGATCTAATTATAATTTCCAATTTTTAGCACAATAAATAAGCAAAGATTCCTTCTAAAGCCGAACCTCGCGCAAGACATCAAAAAGAAGTAGCTATTGAGAGTCTAAGAAACACTAAGGACAAATATAAAAGGGAAAAATTAATTAAACTAATTTGAACAAGAAATAGTCAACCTTAACTAATAAAATAAATAATAATTAAGTAAATAAATAAATTAAAACTTACTGTAAATAACAAGTGACAGCTGCTGGAGTTTTTATTGTAAATAATAATAGAACTAAATTGAATAAGACAGAAAAGAGGATGATAGACCATTATAACTAATATCCATAACAAAAGAAGACAAGCAACTTCTTTATGCAACAATTTAGTGGTAACATTAAATTACTTGATCAAGACGTGTACACATTTCAACTTAAACCGATGAAATACTCACCTCCAGAACAAATAAGTGCATGAATTATTGAACCCTACAGTCAATCATAAAGTTAATGCACCTTTATAGATAATCTGCAAACACAAGCTGATACCTCGTACGTGGCATAAACAACTGAGGTAATACTTACAAGTAGAAACAACAGGACCAACAATACCGATAACGATGAGAGTATAATAAGAAAAACAAGATTTACACTAATAATAATAAGAATTAAATAATTACCCGATAGAATATGAACCTATAAATAGTGACAGCCAATAGTATTAGAGTAATAACAAAGCATTCTATGCAAAATAAAAATAGTAATTTGATAACTATAACAGCAAGAAGGGCAAGGAAACAATATACTCAACATCAATCTATAATACAATTAATACAACTAATACAAATATTATTAACGATACAAATAAATAATATAAACAATATAAATAATATAAAAAACAATAGTAATAATATATATAATATAGATAGATAATACAAAAAATACAAAAATACAAAAATACAAAACTTAGAAATAATATTGTAAAATTAATTTTTTCTTTATTACAAGCAGATGAAGAAGCATAAGTATACGAATCTTTTCACGTTACACTAAATACACTAGCAAATAAGCATAACTAAAAACAAAATGATTTCATAAATAGTTATAAAATCTTTTTATTTATTATAACAATTTAATTGTACTTATGTCGACTGCCCATATACAAATTAATAAATATTTTTTTATTGGTCTTACAATCCAAGCAATTCAATCTAAAAATAAAAATATCTATATTTAATATAAAATATAAAATATCTATATTTAATATCTATATTTAATATATATATATATCTATATTTAAATATCTATATTTTTATTTATTAAATAAAATAAAATAAAAATAATAATATTTTTACAATTGTTCCGGAAGTTTTTGTGGATGAAATGGTGGATGTTTTTAATTCTGTACATGACAGAATTAAATTTACAAGGGAGGTTGAGGTTAATAATCAATTAAGTTTTCTGGACATTAATGTCATGAGATGTAGTAATAATAAGGTGAAACTTAATTGGTACAGAAAGCCTACTTGCTCAGGTATTAACATGTATTATTAACATGTATAGGACGAACTAGCCTATACATGTTACACCCTCCCTCCAGACGTTGCGTATACTACTGTAAAGCAACTCTGCGATAAAACGTGAGGAATAACTATAGGAAATATGGATGGGAAAAGGGAAATAATATTATAATCATACATGTACTAACAAAAATTATAATATTTATTATATATACAGTGACATCCCAACGGCGAAAGAAAACAAATATATACAAATAACAATAAACAAATTTTCTTTTTCTTCACCGCTGGGTGTCACGGAGAGAAAGATCTTCCGGGATCTCAACCGCCCTTAAGGAACCAGGGTGTTTTTCTTACGAATTTATGGACGTCACGATTAGGACACTTCCACTTTCGTGACGCCCGGGTATCCGCAAATGAAACACCGGTAATGTCTGCCGTACCGTCCACTAGGATCTTGAACATAATACGACCGAAAGTCATCATCTGGGGTTTCTATTCTATTTTTCGAAACTCCAGGTCGGGCATCTTCTCTGCGGGAATTACCCGACTGACTCCTCCTGCCGCGACCAGCAGGGCCACCGGTGGTACACTCTGGCATCCTACCACCACGACTCCCTCCGGGTTGTGGAGCCGCTCTTGATCTTAGCCGCTCATCTGCGGCCAAGTTCGCGGAATCCCGAAGGGAGGAGGGAACACCCTCCCCTAACCGGCGAGCCTCTTCACGGGTACGGAGGAGCTCGGCATGCACCCGCTCTGCCTCGGCCTCGGCGGCCTTTTGGCGTGCGAGAGCTGTCGTTAGCTCCTCTACCCTTTGTCGCTCACGATGCTGCCGGTCTAAGCTCAAGAAAGCTTCCTGAGCTCTTGATACTCCACTAAGTCATCAAGCTCCAGGGTCAAGACGGGACCAACCTGTTTCTTGCTACTAGGTCGACCCCGTAATTTTTCCCAGAGATCGATGACTCAACTCTGGGCTTTCTTGGTCACTTCTGCTTTGGCCTTAAAATCGGCTAAGGCTTCCAAGAGCCGCTGCTCCATTCGTTGGAGCGGAGTCATGCGAGGGGGAGGTTTTTCGCCTTCTCCGAAACCGGAAACTCCTGCTTCGGGGGGAGAAGATGCTGGATCACATTCAGACGTATGTGGTCTCGATGTTCCCCTCATTCCTGGGTCATGATCCCCAGGAGTGGTGGGAGCGGTCTCAGAGTCCTCTTCTCGCTCCCCAGCTCCTGCTGGAGAGCTAGATTGCGCCTCTGATCTCACCTCTTCTTGTCCCGAAGCTCCTGCTCCGGGATGGGTGGTCTGGGCCCTTGGAGTGGTGGGAGGCGAAGGAAGCCCCCTTCTTCCTCCGTTGCCATTCGGACGAGAAGGCCCCGACGTCGACTTAGGACATCTGAGGGGGGCGTATTCCCCTTCATCCGAATACGGACCTTCCCCCTCCATCTCTTCAATCACCTCGGAGGAGGGTTCCAGAAGGAACCAACTTGGAGGAATGGGGCTAGCAGATCGGTAGCCCCGACGGACTACAGTCAAGGCCAAATCTTGCTCCCACATCTCCCCGAGCAGCTCCTTAAAACGGGCATCGAAGGATTCGTCCATCAAATTGTCCATCTGAAACAAATAAAAGAAGGACGAACTATATTAACAGGAAGGGGAAAACTATTTCTTCTTCCGTGGCCTCCCACGCGGTCTTCGTTCTGTTGGGTCCTTTCGACGAGAGGACGCCATATGTTGAGACGAAGACCGCTGGATCAAAAGTTTATTTTTACGCGGACGAGCTTGTTTCCTATCCGGGATGGCACCTAACACTTATAATTAACAAGTATTCTCGGGATCGTCCTGCGCAGAGGACCTCGCTCTAGAATCTTCACCCGCTGGTGACGACTTTCGCATTACAGGTGGGTCGCTTGTCACCTGGTCGTGATCCAACGGAGGTTGAGGATTCATTTCTTCTTCTTCTGGTTCCACCGGCGGTTGGAGTAAAATCTCATCCTCTAGTTCCAGCGTAGAAGCATCCTCCAAGAGATCATTTTCCTCGTGTTGGACGTATGGTTTGAGTTGTTCGGCATGAACTAACTGTTCAATCCGTCCGTCACAACCTTCCAGCTCATATGTATTAATACCTTTCTTTTGTACTATAACAAAAGCACCCACGTATTTAGGGGCTAATTTGGACATTACCCCTTGAGCCGTCGAGAATAAGACAAGATTTTTCTTCCATACCAGGTCACCCACTTAGTATGGAGAAGGACGTTGCTTTGCATTATAATACTCTGCTTGGCGACGCTGTTGTCCTTGAGATCGTGTCTTAGCGGCCTCTTGGAGTTCTCTCAATTTACCCATTTTCGCTAGCCAGGAACTCTCTCTTTCTCTTTGTTGAGTTTCCGCCGTAGCTTGATCCTGGCTAAAGTGAAGAGTTCCTGGCGGAGTCAGCTCTCGTCCAAAATTTAATAGAGCCGGAGAGTATCCAGTGGTACTATGTGGCGTCGTATTTAGCGAGAAATTTAACTCAACAAGTTTCTCGTCCCACATATTATGGGATTCTTCTACGAACGCCATTATGCGGGTTTTTAAAGTCCTGTTAATCCGCTCCACTGGATTAGCCTGCGGATGGTACGGTGGAGGAAGGGTATGAAGTATACCCGCTTCCACTAAGTATTCGTCAATCATACGCTTTTTAAATTCAATAGTATTGTCCGACAGGAAGACCTCTGGCGCGCCGAATTTGAGTATGATCCTCTTTTTCAATTCTTTGAGGATCGTCCTGGCATTCGCTTTACGGATGGGGATACATTCTACCCACCGGGTAAACAAATCTTGAAATACCAGGATATACTCAAATCCATGGCGACTCTTTACAAATGGTCCGGTAATATCACCAGCGACCATTTGCCAAGGTCTTTCTAAAACTGTCCAACCCATTAAACCGGCAGGTGGTCTTTCGTCCACCTTTGACTGCTGGCATATAAGACAGTTTTTCACATATTCTTGAACTGTCTTATAAAATCCAGGCCAGTAATAGTATTTGCTGACTCTAGCGAAAGTTTTCTCACGTCCTGGATGTCCGGCCGTAGGATTATCGTGACACTCTTTAAGAAATGTATCACAACTTTCCTTAGGAACGACGATCATCCAAGCGTCCTCATCGCCCATGATGACTTCGAGGACTTCATCTGGACGATAAGAATATAATTGCCCCCGATTACTTTCCATTTCGGATAATCGTTGGGACGATCTTTGACGTTCTTGAACCATTGTAGATACCACTCGTCTTGGGTATCTCTTGCCCAGGTTACAGTTGAGCAAGATAGATCGTCTCCCTCGGACATCCTAGAAAGGGCGTCTGGCACGTTGTTCAACGTCTCCTTACGATGCTCTACATCGAAACTTTGCCCTTGCAATCTTAGAGCCCATCGTGCGAGTCTGCAAGTTGGGTTCTGCATCGTACGAATCCACCTCAAACTGCTGTGGTCCGTAACGACATGGAAATGATATCCATCTATATAAGGACGGAACTTATCAATAGCCCATATGACAGCTAAGCACTCTCTCTCGGTTACCGAATAGTTTCTTTCAGCTGAAAAGAGTGCTCTACTCGCGAACTCCAACACCCGTTCTTGTCCGTCGACTGCCTCTGTAAGGAACGCTCGAATACCAGTGTCACTCGCATCTATTTGCACGGTGAACTCGATATCAAACGACGGTCTATGCAGAACGGGTGCCGAAGCGATCATTGATTTGATCTTGTCGAAAGAGGCTTGTTGTTCCTCGGTCCACTCATAACGAAAGTCTTTTCTAGTTAGACGTGAGAGTGGTTCGGCAATGGTAGCGAAATCTTTTAGAATTTTCCTATACCAGGATGCCATACCGAGGAAACGTCTAAGTTGCTTCAGGTTTCTCTGTTCCGTGTAGCGCATTACTTATTCGATCTTCTCGGGATCAGGACGGAATCCCTCACGATTGACGAGAACACCTAAGTATTTGACTTCGGTGTGTCCAAAGACACTCTTTTCTCGGTTTATCGTGAGTCTAGCTTCATGTACTCGAGCAAGAACACGACGTATCCAGTTTAAATGTTCTTCGAATGTCTCAGTAGCGACGATAATATCGTCTAGATATGAAAAGGCATTCGGCTCGAGGTCTGGTCCGATAATTCGGTCTACAAGTCGTTGAAACGACGCTCCAGCGTTAGATAGACCGAAGGGCATCCTGGTAAACTGGAACAACGCCATTCCAGGTACCGTAAATGGCGTTATCGGTTTGGATTCCGGATGAAGTGGTATTTGATAATACGCGCTACTCAGATCTAAGGTAGAAATATATCTGGCTGATTGTAGCTTCCTTAGAATCTGGTCCATGTTAGGTAACGGGTATGCATCAGGTTTCGAAACTAAATTAACTTTTCGAAAGTCGATGCAAAATCCGTACTTCCCGTTACTTTTACATACCATCACCACTGGGCCTGACCATCCACTTGTGGATTGTTCAACTACTCCAGTCTCTAACATTTCTCTAACTTGAAAATGCATCTCTTCTTTTATTTTCATAGAGACTGGATATGCCTTTTGGCGTATAGGGCAAGCATCTCCTACATCTATTATATGTTCTGCCCATGTCGTACGTCCCAGTGGTACTTCTCCCACCGGCAGGATTTTATTTAAGAGCTTCTTCATACGTTCTTGCTCCTGCCGTGATATATCCGCGAGACCAATGAATGCTAATCTCGAAAACTCGATGGTCAGATCAAAAGCAATATTTTCTTCTGAGTTTATTTCGCCTACTCGAATAATTTCAGAAGATAAGCCGTCAGTCAATCGCAACAGTCCCAGTCGTTATAGTTCTTTACATGTGACCGCGGCTACTTCCATCCTGACCCGTTTATTCGCTACTTGGACCCACAGTGAATTATCAATCGGATCATGGATGGTACCGAACGCTCGTGCGAAATTGGCTCCTACGTAGCAATCTACTTCAAGGTTTGGGATCACAGCAACTAACACGTTGCACGTGATCTCTGCCAATTCGAACGGCAGTTCGACGACCCGTGACGTAAAGCGGAGAGTTCCCTGGGCCTCTAGCACCAACTCCAGATGCTGGGTGGAACTCTCGCTGGCAAGCCGTTGCTAATTGTAGCCAGATCTTGCCCATGACAGTACGAGACGCGCCGGTGTCGTATAATGCAGGAATCCGATACGCAGCAATTCGTGCAGGGATCTACCAGCCCGCTTTTTCCGGCCGTGCTGCAATTTGACCGGGATCTAATTCGCCACTGTCATTTTCCTCAGTCGACGGAATTTCCTCAACTGAATCAGGCCTCTCTTCGATCTGATTAGTCGAGGACGACTGAGAATTCGTGAAACAAGATCTTCGAATATTTTCGTCTGGGGTCACGTTTGGGTTGCAAGTCGATTGCAAGCCCTATTGGCCGCCTTGCTTCCCGTTTCCCGAACATTTCGGGCAGTTATAAATGCGATAACCCATTTCACCACATTTATAATATTTGACCAGGCCGTCCTTACTCTTCTTCTGATCTGGTGGACGACCCTCCGGAGCTTTGTTAACCTGCTCCGGACTGGTAGTTCTAGTAGACTTCTTCTTAGGGGGTGTTCGATTCCGCCTCCAGGGTTGGCGGTTCGTTTTCGAAGGCTCTCTTCTTTCTTCTTCTGGTTTCGGTCTTCGATCACCCTGAGAAGTAGATGATCTACTAGATGGTCCCACCTGCCTGAATTCTGATTCCAAACGAGTCAGTACCTTGCGTATTTCTACCATATCAGGATTGATCCTATTTCCTTGATCGGGATTTTCCTAATGTACAGTTGCAGCCACTTTAATTCTAGCCCGCTTGGAATTCGGCGATTTATATGCGGCTTCGCGCAAAATCGCCTTGTCCGGCGAAGGAGGAGTGTGATAGCATTTTTCACACTCCAATGCAAATTCGGCATCTCTGGCCAAATTTAGAAATTCCCGCAGATTGCTAATGGTCTTCCTCGGTATCCTTCGCTGGATTTCGGGGCGTGTGTTACGCAGCAGTCTATCCAATTACTCTGTCTGGCGGAGAGGTGGATTTAGTGGATCGAATATCGAGAGGACACAAGCGATATAATCACTCGAAGGTTCGTTGGCGCCTTGAGTTCGAGTTTCGGCTTCTCTAACCCATTTTCCTCAATATTCTGGACCGGTTCTTTTGCAGCGGTACGGACTTCACTCCAGGTGGTTATGCCTCTTTTTCTTAAAGCGTCGAGCCATAACTATGCCTTCCCCTTGAATATTTCGGGGAGCGCCTGAATTAATTTTTCGTCCGATATTTGCGAACTTCTTTGGCGCACCTCTATCCGCTTGAGGATATAATAATTCTAGGTCCTAATGGGAATCTTCATAAGGGATATTCCATTTACGGACGACTGAACCTAAATCTCTCTTCGATCCCCCAATGAATTCTAACTTCTCACTGGGCAATCCTCCGCCAGCGTAATCCTCGAAGTTTCTGTTGGCTTTAAGGAGTTCCCCCCCCCCTTTCAGCCACGTTCACGGACTCGAAGACTTCAGCGTGGCGTCGAAACACCACTGGCTGGAGGTTGTAGGGAGACTGACGATTCTTCCTGCACGGTGGATGCGTGACACACAAATGTGTCTTGTATCTGCACCTTCTTCCGTGCAGGATCGTCGGCCAGTCGTGTACTGCTGACCGGTTCGGAACGAACTTGAGACATAGCTGATAATTGGTTGATTATGGCAGCCAGCGCTTCTTCTAACCTCTTCGTTCGTTGGTCTTGAACTACCATAAACCGCACAATATCCTCCATTGTACATGGAGGTAGACTGCCAGGTGGGGAAGTGGGGATTGCGCTTGATGACGGGGGTGGGGTCGTCTATCCCGACTGTTCTTGTGGGAGGAGTAGGCCTCCTGCAGTCGTCTGCTCATCCACACTAGGCTGGATGGTCAGACACACCCTCAAGCGCAATCTAGAGGCTTCGAGATTCCGTTGGACCTCTTCGTCATGCTCCAGTGACTCCAACGGATGCCTCTCTTCTCCATCAGCCATTGAGTCTAGCCAGGAAGGATCACCCTGGACAATAATCCTTTCAATGAAGGATTTCCTGGCTGACTCATGCTTAAGAAAGAGATGACCGGATCTTCTTCTATTTCTTTTACAAAATCATCCTGGTCATACTCTCCTTTCAGCCATTGGTTTATTCTGCGAAGTCGGTCAAATATCGTACCATCGCTTCGCAGAGATAGTTGATGGAGGTAATCATCAACTTCACCTCCTGTTAGGTATAAGCACCATTGGTCGACTGGATTCGACGGTGCTTTAAAGAAGGGAGAGGTTAATCTTTTGGCCATTTCGTAATACACAAAAGATACCTACATATACAACGATAAAAGTGGAGGATAACTCAAACTGTGTTGCTATTATCTTTATAGAGGGACCTGCTGAAAAAATGGTTGCTCTCAATAAGCTAAAGGGAAAAGAAAAAAAAATACAATATAAAATATTTCTTACCTAACATAATTTGAGTTCCTCAGTGTTCGTGAGGTGACTCATCTTTTTCGGAAAGCTTTAAATTAATTTGTATTGTCTTATATGGCAAGCCTGAGGTGTTATCCTGGGCTTTGATTTTATTGTATTTATTTATTAATGGTAGGAATTGATGTCTCCGTCCCTTGAGAAGTATCAATTCCTACTATATCTAAATATTATTAATTTGATAAAAAAAATATAATAAAAAACAATTAACAAAATAGTTAATAAATAAATAAAACAAAAACAAATACAATAAATAGAAAATATATTCTAAGCCCAGAAACATACAACGCTCAACACTTCTGCTTATTCCACTTTTAAAAGATGGAACTACGCTCAGGCTCTGTCAAAATATCAACAACAAAATACTCACAAAAAAAAATTAAAAAGTATTTTTATTCCCCTAGTTTCTGTAAGGAGTCACGTCATGCACACTTTACACTGTTTATCCTGTGTAACAAATATTTTAAAATGCTAACGCAAATATTTCCATTCACGCCTACGGGTGCGACACCCAGTCTATAAGAAGGGTAGACCCTGCATATAGCCTGATATTATAAAAGATACACAAAAAAAAATTTTTTTTTTGTTTTGTATCTTTTAATCACGTCTTTTTAAAAGTATTCTGAAGGACGAGGGGAAAAAATTAAATGTTCTTTCTTATTAACAATAAGAAAAGAAAAATTTATTTAGAAATATAAAAGAAAATTCTTCCCTCGTGGGTTTAAAATTGGCGTATTTTAATTCGCCAAGTGCTTTGACAAAATTACTTCGAGTATGAGTAAGAAAAAAGATATTATTAAAAAAAATCATTTCCTCTCAAATGTCTAAAGCACGTTGGGCGCCATTTCTGTAACGGGGTACTGAATTGTTAAACACCCGGTAGATGTACCCGTTAACAGAGGTGCAAAGAACCCCGAACGGATTAAATTGTTTAAAACAATCTTTTTGGACCGTAGGTTCTTTGCTGTTATTTATTCCTCAGACTTACCTTTACTTACTCTGGAAATTATATAAATAATAATATATTTGGATAAATTATCAGTAATCCAGGGAAAGACGGATTAATGATCAGGTACAGGGAGGAGAATGTATCTAATATTTTCTACTATATAAGAAAAATAAAATCAAATGTAAATTTATTTTATTAATCAAAAATAATTTAAATTTTTATTTAATTTCATAAAATTATAACAATTGTTATTCTAACCCTACCTAATACGCACCCGCGATCAACTAACGCGCGTATCCGTTCACACAGGGTGTGAGAGAAGTGAATTTATAAGTCTAACGGAGAGACTGAGCAACAAGAGCGCCACCTTAAGAAAAACAAGGTGTACTATCAAATAAAACTAAGTGCGCGCTTGTTACTTTTGCTATCTTATTCTATGATTATATCTCTCCGTCTCTCTCACACTACTAAAGTTAATTTATTATATTTAATAATTTCAATCGGAAAGAAATTGGATAAAAAAGTAGAAGTTTATAATACTGTACTGAAAACCAAAAGCACAATAAATATATAAAAGCAAAAATACACCAACCTTTATACACCGACGCCGAAAAGAATACGACTCAACGACGAAATGAACCTGAGCTATTGGTGTCAGATTACCGGCCGGTTTGACTGCCTTTCCTCGGCAATAATCCTTTTATATCAAAAAACAATCTATTGCCTTATTTATATAACCAAACGAAATTTACTATCACGATTGATTATTAATAATTACTTTTAATATTCGACGATGGCCAAGAGAAAACAAGTAAAATTTTTACCAACAGAACTTTGTCAGGTAAAAACTATATTATATTAATTTAAATATTCTATATTATATTCATCTTTATTCTCCTTCTCTCTCTCTCTCTTTTTCCCTTTTTCCCTCCCTTTTTTCCTATTTGTTAAAAATATTCACATGTATAGGTCGAACTAACCTATACATGTTACAACATTGTAACGTTCCTTTCCCCCTCGGGATAGCCTACGCGGTATCTTCCTAGGGTAGTTTTGAGAGGGGAGGAAGTTTTTCAGGATCGGGCATCGGTTTCAGGAAAATAATTTTATTTCAACACAGTATAAATTTTTTATAACAAAAATTAATTTATTTATCTAAAAAAAACTAGTCCAATTCCTCTATTTGCAGGATTCTAAAACAAATAAATATAAACACAAAAAATAATTAATAATAGTAATTTATCGCTAGATCTATATTTTTATTTAAGTTAATTTTGCGCTATTTTCTGCAATGTCGCTAATATTCGGCGCTAATTACCGCACGAATACCCGGTGTTATTTTCCACGCGGGGATTTAATGAATCGAGACAGGTTGATTTTAAGTGGAATAAAAAAATAAGGAAAAACTTAACTCCGCTGGTCTTTTGAGGAGCGCCTCGCAACCAGGATCAAGAGTTAAGGGGAGAATTTCTAGTCAGGATAAGTAGACTGCTGGTCTTTTGAGGAGCGCCTCGCAACCAGGATCATGTTTACTTAGGAAAGGTAAATTATTAACCGTCTGTCTTTTGAGGAGCGCCTCGCAACAGAGATCAAGTTAATAATTTCGGAGAGGAAAAAAGTCAGGATTAAATTGAGCTCTGGAAAGAATTTAGCTCCGGGAGGAATTCGTGTGAAACAACTTCGGGGCAGTTGGTTCACCGGGCGAACTGCCGATTTTGCTTTTTGCAGGGCCTTTTATAATAAAACAATCGGATAATTCCGTGGCCGCTCGTTTAATTTCGGACGAGGCGCCGAATTATAATAATTATATTAACAATAATAATAATTATAATAATAATAATAATCAATAATAATTATAATAATTATTGTTTTATGTTTTGTTGTTATTATTTGCAGCCGGTGTGCTGCGCACAGTAATAATATACATGTGTATACTTTTAAACATTTATTTACATATATTTATATATTATGTGTATATTAAATCGTTTGTATTAATTAATTTAATTAAATACAGCGGGTGCATTCGTTTTCGGACACCCGTTGTATATATTGGAATTCGCGCGTTCGCTACATTCGTTGCGGCTCAGGCTGTTTCGTGAGAGCGTGCAGTAGTGTGCGTGCGGCACGTATTAGAGGGGATAGCGGCCGCCGGTCTAATACATTGAACGCGCTCTCTCTTGCCGCGCGCAGTGTATCCCCTCTACGGCATACTCTGTACTTAACTTAATGCTAGAGAGAGAGAGACTAGATATCGCGTTCTCTCTCTACTTGTTCGAGTTTCGGCAGTTGCGACGACCACCTTCTCCAGTAGTCGTCGCGACCTTTGCTCGTTTTTCGGCGTTTATTCGGTGTAGACGCGAGTTTTAATTTTATAATTGTAGAAATAATATATTTAATATTATTTCTAATGATACTTGATATTATTTCTTGTGACGTTTATACATCTAAGTTCGTGTATGTATTGTAAAATACATCCACCAAATTAGATGTAGCATCATCTTAAATTTTAACGTGTATAATAGATTCTTTGTTCGCAGTAAATTTGCGCGGCCATGTTTTTGGCCGTCGCAACATTTATAATACCGAAAATAGATATAATGCAAGAGTTGATGTTAACAGAGGCAAAATTATTGTCTTATCATATGTTAGAGGATTATTTGAAAGAATTAAAAGAAATTTTCGGAAATATAACATTCAAATTTTCTTGAAAAATAGCAATAATTTGAGTAGATTGTTTAATAATTGCAAAGATAGGGATGATTTATGCTTAAAATCAAACAGGTAGATATTTAAAAAAGAAAATTTCTGAACATAAATATAGTTTACATAGCTTACATATTACTTCCGGTTTAAAAGAGCATTGTTTAAAGTTTTTACATTCTTTTGATTTTGTGAATGTGGATATTTTGGAACATGGTATTAATAATAAGTATCAAAGGAAGAATCTTGAAAGTATTCACATTTCCAGGAATCGAAATAATGTGAATTTAATGTTAGAGTCTAGTAAATTGGACAGTGTTTATCATTCCTTATTAAATTGATAGGTTTTGAACAAGTTATGTAGAAAGGGAATTTAGATTTTATTTACTAAATTGGGTAGTGGGGATAAGGTATATATAGATTAGAATATAAGGTTTAGTTTAGTCTCTGATGAGGAGCCGTATTAAGCTCGAAGCGTTGGACAAGTCTTAAATTAGGTAAGGGTGTTGGGGACAGTCAGACTGCACTTTACTAACAAAGAATTTTTTCAGCTAATATTTTATTTTCAGATTAGTCTACGGGGGTGAATCTAAACAAGGACAGTCTGACTGCCATTATAATTTTTAATTTAATTTTTAATTTAATTTTAATTTTTAATTTTTAATTTTAATTTTTATTTTTAATTTTATTTTTATTTTTATTTGTAGATTGAATTGATTGGACTGTAAGACCATTAAAAAATATTTATTAATTCTTTTTATTTATTTTAAACGAATACATTTTATTTGTAAAATATGTTCATAACATTTATACATAAATCTTATTTATAAGTAAGATTTTAAAAATAATATTTTATTTATTTTAAGCGTTTTAGTATTTGAAAACAACACAAAAAGTAAACGAATTTTTAAAAGACAAACGTACCCAATAAATAAATATTTATTTATATCAAACACTGTATATACTGAGAGTAAATCACATGTAAACAGTAATCTTGAATATAAGGGATGACACAAAATTAACAGACATAATCCATAAAAAACAAATGGATAATTAAAATATTACACGTATGAGTACCAAGATATAAATAACACCAATCTTATTAATAAATAATATAAATAGCATAACATAAATAAATAATAAGGAGAAAATAAGTAACTTAAAAGGATAATATGATTAATACAGATTCTGCAAAAAAATAATAGAGAGGACATCCGCAACATAAATAAATGACATAAATAATATATATACTGTCGCGTCCAGTGACGATTCAGAAAAATTTTAGCCAGAGTGTACGGCCCGCCGACTCGTGCTCTCCCAAAGACGGGGAAAGGCCCATTCGAGAATTCGGGAAATATAACTGTAAAGATATATTGAGAGAGAGAGAGATAGAGAGAGATAGAATCAGAAAAAGGCAGAAACGGCAAAACTGTCCCGACGGTCTGGGCAATAGAATAGAAATTATAAGAATATTTCTACCGCCTATACCGGCGATATATATATATATATATATTAACTTCTCGAAATTCCTTAGGGCAATCCCCGGAAAAATCGAGAGTTGTGTATATATATATTCGCATATATATATATATATATATATATATATAAATGTATATAGATGGCTATATATAATGTCTCGGCCGAAGGTTAAGAAACGTAAGTTGCTCACGTCTCTCCCGAGTAATAAAACTCGGACCAAATGCGGTCGTATAGCACAGCCACGGTCCCGTCCGAAATACGGACCCGACTCACGTCTCCCTCTCCTCCCCCTATCATATCTCCCCCATAGAAAAGTTTGGGAGGGAGAGAAAAGCGCGCCGGTGTACGATTCACGGGCTTTCTACATCGACAAACAAATCCGAGAAATGAAAATTTTAAGCTGCTAAAATTTTAAGCTGTTAAAACCTAACAAGGAAATTCAGCGAAAAAGAATTTTAAGTTTCATCACAAATAAAATTATTAATGCCGTATTTTATACTAACATTATCAAATTAATTACATATTAATATTATTTATACTAACATTGAACATTATGCTTAATTACTATTAGATAATATACCTTTATATTTAGACACTACTATAAAATAATATATAAGTTTTAATTATTTCGATACCATCGTTATTAATGTTACTATATTAAATATATCTATTGTTATTATTATTATTACAATTCTATGCACTAATATTGCTATTTTTGTGGGGCCTTGAGTTCAGCTACCAAACGCGTCCCCGGGGTTGCCGATAGGGGAACGACCGTTCGCGGTCAGTCACGAAATAAGCACTTCTAAGAGTGACGAATAAGTGGCAGCGGACAAGAACTTCGAGCGAAAATAGTGGTATTCGCCTGTCTACACATCCACTCATCATTCACACACCTACATATCTGTAAGATAGCCGAACTCGGACTGGGGAGTATATCGGGAACTCTATAAACGAGTTTCCTACGAATGGTGGAGATGAAGACCCTATAAACGGGTAACTTCCAGGCGGGTTATCAATGAATGAGAGGCCCTACAAACGGGCATCTCTCACGTATGAATGTGACCAGTTTGAGCGACGGTAAGGTCTTGCGGATGCAGTGATTACTTGTTGATTGGTGCGATTAGCTGCGAGGGAATCACTTCATTCTTATGTGCTTTTCCCTTCTGGAGGGTACAGTTGTAAAACCAGATGGCACTCCTGGGCCGCCACAAGTAGGGGGCTCGAACCCAGTCTAGCCAACATGGGCGGCTGCTCCACACTGTGGTAAGATGTCGTTAGACGTCAAATCCCACTTCTCGTAGTAGTGCCGTATGGCGTACGGATGGGACCCTGCTGCGAGTCGTGGGGGAGGAACAGCCGAGGCCACCGGAATGTAGGAGGGCTTCAGTACTGGGGAGATTCAGGACGCTGAACCGTCATCTCCAACAAGTGATCCTCCTCACCATCACTAATATAAAACATTTAACACAAGTTAATTATAATCATGAAAGGTAATAAAAAATTATAGTAGGCTCTCGAGTGCGGGCTGCAAGCGACTCAGTAGAGTCAATGGAGCTTCGCGGCTCTCCTATCACACCAGTAGGCAACCTGGCTGGTGTTACAGAAAATGTTAGAGGTAGCAGTATGAATGAAAGTGCGAATGTTTATAGATTGCCGGTAACTTGGGAAGCTGCTGAGTGTAAATTTCAGGAGCCATTTTACACAATAACCAGAGTCCTAAGTAAAATGATGGAAAGGACATGCATACAAAAAAATGTAAGTCAAATAATAAAAAACGGTCTGATTGAGATCAATGAAGCAGTGGAAATCGGACAGTATGAACTCAAGCGAATGAGACTGCTCCGACAAAAACAGAAAAAAAGGACGGAGTGAATGTGAGGAGGCAACTCATCAAAAACGGAAAAGAGAACGTCAGACCCCTACTCCGAAACATGGGCGACGGTGGTGTCAAAACATAAAAAACCCAAAACGACCGAGACGGACAACAAACCGACAAAAGTGCAGACAAAAGCGAGACTCCAAAGTCGCAGGTCTGATCGCCCTAACCTCAAAGGTAGGGGAGGAGCGATCATGATCAAGCCGGCTGAGGGACAGACGTACGTAGACGTGGTACGAACAATACGGCAACAGGTGGACCCTGACAAGAGTATTACTCAAGTCAGAACAATCAGAAAGACAAAAGACGGCACGGTACTTTTACAACTGTCCAGACTGAATAACGAGACGGACTTCCGACAGGTTCTTCAAGACGCTGTCGGAGAGACTGGACGCGTAAAAGATTTGACCTCCAGGGTGACACTGGAATCCCTAGACTTGGACTGGGTCACGACCGACGAGGACATCGCGAACGCGTTAAATCGGGAAACGGGAGGGACTGCAGACCGTCGGCCCCATGTTTTCGACGTTAACAGTCGAGGACAGAGAATGGCGGTCTGCGAATTTGACGTAAAAGAGGCTTAAGGAAAGCTCTTAAGGAAAGGGCGTATTCAAATCGGGTGGGTTATATCAAGAATTAGAGCAAGGATACGCATCTCGCGATGCTATAGATGCCTCGGGTTCTGTCATGTACGGAAAGACTGTAAAGGACTGGACAGACGAAACTGCTGCTTGCGATGCGGTCTCGAGGGTCATTCCCACAGGGACTGCAAGAGTCATGGGGAATGTTTCCTGTGTACTGGGGATAATATCCGAGACAGGGCACACTTACCTGGCTCGTCCTCGTGTGCCGCATTCAGGATAGTACTAATAGAACAGAAGACAAAGACAGTCACGCAATGACGATGACGATACTCCAATGCAATAAACGGGAGTAGCGTGGCAGACGCACTGCTTCCGCAGATTGCGGCAGAACTGGAATTCGACGTGCTAATTATCAGTGAGCAATACAAAGACAGACGATTACCGACTTCGCTCGCAAGCAGCTCAGGCAAGTCCGCAGTTTGGCTACGTGGAAAGGGCGCGTCGAATATCGTACGCAGCGGGATTGAGGAGAACTGTGTCTGGGTGACGGTCGCTGACATAAGCTATGTCAGTGTTTACCTAAGCCGAAACAGCAGTGCCTCCGAGTACGCGGCTAAACTTGGAAAAATCGAGGACGCGGTGCGAGAAATCCCTGGTAACGTGATCGTGGCGGGCGATTTTAACGCGCGGGCGATCGAGTGGGGAATGCACTTGACCAACAGACGGGGAAGACTGCTGCTGGAAAGGGCCGCAAGGCTGGACCTGGCAGTAGTTAACGAAAGTTCGACACCGACGTACAGACGACCGCGGCATGGTAACTCCATACCAGACGTGACTGTGACCTCGGACAGAATTCGGACTAGGATAAGGGCGTGGTGGGTGATCCAGGACTATACGGCCAGTGATCACCAGTACATTGCCTTCAAACTGACAGACGTGACGAGACAGACGAGGAGACGGGGCACAAGATCTACGGGGTGGAACCACAAACGCCTAGACATAGACGAACTCGAAAGGTATCTGCAAAATGCAGAACCTCGCTTACGACAGGTGCCTCAAGAGTTGACGAACGGGGACAGGGTGGACGCGCTAGCAGCGGCAACGACTGGCTTTCTCCAGCGCCTATGCGATGCCACCATGCCCTGGAAACGGAAAGTACGAAACAGACGACAAACATACTGGTAGACAGCCGAGATCACGGATCTCAGAAGCAATTGTTTGAAGCTGAGACGGAAAGCTCAACGAGCCCGAAGTCGAGGCGTAGTGGGACTATACTCTGCGGAGTATAGTCGCGCCAGACAGCGTCTGAGATACGCGATCAATGACAGTAAGAAACCGTGTTGGACAAAACTAATCGACGAGGTGGACTCGGATCCCTGGGGCAACGGTTATAAAATTGTAACATGCGCCCTGGGAGGTCGGGGTCCGCCGGAACTACGAGACGCGAAAGTGATGGAGCGGATAGTTGAGAGACTTTTCTCAACCCATCCCAACAGAACGGACGCGACAAACGAAATGACAGATATAGAGATCCCTCTCTTCACGCAGGAAGAGCTCCGCAGAGCTTCGAATGCGTTGAAGCCTAACAAGGCCGCGGGTCCCGATGGCATACCTAGTGAGGTGTTACGGGTGGTCGCTTCGCGCCGCCCGGACATCCTTTTGGGCTTGTACAACGGGTGTCTGGTGGAGGGAGTTTTTGGCAGGCTCTGAAAGGAGGCTCGATTGGTTCTCATCCGTAAGTCTAAGGGGAACCCCAATTTGCCTTCTTCATACAGGCCTCTCTGTCTACTAAATACGGCAGGGAAGCTGTTAGAGCTACTGCTGAGATCAAGACTGTCACAGGCAATTAAGCGGGGGTGGCGCAGGGATCCATTTTAGGGCCCGACTTCTGAAACGTACAATACGACGGTTTGTTGAGACTAGACATGCTCTCGAACGTGCGTCTCATTGCCTATGCCGACGATATGGCAGCCGTGATAGTCGCACGCGATTATCACTTGATTCAGTTAAAGCTGAATCAGGTCATGAAACGCGTGAAGGAATGGATGACACATCACGGACTGCAGCTCGCGCTGCAAAAGACTGAGTTGTTGCTGCTGACTCGAAGACGTATACAGACGGTGGTTCCGATGACATTAGGAAGGGAAAGCCTGTAAACTAGGAGCGAAGTCACGTATCTTGGCGTTACCTTGGATACGAAGCTGAGCTTCTGGCCCCACCTACGAAACGCGGCGATAAAGGCAGCAGAAAAGACCAAGGCTCTAAGTAGACTGATGGCCAATACGAACGAACCGGAACAGAACGTTCGCAGACTACTGATGAGCGTTACCCACTCGATTTTGCTTTACGGGGCAGAGGTTTGGGCCGACGCGATGAATATCAGGAAACGCGCGAACGCCATGAAAAGCGTACTAAATGGTGGGCGCGTTAAGAATCGCGGGCGTGTATCGTACCGTGTCTAAGAGCACCGTTTTCGTGATTGCTGGGGTCATTCCCATCGATCTGCTTGCGGCCGAACGGAAGCGAATTTACGAGCGGAGCTCGAACGTTGGAAGGGAAGACTCTGTGACTGAAGAACGGACGAAGACCATCGAGACATGGCAGAGACGGTGGACGATGGACGAAAGAGGACGGTGGACGAAAAGACTAATACCCGAAATCGGCCCGTCGAAAGAGAAGAAATACGGGGAGGTGGACTTCTACCTTACACAATTTCTGTCCGGACACGGATACTTCCATAAATACCTCTGCAAGATGAAGAGGGTCGCCTCTTCAGAATGCAAGTACTGCAGATGGGCTTGGGACGATGCGGAGCACACATTTTTTGTGTGCGAACATTGGACTGAGCCACGACTAGAGCTACAGACGAGGACAGGAGCGATCAGGCCAGAAAGCGTGACGAACATTATGATGACGGACGCGGACAGCTGGCAGTTGATCGCAAAATACGTTATGAATGTGCTTCAGAGCAAAAGAGCAGATGGATGTCTGGACGATTGAAAGTCTGTGAAGAGTGAATGTAATATCGAGTATGCATGAGAATCTGGAATGAAAGATACAGTTTATACAATAATATTTCTGCGCTATTCGTTGATAATTTGCTGTTTTCATCATTAACACTATTACTATTATTTTTTTACTATAATTGTAAACGATATTCATTATCCATTACAATTACTATTACGATGACTGTTTTTCTTAATATTACGATTCGATTATTATTGTGACGTCGGTATTAGAACGCCGTCGTCCTTTTACCTTATTAACCTGCGAATGCACCTTTCTGGATATATACGCAGGTATGGTTGAGCAGTTTTCGAGCCTGAAGAATTAACTCCAAGGGCTCGGGAATCTCGCGCGATTTTTCTGCTACTTTAATAATTAAATACTTTTATCTTTTTTTTAGGAAGAGAGTTTAGGTTATATTAATATATTTTTTTATTGATTTTATTTTTCTAACTGGGTTTAAGCCTGGTCACAGTCCAAGGCTTATATTTGATTTGAATCGTCTTCCTTTCAGAAAACAATTCAAACCGCCTCAGCCTGAATGATCAGGTTCCCTAACTCAATAAAAAAAAGGTTTTTTATAATCTTTTGAAGTGAGTGGGATTATAGTTCCTTAGATCCTCCAACTTGGAGAGGATCACTCATAGAACTGGATAGGAGGAGGGTGGTGTGTAAAAGAAAGTAGAAAAAAGTTTTAATTTAAAATGAATTTTATTCTACTTACTTTTCCCTGGTCCACTGGAGAGAAAGAGAGAGAGAAAGTGATGCTGAAACTGATGCTGATGCTGATGCTGATGCTGATGCTGATGCTGATGAAGATGGATATCGTAGAGAACTGCGAGAAACTGTGAACTGGACCGTCTGCTAAATTAGTTGAGTGGGAAACGTGTGTGTATCTTTAATGGATTAGAACGTGTCTCTTGAGTGGATTGAAAAAAAGGTGTGTCCGAGTGCGTGGAAACCGGCTCCTTATATAGTGGAGCGGCCCGGAAAATTCGGCAGCTCGTAGCTGATAAAAATTGTGCTCTCTCTTTCTATCCTAGATGGCATTGGGAGTATCGAATTACAAGTTCAAGTTGGAAGTTTTTTATAATTAATGTTATTATTGCAACTACAGATTCCTTTAAAAGTTTGTTTTTTTTTCTTTTTATGTTCTTATTTTAATCTAATAGTTTATAATATATGTGCATTTGCACAAGTACAGGAATTCGCATGGTTATTTACATACTTATTTTATATATTTATCTTATATATTTATTTCTATTATTAATTTCTATTAAATATAAATGTACGCAGGGATTTATATTAAACTTATTATATTTATAAATCTATTTGTACATTTTCCTCATGTGGGATGGCACATGAGTCCATGTATGTAAATATATATATATATATTCATACATATAATATTCTTTTTCCTTATATATATATATATATATATATATATATATATACATGTGTATGTGTAATACCCAATCCGTATGCATTAATGTATGCACATTATACGTATATAATTTATTTATTTTTCCATGCATATATATATATACATAGAGCCATACGCTTACTTACATACATATATGCATATACATATATATATTCATGCATATAATATATACTCGTACTTATATACGTGTGTGCAATTATGCATTATGATATATAAAAAGCATGTTTAGATAACATTATTATTATTATTATTATATATGTATATATATGCATATATATGTATATATATGCATATATATATATATATATATATATATACACAAATACATATACGTATAAACACATACACATATATGCATAGAGAAATATCCATATACGTATGTGCAATTGAGCATTGTAATTGCAACATAAATACATGTCTATGTGACATTATTATTATAATATAAGTATATATACAGCTAGATGCTTATAAATATTTAAGATTTTTATATGTATAAAAATCTTAGATTTATTACCTTGTTTAAATAGATTTTCAAATCTCTTATGTGTACATATACACATGTACACATGTATATATTTAAAGTATAATGCGCAGTTTTCTTTATAAATTTATAAAAGTATATATATTTATAAGCGTATATATATATTATGAATTATATTTTTATTTTTATAATTCTCTAGTTAGAGTCAAAAGATGAGAGAAAGTTCTTTGGAATTTCTCTAATCTGTTGACTCTGTCTAAAAATATGTGGGGCAGATAAGGATACATCTCGGAGTTAAGAATATCGGTAGCCACGCCAGGTATTGCGCCTAAAAAGAGCGGTGTCACGCGGCTCGGCGCTGCGATGCCTAGCGGTATCTTATAGGAAAATTTCCGTATGAGTTCAAGAACCCGTGCCTCGCCGCGAAAAGCCGCAAAACCGAAGGTTACTGCACCGAGCCCGGCTCGGCTTCTATAAAATTTTAATATTGTTATTTTCTATTTTTTTTATTAGTCGGTTACCGACGTAACATTATTGTTATCATCCTCACTATTATTATTATTATTATTATTATTATTATTTTTTTTTTCGGAGTCTGTGAATGCTGTTTATGCATCTCCGATGGTCGTTCAGCAAGAATGGTCCTGAAAAACGACCACCGGAGTATGTGCAACTCGACAGAAAACCCATGTCACTACGCACTAAACACATATCTCCGTGTTGCACCGACACCAGCCCGGAACTGTTATACACATTACTTCAGCCTGGTGGGCAGTCCTTGCGTGGTCATTTCACGTTCATATCTTTCATTCCAGATTCTCATGCATACTCGATATTACATTCACTCTTCATAGACTTTCAATCGTCCAAACATCCATCTGCTCTTTTGTTCTGAAGCACATTCATAACGTATTTTGCGATCAACCGCCAGCTGTCCGCGTCCGTCATCATAATTTTCGTCACGTTTTATGGCGTGATTACTCCTGTCCTCGTCTGTAACTCTAGTCGTGGCTCAGTCCAATGTTCGCACACAAAAAATGTGTGCTCCGCATCGTCCCAAGCCCATCCGCAGTACTTGCATTCTGAAGAGGCGACCCTCTTCATCTTGCAGAGGTACTTACGGAAGTATCCGTGTCCGGACAGAAATCCGGTAAGGTAGAAATTCACCTCTCCGTATTTCCTCTCTTTCCACGGACCGATTTCGGGTATTAGTCTTTTCGTCCACCGTCCTCTTTCGTCCGTCGTCCACCGTCTCTGCCATGTCGCGATGGTCTTCGTCCGTTCTTCAGTCACAGAGTCTTCCCTTCCAACGTTCGAGCTCCGCTCGTAAATTCGCTTCCGTTCGGCCGCGAGCAGATCGATGGGAATGACCCCAGCAATCACGAAAACGGCGCTCTCAGACACGGTCTGAGAGCGCCGTACACATTATTATTATTATTATTATTGTTATTATTATTATTATTATTGTTATTATTATTATTATTATTAATATCCCATCCGTTGTCTGTACCTTGAAAAAGATCGGCTATTTTATCATCCCTTAGCCGATCGGGTGATGGGCTTAAAAGAGTACCTCCTCCTACCAATGAATGGAAGGGTGAAAAGATAGTAAGATAACTGCTATTTTAAGAGGAGATATCCCTTAAAAAGGATATCTCAGAGTAAATGAGTGAACGCACGGAGCAGTGATGTGCTGGTGGACCCGAAAAGGTAACTTAATAGGGACTTCGATGCCGACCATGATCGAAGCTGCAGGTCTCATAAACAGAGCTTCGTCAGTAATACAGATATGAAAGAAGGCACACTCGCTCAGAGACTCTATAAATGGGTATCTCCTGGGGAATGAAAACACACGTGGAGCGTAAGCGAACGATCTTGTAAAAGGGATCTTAGCAGAATGATTATAGATGCATGAGTGAGCTTCAAGAATTGGAGCTTCACTAGAATATTTGAGGTCAAATGTATGAATCTACATGAATGAAGGTTAGAGTCAGGTACTCTGGAACAAATGACAGACCGCCATGTTTGCCATGCGGTGCGACCCGTGAGCTGCCAAAAAGAGATCCTGGGTGCCGAGGATTACGCCTGGCTGCGCGCTGGGTGACCCGAAATATCTTTGGCTCCCGCTGACGGCAAAACGGGAGGCTAGATCCTAGCGAGATCTAGTCAATCGGCTTTGACGAGTGCGTTCGGTGCGTGATTTCCTCCGATGTTTCTCCAGAGAGTGAAACACCTTGTTGTTGGGGTGCGAAGCTTGAGAGGACGGAGGTGGAATAGCGCACCAGAGCGTGCTATACTCCTGCACAATGGTCCGAGATAGGTCAGCCCTTACAGGCATGTATTGGGGGGCTGTCTCATCGAGCTCAACGTTGCAGGGTCCAGGAGGCCGACCATCTGTAGGAATGAAGTAACAAAAATAGATCTATGGATTGCCTAAAGCAACAAAGAGGTCATCTTGGGGTGGGAGAGGGAGAGCCGGCTGAGGCCGGGATTAAGTCTGTTGAGCAGACGAGTGAACTGGAAATTATTCTCCAACTTGCTCGACTGCTCAAAGACATGATAAAAGCCATGAAGAGCCAACCCAATGTAAAAAAAGATATCAAGGATGGCCTCCCAAAAACTGAGAAGCTCGTAGATGCTCTTTAGCACAAAATACAAGGGAAGAGGGTACCGGGGGACCTCTTCCCAACTACTAGGCACAAGAGAGAAGAGACAACGCCGAAGAGACCGGCATCAAGTCCTCCGGATATCTCCCTTACTAAGGAGAAAAAAAGAAGGGAGACCAGGAAGATAAAAAAGAGGGTTGGAATGAAGTAAAAAAAAAAGAAGAAGAAGCAAGGTGAGCAGAATGCTGAGGAACAACCTCTGCATCTGAAGAAAAAATCACAGAAATAAAAAAAAAAGGCCAAAGCTCGATTCGATCGCCATCAAACCGGCGCAGGGAAAATCCTACGCCGAGGTGATGAGATCCATCAGGGCGGTCAAACCGGAGGACTTGGGCGTCGATGTGAGGACCGTTCGGAAAACCAAATCGGATGAGGTGCTGATTGAACTCAGACATACCAATCCCGAAGGTCGGAAGGCACTTGCTGAAGTGCTCAAGGAAGCGACAGGCCAGAGCGGCTACGTCAGGGAGCTGACCCCTGGAGGAAGTCTAGAGGTTAGAGACCTGGACTGTTGCGTGACGCAGGATGAGGTGTGTGAGGCCCTCAAAAGCAAACTGCCAGATTATCGAGGCGAGCTGCAGGTCAGAGTGACCAAAACCAACACCGCGGAACAGTCTGCTGCTATCATAGTGTTGGAGGAGGTTGCTACCGCGCAGCTGCTGAAGATCAGATTTTTGCGAGTAGGCCTGGTGAATTGTCGTGAACGCCGCCGCGAATTAATGACGAGGTGCTACAGGTGCCTTTTATAGCTATGGCCACCGGAGCCATAGCTATAAAGGCCCAGACCGTAGCGTCTGTTGTTATCGTTGTGGACAGAGAGAGCACAAGGTCGCGTCTTGCACCGCAGAACCAGAATGTTTTCTCTGTAAAGCTGAAGCGAAATCGGAGGGACGCCGGCACGTTGCCGGTTCCGGCGCCTGTCCGACTTTTCGCGAGGCTCTCTCAAAAAAGGCTAAATGGTCGTAATTCTGCAAGGAAATATTAATCGCAGCAGGACAGCTGATCACCTCCTTCTTTGGCTTTGCCACGATACTGATACTGATATATTAATTATCAGCGAACAGTATCGGAACAGAGAAGGAGTAGGTTGGTTCACCGATAACTTTGGAACGGCAGCCATTTGGATTCCTGACCCACGAAAAACAAAAGTAGAGGCTCATGGATCTGGAAATGGCTATGTTTTGGTACAATGCAATCGCATCACGTATGTGAGTTGCTATCTTACACCAAACCAGACCATAGATGACTATCAGGTCATACTTGATGGCCTGGAAGACACCGTCAGAGAAATGAAAGGTGAGCTGATGATGGCAGGTGACTTTAGTACAAGGGCCCTAGAATGGGGCATGGCGGGACCCGACTCCAGGGGTTGAAGAGTCATGGAGCTAGTGTCCAGACTAGGTCTAATAGTTCTAAATACTGGCAATACTTCGACATTCAGGAAACCGGGCTATGCTGAAACTATACCTGATGTGACCTTTGCGACTGAACATCTGGCCTCTCGAATCCAGGACTGGCAGGTGATCGAAGACTACACAGCCACCGATCACCAATATATCACATTCCGCGTAGGTGATAGAACGCCATGTTTCACTGGACACAATTCGCGAGGGCCCCCTAGATGGAACGTTGCAGGTATAAATAGAGAGAAATTCTCACAGGCCATTAAACGCGGTCATCAAAGCCTTGTTAGGATTCCAAATGGCTCATCGACAATTTAGCACGCCAAGGAGTTGACTAGCGCCACAATGCGCATTCTACGCCGGGCTTGCGAAGAGTCGATGCCGTGCAAACTGGTTGGTGGAAAAAGACGTCCTGTTTACTGGTGGACGGCTGAGATAGCTGACATGAGGCGTAGCTGTTTACATCTACGACGAATATCACAGAGAACTCGTAAACACGGAGATGACATAACTTTGAGGAGGGCTGAATACAAGCTATCTAAGAAAGCCCTTCGACGAGCGATCGAGGCCAGCAAACGCCGTTGCTGGAAGGCGCTGTGTGAGGACATAGATGGAGATCCATGGGGACTGGGATACAGGGTAGTTGTAGGAAAACTGGAAGCTCATGGAAACATGGTCACCTTGGACTCCGGCACAATGCATAACATCGTAGATACTCTGTTCCTTACCCACCCTTATAGGTCTGATACAGCTCCATCAAAACGAGAACTGGATGTACCTCTTTTCAGCAAGGAGGAGCTCGGCAGAGCCGTGAGAACCATGCGGAATAAGAGGGCTCCAGGACTTGACGGAACTCCAGGAGAGATGCTGAAAATAGTAGTTGAGGAGCATCCGGAACTCCTTCTGTCGATGTACAATTCGTGCTTGACAGCTGGTTTATTCTATTCTAGCTGGAAGGTGGCGAAACTTGTGCTTATCGACAAGGGCAAGGGTCCGCCGGAGGCGCCCTCGTCGTATCAACCTTTATGTATGTTAGATACAGCTGAGAAGCTCTACTGGCGGCATGGCTAACAGACAATACGGATTCCGGGGGGCAGGGCGACGGTGGACGCAATCCTCGAGGTTGTTGATGCGACGAGGCGCACAGAGAGGGATAATCACTACTCCCGACCTGTTTGCCTCCAGGCTACCCTTGACGTTCGGAATGCCTTCAACTCTATTGGATGGGCAGATGTTTTGATGGCCATGGAACGAGACTTTCGGGTGCCACCTTATATACTTCGTATATTGGGCGACTACCTTAAGCATCGATACTTGGTTTACGAGACATCGGACGGTTGGAGACGGAAAAACCTTAGTTCCGGGGTGGCTCAGGGGTCTGTACTCGGAGCCGACATGTGGAACGTCTTATATGACGGAATACTCCGGATACAGATGCCTGAGGACACCTTTCTGGTTGGATACGCAGATGATGTAGCAGTTGTTATCATCGCTAGGGATTATAACGGTGCAGAAATGCGACTCAATCAGGTGATGCGTCGCGTGGAGAGATGGATGGAGAGCAATGGGTTAGAACTGGCGGCGGCAAAAACGTAGATCGTGCTCCTGACTAAGAAACATATCCTAAAGATACGCCTTTTGCAGGTTGGAGACACGACGGTGAGTACCAAAGCAGCTGTAAGGTACCTGGGGGTGACGGTTGATTCCAAGCTGACCTTCTGAGACCAAATAAAAAAGCGGCGGATAGCGCTGCCCGAGTGACAGCACAACTTAGCAGGTTGATGGCCAATGTCGGCGTTCCAGCACCCTGCAAGCAGCGTCTGCTCATAAGGACAGCTGAATCCATCATGCCATATGGCGCGGAGGTATGGGCCGATGCAATGATGGCCCAAACATATTGAAAAAGAATGGTGGCAGTGCAGCGTAGAGGGGCATTACGCATCTTGAGCTCCTACCGTATGGTCTCCGAGTCGGCGGTGCTGGTAATCGTATGTGTTACTCCCATTGATCTCCATGCACAAGAAAAGAAATTTGTCCACCAGAATAAAAATATTCTCGGCAGAATAGAGGCAGCTGCATGGGCCAGAGCTGCCACGATGACCGAATGGCAGAAGCGCTGAGAGAGGGATCCGCGCGGCCGATGGACGGCTCGACTGATCAGTCAATTAAAGCCATGGTTTCAGAGGTCGCAATAAGATATAAGGTTTAGATTAGTCCCTGATGAGGAGCCGTAGCGAGCTCGAAACGTTGGACAAGTCTTCAATTAGGTAAGGGTGTTGGGGACAGTCATACTGCACTTTCCTAACAAAGAATTTTTTCAGCTAATATTTTATTTTCAGATTAGTCTACGGGGGTGAATGTAAACAAGGACAGTCTGACTGTCATTATAATTTTAATTTAATTTTTAATTTAATTTTTATTTTTAATTTTTATTTTATTTTTATTTTTTTTTGTTTTTTTTTTATTTTTTTTTTATTTTTTTTTTTTATTTTTATTTATTTTAGATTGAATTAATTGGACTGTAAGACTAATAAAAAAATATTTATTAATTTGGTTATAATTTTTTCCTCTGTTCTTGGTTTCGGATTAAGCTTACGATAGATGACATCGACACATCGTAAGGAGATATGTAAATTCAATACAAATGAAAATCAATTGGTATAATAAAAGGATACGAAAGCAAAAATCTAAAAAACATAAACCAACATTGATTTTTCACCGATCAATTTCGACTTATCTAGCTATCAAGTACGGTCTATTATATCTACATCTGCATAATCCTAACTCATGTGTGACATAGAGTTTCCATAAACGATCGACGCTATACTGGAAAGAGGATAAAGCCCAGCGAAAGAGTACATCGAAATGACGAAAATTTCTGAAGTTTTGAACACAACAGCGCTCGAAGCAGGCCATCCAAAACAAACACTGAGCACAAAATAAAACAATACAAGGCAGACAAGACAATTCAGCACTTCCTCTACAATACCGCACTGGTAGACAATACCTAACGCGAACAGCTGCCCAGATTATCCTATCGGGCATGGAACGCTACTGCCAGGACATAGAATCTACGGAATAAGACGCAGGGTTCAAAAGAACCAATCGGCTCCTATCTCGTGGAGAACTTTGTCCTAATTGACAAAATGGAATCCGCGTTTAGTCTTGAAAACCAACTCGATAGTATCTGTCGAAACTTGCATCCGACGTAAATGGACAAGATCGATAGAAGCGACCTCAAATTGATAGACGCGCTACAATTAATAGGGTAGCAAATTGAGTTGAAAAAGGAACTCACACGACGCTACAAGGAGCCGCCGCCAGCCGAAGACTGTATGGTCGCAGACTGACTTAATCGTCGGCATGGATATGGCACTCGTTTCAAAAAATCATCAGGTGTTCCATAACCCTTAACATAACCTACAAGAAACCATCACGGCCGTAGCAGCAGTTAATGGAATGGCATGACTCGATAACATGACTCGAACGGCGAGAGCTCGAGCGGATATTACACCAGCTTAGACGAGAACAAATACTTCCAGCTCGATAGAAGCAGTCCCTAACCTGATGGATTTAACAGTATCGCCACCTTCCAACAATATACTTCTAAAATGACCGCACCGCACAACGGTACAACCGCACAACGACAGTTTGTCAAAGAACATTGTGGCAGAACTATACGGAGCAGAAGGTTTCTCTGCAAACAAAGCAGCGCAACAGAATGGCTGCTGGAGGGGCACCGTTACTCTGCCTGCCCACACCCTCTGAACAGAACGTTCTGCTAAAGGTGTGGCAGAGCGATACGCGATGTGCATACATGCACTTCCTGACCGAAACGGTAGACTCCTGCGGTATCGTCTTGGGAGGGGGAGAGCGACAGCGGGAAGCATTCAGTAGAAAAGAGACGACACTCCAAGTATAGAACCATAGTGTGGCAGAGAGGGAAGAGCCGTGCCCGAAAAGTGAGACCCCCACATTCACGTGGACATAACAAAAGTCACAGCCACAGGGGAAACTCGCAGAAAGTCCTAATAATCGTGCCAGGACCGACAATCTTCCTAAACAAATAAAGACGGATCCCCCGTCACAAAAAGCCTTGGACAAAAATACCTACCGCTTTCTCCTCACGTTGTAATCGTAACATTCCCCTACAAAATAAATGTTCCCCCGCAAAATAACAGCACTTGAATAGCTCCACAGGAATACTGGTAGATCGCGAAGTAATCCACGGTCACGTGCGGAATGAGTGGGAAACAAAAAATTAGATACGACCCTGTTTTCTCTTCGAATAAAAATACCGTGATTGTACAGTGTCGGCGGGCGAGGACGAATAAAGTGATGGAGCGAATAATGGCTCAAAAATACAGTAGGCTACTTGCCTATTGTACCAACGCTGTACCTGACTCAATCAGCCGAAACAGTTCTAAAAGCATATAATATTTTAGCAATAGACACTATATAGAAGGCACAAGATGTAAAAGGCGTGACGTAGGCGTGATCGTAGAAGTAGCAATTATAATAAATAGTAATTAGGATACTTACATTAGGATTAGGATATATAATAATGATATGTAATAAGCTTTAGTCATAATCTTAGTTTAACCATATAATTTAGTAATTAATAAATATTTTCATTGGTCTTACAGTCCAATTAAATAAATCGAAAATATTAATAATAATACGTAATAATATCAATGTATATTTATATTAATATTAATATATCAATATACAAAAAATAAAAAATAAAAATTAAAAATTATAATGACAGTCAGACTGTTCTTGTGTAAAATCACCTCCGTCGACTAATCGGAAAATAAAATATTAGCTGAAAAAATTTTTATGTTAGTAAAGTGCAATCTAACCGTCTCCACCACTCTTACGGTGATCCCCAACACTCGATACGGATCTTCATCAGGGACTGAACTAAACCTTATATTCTAATCTATATATACCCTAATCCCACTACCAAATTTAGTAAATTAAATATAAAATCTCCCTCTTTACAAAATGTTGAAAACCAATCAATTTAATAAGGAATGATAAATTTTATCCAATTTTCTAATTTTGACAAAGCAATACTTTCTAATTTTTCTAAAATATCCACATTCACGAAATCAAAAGAATATAAAAACTATAAACAATGTTCCTTTAAACCGGAAGTTTATGTGAAGAACGTAAACTATATTTATGTTCATAAATTCTTTTTTTTAATATCTACCTGTTTGTCCAATCTAGTATTAGGAGTGTGAATAAGTCTTTCCCGTTTTTTGTAAGAGATGGCGCCACCAATACTGTGCGAGTATTCAATGGTTACATATGTCATAATCAAAGCTTATTCATATGTCAACAATTCCATACTAACACATTAGTTAAAATTTTTTCGCATCATAAATTTTTGATATCGTGAAAATGTCGAAATTTGAGACGAGTCGACGTCATTTGCGGGAAGTTTCACTTTATTGGTTCAATTTGAAGAAATCTGCTGCCGAGACGCATCGATTGCTTCAGGAGGCTTATGGAGAAGGTTGTGTCGATGATTTCAGTGTTCGCGGATGGTTTCGACGCTTCAAAAGCGGTGATTTCGACGTGGAAGACAAGGAGCGTTCCGGGCGGCCGCAAATCTTTGAAGATCGAGAATTGGCGACTTTGCTTGATGAAGATTCTTGTCAAACGCAAGAAGAACTTGCTGAAGCATTGGGAGTTGACCGAACAACCATTTCCAAGCGTTTGAAAGCCATGGGAATGATCCAAAAGCAAGGAAATTGGGTGCCGTACGAACTGAAGCTGAGAGACGTCGAACGGCGTTTTTTCACTTGCGAACAGCTGCTTCAGCGACATAAAAGAAAGGGTTTTCTGCATCGTATCGTGACTGGCGATGAAAAGTGGATACGTTACGATAATCCGAAGCGAAGAAAATCATGGGGACTACCCGGCCATGCATCATCATCGACGGCCAAGCCAAATATTCATGGCGCCAAGCTCATGCTCTGTATATGGTGGGACCAGCTAGGTGTGGTTTACTATGAGCTTCTGAAACCGAATGAAAGGATCACAGGCGAGGTCTATCGACGACAATTGATGCGTTTGAGCCGCGCACTGCGAGAAAAACGGCCACAATACTCCGACAGGCACGACAAAGTTATTTTGCAACATGACAATGCTCGCCCACATGTTGCACCGCCGGTGAAAACATACTTAGAAACGCTCAAATGGGAAGTCCTACCCGACCCGCCGTATAGTCCAGACGTTGCTCCCTCTGATTACCATCTCTTCAGATCGATGACGCATGGCCTGGCTGACCAGCACTTCCATTCCTACGAGGAAGCCAAAAAATGGGTGGATGACTGGATAGAGGCCAAACCGGTCGAATTTTTTCGCAACGGGAATCGTATGTTGCCAGAAAGATGGGAAAAAGTTGTAGCTAGCGATGGCCAATACTTTCAATAATTCATTTTTAACCATTTTTTCACAATAAAGGCTCAAAATTTGAAAAAAAACGGGAAAGACTTATTCACATACCTGATATTTATTTAAAAAACTCCAGATATGAAATCTAGATGATCCTTTTCTTCGCAATTATTAAACAGCATACTTAAATAATTGGTATTTTTAAAGATAATCTGAATGTTACATTTTCGAAAATTTCTTTTAATACATTCAGACAATCCTCTAAGATATGGTAAGACAATAATATTTAACTCTGTTATGGTAATTATTGTCTTCTGGTAAGACAAAAATTTTGCCTCTGATAACATCAACTCGTGCATTAAGTCTATTTTCAGTATTATAAATCTCAAATAATCTCTCAGCAATTAGTTTATTAAGAAATTCAATTGGCTATACATTATTAATGAATGTTTCTCTTACTATCTATAAATTATGTTATCTATAATCTTTATGTGACAATTTTATTGTTCTGTCAATGACATCCTTCAGTTCTCCAATATTATTTCCGAATTGATGGTGTGAATTAAAATCTAAAAACCTACCGGACCAAGTAGATTTTTTATACCAATTGAGCTTCACTTTATTATTAGTACATCTAATGACATTATTTTCCAAAAAACTCAACTGATTGTTGACTTTAATCTCCCTTGTAAATTTAATTCTGTTATGACCAGAATTAAAAACATCGACGATTTCATCCACATAAACTTCTAGAACAATTGTAAAGATATCATCAACATATCTCTTAAATATTATTGGTTCAAAAACTAATTTTGACAAAGCAATACTTTCTAATTTTTCCATAACTAAATTCGCTATAAACGGTGACAAAGGTAACCCTTTGTCATTAATATGTAACGGGAAAAAGAGTAGGATAAATTAACTTATTACCGTGATAAGAGTTATTATAAATGTAAGATCATAATAAATAGGCAGACATATACACGAAATGATTACTATAAATAAACAAACAAACACAACATAGAATAGAATAAGTAGAATAAAATAATTTAACCAATAGGAGCAATATTACCGTATTTTTAAATAAGTAATAACCAATCAGATTTTTGTAACGTACTTTTTCCGTGTATAAAAGTACGCTAAATTTTGCAAAGAGCACGGTTCGTTTCGGCACTCGTCGAGGAAGGATACCTCCCGAGTTACGAAGGGAACTGTCATCTACCGACCGGTAATATTCTGTGTTTTTTCCTAGATAAAAAAAACTCTTTCTCGAGGCCAAAGGAAAAACCCCTTTACTCGTAAGAAAAGAGTTAAAAATTACCGACTCAGAAGAACGGGCGCTCCCGACTTCTGATAAAGTAATTCTTTTTCACATAGGAAATAATCCAGAAAAACCGCCGGGAGACAAAATTAAAACCGACCTAATTTAATTCGGGGAAAAGGCGCACCTTTTCGTCAAATTAAATTACCAGACGGCTATTAATCACGAGGCGCACCTCGGATTAATGCCAGACCGACCGGCGACCGAAAATCTGCAAGTCATCATAACGTTGATCGACTAATATTATAAATATAAGAAGTAAATGCTGTAAAATAAATCAAAAGGAAAACGGAGTCTTACTAAGGAAAAAGAAATACTTATTCCTGAGTAAAATACCGAACTCTTATATATCACTAGCTAAGGCGCACCTTAGCATGATATAAAAGAGAGAATAAAGATTTATTCAGATATTGCGAAAGAAACTCCGTGTAAATAGACGGACCGCTTCCATAAACCGTTTAAGTAAATAGCATAAACAAAGCGAGCAATCACTGGGTCAAGGCCGTCTGAATTCGTAGAAACTTAGATAAGCCAATTAATAAGTAGACAGAAAATAAAATAAAATTGCCAGCGCTAATAATTGATTTATAAATCGTTATTTTTTTATGTTGCAGGGTATCTACACCGAGATGCCAATAAAGTAGAAGTTATTTCTTATTTTTTTTATAAAATTTATTACAATTTTTTTTATTTTTATTGTATAATTTATAGGAAAATATATATTGTTATTTTTTTGAAACATAACGAGTATCAAATCATTCACCCGAAAACTTGTCCTGATACGTTCCTCCATCCGAATCACATATCCTGAAAACCTCAGAGAATTCCAATAAAATTAAAGCGGAAGGAGAAGGAACGTTACATGGCGCCCGAACAGGGTCCTGATAAAAAAATCTGATGAATGATTTGAGCTAGAATATTAGAATTAAAAGTGTAAGGCTCCGAAACGAAATTAGGTGATTTAATTTCGGGGCATATATATACAAAAGGATTACGGCTTATTCAAGATTTCCTGCTATTGAACACGTTAAATCAACCAATGATTCTCGGAATGGATGCATTAAGAAAATTAAATACGGAAATTCGAATAAATAATCGAATTATTTTTCATATAAAAAATGCACCAACCGAACATATTTGTGAAATAGAAGACAGCGGTTTAACATACTTAAAGCCACACGAAAAAATAATAATAATACAAATTTATTGCTGAAGAAAAACAAAAATTAGAAAATACAAAAGGACCAACACCATTGTTGCAACACAAAATTATATTGGAAGAAACTACTCCAATTAAACAAAAATATCGACCAAAGAATCCGATTATGCAAAATATCATAAATTCGGAAGTCGATAAAATGCTGCAAGAAGGTGTAATCCAACCGTTCAGCAGTCCATGGAGCTCGCCTATCGTGATGGTAAAAAAGAAAAATGGCGAGGATCGTTTCTGTATAGACTTTCGAAAAATTAATAATGTCACGAAAAAAGATGCATACCCATTACCGCAAATCAACGTCATTTTAGATAAATTAACCGAAGCCAGATATCTATCCACCATTGATTTGAAAAGTGGCTACTGGCAGGTAGCACTTACACCAGAAAGTCGACCGATTACCGCATTTACCGTCCCTGGCAAAGGATTATTTGAATTCACCGTCATGCCCTTTGGCTTACACTCCGCACCTGCAACATTCCAGCGATTATTGGATCAGGTGATTACCGCCGAAATGGTCCCAAATGTTTTTGCATATCTGGATGATATTGTCATCATTTCAAAAACCTTTGAAGACCATTTAAAAATACTAAAAGAAGTGTTTCAACGTCTAAGAAATGCAAAGCTAAAACCGAATTTCGAAAAATGCAATTTTGTCCGTCCACAACTTAAATATCTAGGTCACATTGTAGATAAAGATGGCATGCACACCGATCTAGAAAAAACTGTAGCCATCGCTAATTTATCTCCGCCTAGAAATTCCAAAGAAATTCAAAGATTTATGGGACTAATTTCATGGTACCGACGATTTCTAAAAGACGTTTCCAATGCTGCTGCTCCTCTACATAAACTAATAAAGAAAAAAACGAAATGGGAATGGGGAGAAACGCAGCAAAAGGCATTTGATGAAATTAAAAAATTATTATCAAAAACACCGATCCTTGCTTGCCCAGACTGGGAAAAACCGTTCGTTCTCCAGACTGATGCAAGCACAGAAGGACTAGGAGCCGCCCTTACTCAGCCATACGAAAAAGCGGAACGTATTATTGCTTATGCTGGTCGCACTCTCACGCCAGCAGAAAAAAATTATTCTGCAACTGAGCTTGAGTGTTTGGCCATAAAATGGGGCATCTGGAAATTCAGAGACTATCTAGAAGGATACGATTTTATTGTACTGACCGATCACCAGTCTTTAAAATGGTTAAATAAGATAGAAAATACGTCAGGACGTTTAGCCAGATGGGCCCTCGAACTCAGTCAATACGATTTTGAAATCAAATATCGGCCAGGCAACGATAATCTGCTCGCCGATACACTGTCTCGACAGCCCGTAGAAATTTGTAATATAAACACACCCGAGGAAGACTGGTATATGAAATGTTTAACAACAGTCAAAGCCGACCTGGAAAATAATCCCGACTACTGTATAGAGAATAATAAACTATACAAACATATATTACATACACTCGATTTTAATGAGATAGACGAGTCGACACAATGGAAAAAATGTGTTCCAAAAAGTGAACAAAATGACGTACTAGAAAAAATGCATAATGACCCGACTGCAGGACATCTGGGTGTTGCAAAGACACTTGCACGCCTAGCAAAATTATTTTATTGGCCAGGCATGCTCAGAATGGCCGCTAAATATGTAAGAAATTGTAATATATGCCAATAATACAAAACATCACAGCAAGCACCTGCGGGAATGATGCACGCAACCCAAGTTAAATGACCTTGGGAAATAGTATCTGTCGATTTAGTCGGACTATTACCTCGTTCGACAAAATTAAATACTTGGCTCTTAGTCATGCAAGACAAAATGACAAAATGGATTGCACTACGACCACTGCGTAAAGCTACAGGAGAAGCTGTGGCAAATGCAGTTCGAGAACAAATAATTCTACCACACGGATGCCCTAACACGATAATATCGGATAATGGGCGACAGTTTATAAGTAAGAATTTTTTAACGTTATTAAAACAGTCAAAAATCATACACCGACGTTCACCTCCGTATACACCGCAGTGTAACCCTGTAGAACGGGCAAACCGAGTGATAAAAACGATGATTGCACAATATGTAGGCGAAAACCAGAGAACATGGGATCGATTCCTACCCGATATAGCGTTCGCATACAACACAGCTCATTGCGAATCTACTGGTTATACACCCGCCTATTTAAATTATGGCCGAGAATTATGCCCACCGGGAATAAAAATTACAATGAACAAACACCCAGCACAGGTCGATAGTAAAAATCGATTGAAACAAAAACAGGAAGCTCTAGACCTCGCACGAATACAATTGGCGCGAAATTTTCAGAGACAGAAACACTACTACGACCTGAGACGCCGAATATGGACGCCTAGGATTGGAGAAAAAGTGTTGAAAAGAACACACGAACTATCCAATAAACAGGCAATATTTAACGCAAAATTAGCGCCTAAATACGAGGGACCATTTACTGTGATACGTAAAATTTCTCCTGTTATCTACGACTTAAAAGACGAAGAAGAAGGGGAAATCAAGGACATACATGTGAGCGATTTAAAACCAATAAACCAAGAATTAGATGAAATATCAGATGATTTTCCATCCTGAAAACGAATATAAACACGGTAAATCATCTAAAGGCACACAGTCAACCATGGAACGCCATCCGGTCGAGTTGGAGTTATATCACCGATTCTTAGAATTAAGCGTGGCCATTGAGTGCTATGGGTGGCATACAAGGGCATTTATAAGTACAGCCTCGCTAATAACAACAATCTCACCGAGAGTCGGTGAAATATTACAACAAAGAGGTGCTTCCATCACCCATGGATTGCACGAAATCCAACAATATTATGTACCGACGTGTCCATCGATACATTAAAATGTGAGATCACCCTATACACTGCAAGTAACCTTCACATGTCACGGCCGTGAATTCAACAGCCACTTCGCAGTAGTGGATGAACAGACAGATGCGGAAATAGTATTTGGAATGGAAGCAATTACCCTCATAGGGTATAGAATACTATTCCACAGAAGGTCACCAGCAGCACAACGTAGGAGGCAAGAAAGAAGACGAATTGTTCGTCAAGAAAGACGACGAATAAGATGGCGTCTACAGGATGAAGGATTAAATGACCCATCTGAATCGGACGCTATCAGTGAGACCGATTAAAGGTAAAATTTTTTTTTAGTAAACTTAATTTTTGGCCAAACTTAAAATTTAAAATCACGAATTATAATTAAGATAAATGGAAGCGAAATCCGAATTATTATATTAAATTAGTGTAGCGAACGAAAATGTATCGCAATATAAATAAAAGGGACAGCTAGCGAGGACGATCGAAAGTCGCGTTTTGTTTATAAAAGTTAGTATAAATAAAGGAACTCGTCAAACCTTCGACTGTAGTATCGAAATGATTACCGACGAGACCTTCGACGAGATCGTCAAGTCGACGCTCGCCGCAATGAACAATGTGACAGTGAGAAAACCAACAAGGCCACGGATAATTACATCCAAAAAGAAAAATCAAGTACCAAAAATAATACGGGACGAGATCCTAAGAGGTAACCGAAGAATAGTCCTCGAAGCACCCCGTCCATACTTACCAGCCGTGGAGATCATCGATCTAACCGAGGATGACGGGGAAGAATCAACAAACACCCGGAGGTGATTGCCATCTGCACATCACCTTTGTCGACCTCGTCATCATCATCCTCGTCGTCATCGTCGTCGTCATCCTCGTCGTCATCGTCGTCATTGTCGTCATCATCCTCGTCGTCTTCCACAGAATCCTCGTCTACATCAGAGGACTCGGAGGAAGGCAACGAGAGAAATAAAAATCGTCCAGCCACGCCAAAACTAAAAAAAGAAGATTTCAGGGGGCCGTATAAAAACACTCGAAAGCGTCCATGGTCACCCGAAATAATTCCGATGGAATTAAGCAAAGAAATTAAGGACGCCGAAGCACAAAAACGACCAACGACACCCGACTGTGATACGGCGACACCCAGCAAACCGATGAACAAATTTCAACTTCCGGATGGGCAAGTCTTGCTATATCCACAGGGATATGTACGCTACCGGGCGTGTATCGCAGATACCCGGTACCTGCTGAGAATTATAAGAGAAACGGGACAGGTGCGACGAGCTACCGCCTTAAAAAACGTAAGTAAAAAGTAATAATACTTTCGATCGTCCTAAGCAAAAATTTACGTTAGATAGATAAATTTCCGCTCTCGAAAAGATGGGGAAATGTAAGGGGAAAAAGAGTAGGATAAATTAACTTATTACCTTGATAAGAGTTATTATAAATGTAAGATCATAATAAATAGGCAGACATATACACGAAATGATTACAATAAATAAACAAACAAACACAACATAGAATAAAATAAGTAGAATAAAATAATTTAACCAATAGGAACAATATTACCGTATTTTTAAATAAATAATAACCAATCAGATTTTTGTAACGTACTTTTTCCGTGTATAAAAGTACGCTAAATTTTGCAAAGAGCACGGTTCGTTTTCGGCACTCGTCGAGGAAGGATACCTCCCGAGTGACGAAGAGAACTGTCATCTACCGACCGGTAATATTCTGTGTTTTTTCCTAGATAAAAAAAACTCTTTCTCGAGGCCAAAGGAAAAAGCCCTTTACTTGTAAGAAAAGAGTTAAAAATTACCGACTCAGAAGAAAGGGCGTTCCCGACTTCTGATAAAGTAATTCTTTTTCACATAGGAAATAATACAGAAAAACCGCCGGGAGACAAAATTAAAACCGACCTAATTTAATTCGGGGAAAAGGCGTACCTTTTCGTCAAATTAAATTACCAGACGGCTATTAATCACGAGGCGCACCTCGGATTAATGCCAGACCGACCGGCGACCGAAAATCTGCAAGTCATCATAACGTTGATCGCCTAATATTATAAATATAAGAAGTAAATGCTGTAAAATAAATCAAAAGGAAAACGGAGTCTTACTAAGGAAAAAGAAATACTTATTCCTGAGTAAAATACCGAACTCTTATATATCACTAGCTAAGGCGCACCTTAGCATGATATAAAAGAGAGAATAAAGATTTATTCAGCTATTGCGAAAGAAACTCCGTGTAAATAGACGGACCGCTTCCATAAACCGTTTAAGTAAATAGCATAAACAAAGCGAGCAATCACTGGGTCAAGGCCGTCTGAATTCGTAGAAACTTAGATAAGCCAATTAATAAGTAGACAGAAAATAAAATAAAATTGCCAGCGCTAATAATTAATTTATAAATCGTTATTTTTTTATGTTGCAGGGTATCTACACCGAGATGCCAATAAAGTAGAAGTTATTTCTTATTTTTTTTATAAAATTTATTACAATTTTTTTTATTTTTATTGTATAATTTATAGGAAAATATATATTGTTATTTTTTTGAAACATAACGAGTATCAAATCATTCACCCGAAAACTTGTCCTGATACGTTCCTCCATCCGAATCACATATCCTGAAAACCTCAGAGAATTCCAATAAAATTAAAGCGGAAGGAGAAGGAACGTTACAAATAAATAAATTCATTGATTATTTTGTTTACATACAAAATTAATAATGAATGAATGTATTAAAGCAATTAATTTTGTTTTTATTAACTCAATTTTTTCGTTTGATAATAAATTTTATGAACAAAAATACGGATGTGCAATGTGGTCGCCTTTATCACCGATTATAGCCAATTTAGTTATGGAAAAATTAGAAAGTATTGCTTTGTCAAAATTAGTAAATTAAATAATATTTATCATTCCTTATTAAATTGATTGGTTTTGAACATTTTGTCAAAGGCGGATTTTATATTTAATTTACTAAATTTGGTAGAAGGATTAGGGTATATATAGAAATGAAGAAGTGAAATTCATAAGAACGCGTAAAAATCTCATTTTTCTAAATTATTTTTTAAAATATGAAAAATTTCGTAAGCTATTGTTAACAAAATTATAGATATCAACAAAATACATATTTTTTCTTCTATGAATTTTTCTGTACCAACAGAAGTTCTCGAAAATGATATATACAAACCAACAGAGGATTACAATAGCCAATAGGAATATTACGTTTAAGCCCATTGCTGTTAGGAAACAATGTTTATAAATAAAAATATGTAGACTAAGAAATATATATTTTTGATGAGATTTTAAACTTTTATTTTAAATATTTATATTTTACAAAATAAGTTAGAAAAAGAATATTTTTATTGGCTTTTAATTATTATCATAAAGTTAGAGTTATCATAAAAATAGAATTATCGCCAATCATATATGCAATTAGAATTCCAAAAAACATATATATACAAAATTGAATGAACATCGAGTTAGTCGACTAATTGAAAATTTGGCAGCTCATTGCTGTAAGGGGTTTACTCAACTTTTAATGTTTACCAGTTCTCCTTAAAGTTGTCGCAGGTTTGCAAAGGTTGAGCTGCTTGCTAGCTGCTGATAGGATATATATTTATACATGTGGCAATAACATTTCTTGTTGGTCGCTGCCAGTATAAGCTGTTAATCTTTTATTGGACTCCGCTGCCAGTCTATTTTTTCGCCATGCCATCTCCCCGCACGCACCAAAGACCAACACCGTCTCCCCCCTCAATTGTATATATATATATACATACATATATATGTGTATATATATATATATATATATATATATATATATATATATATATGGTATCCAAGATATAATTGTTCATATTAGCGACATCCTATCGAGAAGGAAAAGTTATGTGTAAATAATTAAATTTCTTTGGTAAAAAGATCATAAATTTTTATTCATGTTGGTATTGTTGATTTGTAATAAATTATATTTTTAATATTTAAGACAATTAATAGATTTTTTCTTTTTTTCCTACGCGTTATTAACCACAATATTATATAAGCATTAAATATTAGCAATAAATTTGTTAAACTAATTATGGAATATCCATTTTAGTACTAAATCATAAGACTCGATATGAAATTTCTACCATAAAAGAAAGGAGAGTCTTGGTTTTCATCCTGGAAAGTCTCTACTTCCTCGTCATTCAAAGTTTATGGTTTAGTGGAGTGCTCCTTGGCTTTAACTTCCTAATTATCACTTTTGAACCATTTGAACCACTTGTGGCACGTCGATTTACCTACATTTATATACATTCCGTACTATAAGGTTCCTAAAGCAAACGATAGACCTCAGTCGCTATTTCCTCATATTAAGGATAGAAGCAACACTTTCCGTAATTGACACTCAAAGAAATGCTAAAATATAATTCTTTATTTAACTTCAAAATCACCACTTTTATATGGTCTTAAATTAGTTACCAAATTATGAGTTGAAATTAAAAGAAATATACAATATTTGGCCTGATTTCCTTTCAAGATTGAAAATCATTTGCTCATGAATATATTTTTTATATTTTGAGATGTATTGTGTACATAATAATTTAAAATAAATATTTATTGACGCAATTTTGAGAATAATATTTTACCCTAATTTAACTACTTTAATTACTGTATCTAATTTTAAAATAAACGGAAACCAAAAAAGCTTCTTAAGACTGCAAATAATACTTTACATTATAAATTTGAAGGAATATTTTAATAAGATATATACTATACATTTTGTAAACATTTTATATGGCATTTCAACTACTTAATTCTATCATTACTATATAATTTTTTAAGTAAAAGAATATAAAAAATATATAAAGTAAACTAACCTATTATAAATAATACAATATATAAGAAAGGCAAAAGGTTTTCGATAACAGAAAAATCCCAACACCAACTATTAAAATATAGAATATAAAATTGACAGAATGATGTTATAATGTAAGTATAAAACGCTATACAAAGTTCCAAAGAATATTTTTAGCCTGAGCTTAAAATTTATTCTGAGACAGTGTAAGTATAGATTTATATTTTGTAAATAACATATACACATCACACATTTATTATGTATATATTTTTCTAAGATCATTCTAATGCGTAATATATATCTGTATCTATTGTAACAGTGTGTACCCATTCGTCCGTTACTTCGTGGCTCCTGCTCAGCACGCCTCGGCCCCTGGTCGCTCAACATGCAAGCAGGTTCTTTTCTCGGACTCCCTGATAGACTCTGTTTCTTCTTACCTCTCTGTACGAGCACGGCTTCAGCTCAACACGCCTCGGCCACTGGTCGTTCAGCACACCACCAGTTTTGCTCGCACAACAGTTATTTTATTGTAGGGATCTTACACTGGAAGGCTATGGCTTCCGCTCAACACGCCTAAGCCACTTGGTCGCTCAGCACGCCACCAAGTTAGCATCCAGTGGACCCTTTCTATACTTTAAGACAAATCTAGTTCTCGCTCTCGCTCACCATGCCAGAGCAAGATAATATATTTGTCTGTAATGTTCTACTTAACATTATTCAATAAAAATATATACTTTTTACTCTCGCTCAACACACCAGAGTAAGATAGTATTTTTATTTTTATTGTTATTTGTTATAATTTGGATTTGTGTTTTTTTTCTATTAAGAAAGGTATTTGTTTATTTTCGGAGAAAATTTATTGCTAAATTTTACAAAATACAAAACAATAAAAATTTAAAGAATTTGCTAAATTTACTATTTACAAAATAAAATAACAGAAATAAATTTAATTTAAAATCCAAAAAATTCTGTCCTCGACACGAGAATACGCCGCTATTTATTTTCCGGCTGTCGTTGCATATATCTATAACATAAATTAAAAATAATGTATTTAATTGAGTATTCAATATTCATTATTTTCTGTTTCCGCCCTTTTCTTTTTCTCACTCGGACTTTACATAATACCTATAATTTTATATCAATTGTCGCGCGCTGCGTGTGCCTAGGACTTGTCGCCCGCTATCGCGCCGACGACAGTTTCCCCTTGATTAGCCGCTTTCAAGGCTAGTGGCACACTGAAAATCTGCTGTCAGTGCGGCTTTATTTGAGATTTGGGAGTGAGCGCTCGCTTTCCCCTTATCGCACTGTACCGCGTCTAGTAATTGCGCAATGCCGTCCCCGCTCGCGAGAATTCGCGAATTCTCGCTCGATGCTGCTCTTCGAGCCGCCTGCGGCCCGAAAGCGCTCGCGCGTCCTCACGGTGCTGCTGACGCTTTCCTCCCGCGCCGCGCCGCGCCGCAAAGACCTCGGCGCTCCCCCTTCACCGCGCCGCTCCGCTCGCGACTTCGCGAGTTCAGTATACGAACTTAAATCTAGATACAATATAATCTGCGCGAGACTATGTGCTGGTCACATCTCCCCCCTTCCCCCAAAAATCTACAGAGACACGTTTTCGGCAGTTCGAGAGAGAGAAAAATGAGAAACAAAACAACGGATATAAAAAATATTCAAAATAAAGAAAAACAAAATATTTCTCTTACGGCATTGTTTTGCCTATATGCTTGAGGGCCCTCGTCTTTAGGTCTATTCTGATCCGTCACTGCTTACCGCCGTGCCTCGCCCTGTATTCCTTGATACCTGGCGGGATCGTCACGATCGCCGGGATCGCCGTGGTTCTGCCCTGATGTTTATGGGTTTGAACCCCTCGGCCGGATTCGGTGGTACGCGGAAGGGCGTATCCCGTTTTCGGTAGATTATTGGCGGCAAATCTACTAAGGGCGGCGGGAATTGCAGAGGACGGAGATCTCTTCGCTGCTCCGTCTCCAGCACTGTTTTTGTTGTTGGCGTGTATTCGAGCGTCGGATTGCTGCTGCTCGCTGTCACCGGCTCCATAGCCGCCGTCCCGAAATATGGTGTGTCCTGACTGTCGAGCCAACTCTCGAACTGCTCGTATAGTTCGGCTGCCGGCAATTTCTCGATCTCTTCCAGAGTCAGCGACATGCTTGCTGTGATAATTAAACAGTAACTAACAATTAATTTAGTTTCAGAGCTAATTTATTTCAAGGGTACATATTGTTTACCCCATTCTCCGAAGCTCATTCGCTCTATTTGCAGCATATTGAATGCTTTCCCTTTCCCTTACTAGAACCATTCGTTCTAGCTGAACGTCTAGGTAGGGGAGATGTGCGAAGCGTTCGGGATATATATTCCAAATTGCTTGAAGGCGTAAGCAATCCGTGTATCTATGGCTCGTAGGTTTTAGACCTTGACGTTGAAATTCTTGTAGTCTCTCTCTGTCAGTGAGTGCCCAAGTCCAATCGATCCTCATGTTTTTCTTCGTAGTTGTATTAATTGAAAATTTGAACTAGGCGTTCTCCATCTCGAGACCCGCTTATATTCGATTAAAAAAATTTTACTCCCTCTCTCTCAACTTCGTTCAACGTATCTTTACATTTATATACAGGAACTCAACGTTTAATTGTGTACTACTCTTCTCGCATTCGCTGTTATTTACAGTTATAGACTAGTTTCTTCTATAATATATTATTTTAAATATATATATATATATTTACAACTAATTAATTTATTCTAAATTTACTATTTAAACGGGTATAGCTACCTATTTATAGATTTACTTTCGTATAACTAATTATTTTACATCATATAAATATTTACAAATATTCTACAGCAATTACTGTTGTTACTGACGATTTCTCTTCTTATTTCATTTATTTTTCTAATTTAATCCAATATATGGTTTCAAATCCTTTATGTGTATCCTTTCTGTAATTTTATTATCTATCCCTCTAAGATTAAACATAACGGGAGAAACTTTACTAACAACTTTATATGGCCCGCCATATTTTTCACAAAGCTTTGCACTGCGCTAATTTGCTTTCTTTGAAAGCTCGTGTTGGCGCTTTCAGACTTGTTCACCAGCACGTGGCTGTCAATCACGTTCGTGTAAATAATAATATTTTCTCTGCCGTGAGAAAGACTGTGCCATGTTTATTTTGGCGAGCTCAAGTGCTTCTTGCATATTTTTTATTCTTTCTTCTGTTTTCGATTTTGACCGCCTTCTTACTTCTTGTTTCAGGCTACCTGGTGCGCTTAACTCTCTTCCGAAATTTAAATAAGCTGGCGTATAACCCGTGCTATCGTGCATGGCTGTATTATACGCGAAAAAAATTTCGTTTTGATAATTATCCCATGTCTTTTGGGATTTATCTATGTACTGCTTTATCATAATTTTTACAGTGCGATTTACCCGTTCAACAGGATTGCACTGAGGTGAATACGGTGGCATAGTTTGATGAGTAATTTTCGCATTTTTTAATATTTGGCGAAACTCATTCGAAATGAATTGTCTACCGTTATCACTTACTATTACTTGCGAGCATCCAAAACGTAATATAATTTGTTCCTGGAATGCTCGTCCTATGGCAGCACCCGTTGCTTTTCGTAATGCGCGCAGTTCGATCCATTTCGTTAATCGATCCTGTATTACTAGAAGCATAGTATATCCGTTATTTGATCGTGGGAGAGGCCCCACCAAATCAACGGAGACCATCTCCCATCGTTGTTCTACATTCGTCGCGTGCATTTTTCTCGCCGGCGCTCACTGCTGTGCTTTATGCTTTTGGCAGTTTATACACGCGCGTACGTACCGTGTGGCTTCACGGAACATGCCTGGCCAGTAGTAGTTTTTAGCTAATTTTGCTAATGTTTTAGCTACTCCTAAATGTCCTGCAGTGGGATCATCGTGATTTTCTTTCAATAATCACTATTTTTCCGACTCATTTATACATATTTTCCACTCGCTTGATTCATTTGTTTCGTTAAAATCAAGCGTGTGTAATATCTGCCGATACAATCTATTGTCTTCTATCCTGTAATCCGGAAAATCTTTCGGATTTTCTGATACCGATTTATAAGTTCTCTCAAACCATTTATTTTCCGTTTTCGATATCGTGTTTATTTCGCATTTATTCTGGATTTCCTGATAGTATATCGGCCACGTTGTTTTCTGTCCCTTTTTGATACTGTACATCGAAATCCCATTGAGCTAATTCCAGTGCCCATCGTGCTAACCTTCCTGATGGATTATCTAATTTCTCTAACCATTTTAATGATTGATGATCCGTTACTACCGTAAACGGATAACCTTCCAGATATGGGCGCATTTTCCATATGCCCCACCGCACAGCTAAACATTCTAATTCAGTAAGGGAATAATTTTTTCTGCTGGATTTAGTGTACGGCTAGCATATGCAATGACGTTTTCTTTTTCTCCGTCTATCTACGTTAGCACGGCTCCTAGGCCAAGTCAACTCGCATCTGTTTGCAGGACGAAAGGCAGATTCCAGATTGGACATGCCAAAACAGGAGCTTCCGTTAAGTTTTTCTTTAGCTCTTCGAAAGCCGTTGCTTGGTCCTGTGTCCATGTCCATTCTGTTTTCTTCTTTAACAGTATACTTAACGGTGCTGCTGTTTTTGACAACTCTTTAATAAAACGCCTATACCACGAAAGCATTCCAAAAAATCTCTTCAATTCCTTTTTATTTTTTGGTGGTGGTATTGCGGAAATTGCTTTAATTTTTTCTGGATCTGTTCGAATACCTTGTGCATCAACCATGTGTCCCAGATACGTAAGTTGTGACCTTGCAAATTGGCATTTTTCTGGATTCGGCTTTAATTTGGCAGTCCGCAACCTCTCAAAGATTGTCCTTAGCATTTCTTTATGTTCCTTATATGTCTCGGTGACGATAATTATGTCATCAAGATATGCAAATGCATTTGGTGCCATATCGGGTGTAATAATTGTATCTAGCATTTTCTGAAACGTTGCTGGGGCAGTATGTAAACGAAAAGACATTACATTGAACTCATTAAGGCCTCGTCTTGGCACTGTAAAAACCGTAAGAGGCTTACTTTTTTCTGTTAAATTAATTTACCAATAGCCATTTTTCAGGCAAATAGTTGATAGTATTCTTGCACCCTGCAACTTATCAAGAATTGACTTATTTGGGGTAGCGGATAAGCATCCTTATTCAAAACTTTATTAAGACAATGAAAATCCACACAAAATTGAGGTTTGCCGTTTTTTTCTTGCGATTATCACAGGACTACTCCATGGGCTGCCGGACGGTCGTATTATGCCCTCCTTTATCATTTTATCAACTTCCTCATTGATAATTTTCTGCATTGTCGAGTTTCTAGCTCGGTAACGTTGTTTTAAAGCCGTAGTGTCCGTCCGTCGTATTTCATGTTTCACACAAGGCGTAGCCCCTTTAATAGAATTAAATTTTATCATTTCGACGACAGGTCCCCCTTGATTAACTACTGTCAAGTCTAGCGGCACACTGAAAATCTACTGTCAGTGCGGCTCTATTTGAGATTTGGGAGAGAGCGCTCGCTTTTCCCTTACTGCACTGTACCGCGCCTAGTAGTTACGCAGCGCCGTCCCCGCTCGCGAGAATTCGCGAATCAATTCCGAATTCTCGCTCGCCGCTGCTCTTCGAGCCGCCTGCGGCCCGAAAGCACTCACGCGTCTTCGCGGTGTTGCTGGCGCTTTTCCCCCACGCCGCACCGCGCCCCAAAGCCCTCGGCGCTCCCCCTTCACCGCGCCGCGCCGCTCGCGACTTCGCCATCATTATATTATGATATTATGTCTGGGAACTTTCGAAACAGAAATCCTAGGTAATGATTAAGCAATTAATAATGTTAATAAATATTTAGTCTCTTACTACTTAAAATACGAACACGAAGGTGCCTTTATTGCTACATCTTCTCCGAACCATATAATAATTATATTATAGTAATGCAGAAAGTGTTAAAATCATTTGACGCAGATGATACATTTCTAATTTTTGTGAATCTCACTGCATGAAAAATATCGGTAGATTTATTTTCTCTTCGGATGCAAAAGAGTATTCCAAAAGAAATTCAGCGGTATCAACTTTGTCTTTAATTTTACTGATAAGACATCGTGCGTATATCACTGACAAAAATGCTATTAAATTAGATTGCTTATTACGTTTAGAGTGAGATTTGTAGTTTGTATGTTTAGCAATAAATTTATAAGTTTCCTATAGTTGATTGAAATAAAATATTAACTGCATCGAGATACTCTTAGCATATAATAATTATGAACGGAAAATGTAAATCATTATTAAGAACGATTACCATGAACTATGCAATGTTATTGTACAAATATAATATTTCAACCAATTCTGTAAGAACGTTAAAAATGTTGATCAGTTAGATTAAAACTTGACACTGTAACCACTTTTCACCCGCTCCACTGCCCTCTATGTAGACGGGTCTGATTGAAAAATTTATTCAATTTATTTATCTATAATTATAATCATTGAATTTTAAATATATATATAAATAAATATAATTATAAATTATTCTAATTATAATGACAGTCAGATTGTTCTTGTTTATAAACTCCCCTTTCGAGTAAACTAAAATAAAAACATTAGTATACTGAAAAAAATTTAAAACTTAATAGATCAATCTGCCTGTCACACTAGCTTATCTGCCAGATCTATGCGATCCAACGTTTCGAGCTCGCTTCAGCTCCTCTTTATTCTATTTTCTTCTATTTAATAGGATTGTAAGAGAAAGAAAAGTATTTATTAGTTTAGTTAGAACACACGACATAAGTACAATAAGCATTTTATGTAATTACACAATGAAAATATTGGCCATCATGGGGGCCCCAGATGTACTTGAGAAAGCATTGCTTTCATTAGAAAAACTTTGGAGTCCTTAAAAAATTTGCTTAAAAACTGAGAAATACTGAAATAACATTAAATTAAATTATAAGAAGCGATATAGCAGAGTTCAGAGTGTAAAAAAGAAGCATCGTGGAGTTCATTCCACATCATAGAAACAGTTTTACAAAAGGTTACTACTGTAACAAACTTTACTACTTCTTGAACGATAATACTAATTTTAATTTTATAATATTAGGTTGTCAAATATCTCCCTTCCGCTTTCTTGCTCTTCATTCAATACTTTATAAAAAATGTTACAGTGGTCGGATTTACTTCAAATAAGCGCCGTTTTGTTCGATAATCTGTTTCCATCTAGACGGCAACTTCATAATACCCCTCTCGCAAAAACTCCTCTCCTTATTAGTGAAGAGCTCGGACAGCCACTTTTCACAAGCCTCTTTTAAGTCCAACTTTACACCACCAAGGCCGTTTGACATGGACATGAATAGGTCGTAATCACTTGGCACTATGTCCGGACTATATGATGGATGCGATATAACTTCCCATCCGAACTCCCGTAGCTTCTAACGAGTTATCAACGAAATGTGTGGTCTAGCGTTATCCTGGTGGAACACTACACTCTTCCTGTTGGCCAATTGTGGACGCTTTTGGTCCACAGCCTGCTTCAAGCGGTCCAGTTGTTCACAGTAGGTGGTAGAATTAAGTGTCTGGCTATATGGGAGCAGTTCATAGTGGATGATTCCCTTCCCATCCCATGAAACGCGCAGCAAAACCTTCCTGGCCGTCCATCCCGGCTTGGCCACTGTTTGGGACAGTCCACCGGCATTGGACCACGACCATTTTCGCTTGATATTATAGTATGTCACCAATCATCATCCGCTTCTAAAATGGGACAAGTTTGTTCCGTTTCAGCAGCACATCGCAGTTTGGTGACTAACTCTCATCTTCTGGGCAATGCCACATACCGGTCAACTCAATAACTTCCGTCGTTTTCACCGGCTCTGAATCGTCGAAACGATTCCTCTGCGGTTTGAAGTGATAGCGTGCCATCCCCCCAAAACACTATTAATCTCACGGAACATTTCTCTAGCGGATTTGTCTTTGACGAAGGAAAATTTTAAAATAGCGCAAATTTCGGCGTTAGTGAACTCCATGTTTACATGTCTATAACTTTTGAAAGCAATATCCAGACTAATCATGCATAACGTCGTTTTGTACGTTATATCAAGACCTTTCAAATGATGTATAGTATTGCCAGATACGAGCTCTGTAGCGCATTGTACACAGCCGCGAAATTCATAAGACAAAAAGGCAGAAGGGATATATTTGACAACCTAATACTTTTAATTAATTAACAGACACAACAAGAGAATATAATAACTTTTTTAAAATTCTGATGAATGCAGAGAAGTCATTATGAATTTAAAATAGAAAGAAAAGATAACGATTACCAATAATTTTACATATTCCCATTTATTTTGAACAATAATATGTCTTGCTGTGCTAACCCAAACGTAAACTCATATTGAGGATAATAATTAGATATTCGACTTTCACAAATACTCATTAATATTTATACTTATTATCATTGTCCATATATATATTGTATATACTTTTAATGTATGTATGTCAAACCTATTTTGATTTATTACATCTAATTTTATATATTTGTGTCCCCATGTTTACATAAACACCGATAACGACTCTTTTTTATTTTCTTACAGTTCACGTATCTCGAGAAGGCTAATCTCTTCTTAATTTATTTGCAATACATAAAATCAAGTAATATTACCCAATACCAGCTCCCTGAACACTGTGTATACGTGTCCAGCCATAATGCACTGAAGCACCAGTGCCAAGAATTTTCAAAAACCCATTTTATATAGAAAGATTGAATATTTAAAATATCTAAAAAGTGCATCAGACTAAAAACCACTGCAACTTTCGTAGAAATGAGTTTCAGGTAGATTGAGTAAAAATTAGTACTTATTATAGAAAAAAAGTTACTAACAAAAGGTGCCCCTCGCACAGGGACAGAAGCCATATCATAAACTGCTCAAGTATCTTCCCATCGATTATTTTTTGAAATAAAAGAAAAAAGAAAGGAATCCCATGAATCTAATTATGATATATTAACAGTGGAAAATTTATATGTACAACTGAACCTATTTATTTATGTGTATATACAGAGTGTCCAAAAAGTCCCGGAACACCTTAATAATTTTCCAGGTAAATTGATTTTGGACAAAGTCAAGATCCATCTAGAGGTAACTTTTGTCAAGGAATTTAATAGTGTCCTTGAATTTGACCTTGGATTTGACTTTCAAGGCTATTTCAACGCCAAGTTTGTTTTTTCAAATGGGAGCCCCTATTTTTGTCAACGGAAATCGAAAGAGCAGAAAATTCTACGTCCAAACATGTGCTCAAGTCATGGGCCAAGGATGACCTTGATGGTCACACAAGATCATTTAACCTCGAACAAGGTCTTGAAATCTTTTGTCATAGGAAATTCACAATTTTTGTACCACAGAAGCTATTACCTTTATCAAGGTGCATGTAATGGTGATTCTCTCAACGGCCTTGACGATGCTCTTCAAGGACATTTTACTTCGAATTTTCTTATTTACTTTTAGCATTGGCCTTGACCTTGTCCAAAATCAGTTGACTTGGAAAATTATTAAGGTGTTCCAGGACTTTTTGAATACCCTGTATGTTAAAAACGCGTACACACACTCTATATATAGGTTATGTCAACCTTGAAAGTTCATGGTGCGTCGTCTGCTCCGGCGCTGCTTCAGTGGCTGCGCGACAGTTGTTGCCTACTAGCCGGCGGTTCCCAGGTGGCTCGGTTTGTGCGGTGTTGCCGGACTTATTTTCGCACCAGACAGAATAATTTGCGTTGTGCAAATTTCGTAAAAGTCGGGGTCACCAATATCGGGATTTTTTTATATCAATACTTCGAGAAATATATTTTGCCGCCGCTGCTCCGTTAAGCGGTGTAATCGCGTCCGAACATACTACACAAATTCTTTTACTTGCTACTTGTAAGATCTTAACCTATACTGAGGAAAGTTTACAGAAATAAGATCGGTAGTTTGCAATATAACTAATATTTATGACTCCTTCTGCCGCTTTTGCTACACAGAGGATGAAACCCCCGAACATCTTCTGTGCCACTGTCCAAATATATCTGAGAAAAGGCGGCGACATTTGGGGGCTGCCTACTTGGACATTGAGGACATTAAATCCAGTATGACGACCGGAATAATTTCATTCTGGGAGGCCTGCCGTTCATAGCGGCTGCTGGTCAAGGGAGGGACGCGAAGGGTTTACCCATGCGTCCGACGGCCGGGAAGGCCCAACTCCTTAAAATAAAATAAAATAAAATAAAAATAAAATAAATATTAAAAAGTTGCAATTAAAAAGCATTGAATAAACATGTGCTAATAATGTTGTCTTAGATCCTGTATGTCCTACCATGCAGGGAAACCTGGGTTATTTGAAAAATTGAGTTATGTAAATTTTCTAATGAAAATAATTGTTTAAATGAACACACTTTTTTATAACATGCAATTATTAGAGAAGTTATAAATTAAATTTTTGCAAATAAGTTAGTAAAAGTGACAAATTTCAGTAAATTTTAATCCATGAAACAGCAATTTATATAAGATTTTACATATTTGTAATTTCTATTATTTGATTCATAATATTCTTTGGAATAATTATCATGCCTTAAATTTATAGATAAAATGTATGAAATATGTTTCATAATGAAAATTAAAAAATCTTCGTGTAGGGGCTGCATGGGTTTTCGAATTAGCAAGTATAATCAACAATATTTCTCGGAACACTCTTGAATCACAACAATTTGAAAATTTTGACAGAATTCTTTCAGCTCTCGCAGCAGTCACTTTACCTTTCCTCATGTCTATAAATTAATTTTCATATCTCTTATATCATAATTTTTATATATACATAAAGATTTTTATAAATTATTCCAACATTTAATTTTTCTATTGCTTTAATTTAACTTAAGAAAATATGTTACTGTCGTTATTAAAATAAAGAATATTTTCAGTACAACGTAATTTTATAAATTTTATTGTTTTTAATTTAAAGATTATCAATATAATTTTTAAAAATCATAAATTTTGCATTCTCATAATATCTCTTCTATTTTATATTATAATTATTTTATTCATAATCAGATTAAATTCTTTAAATTTTAATTATAAAAAATTAATGATTTATAATATACAATATGCTTCTTTCTGCTGGCTATGAAATATTTACCGAAAGTAACTAATTCTGTTCTGAATTTCGTGTAATCAGATTTAAAAAATTATTAAAATTATTTTTAATTTATTAATAATTTATTAGTAATTTATTAATAATTTATTACTAATCTATTAATAATTTATTAATTTTTTGTAATTATATTTTATTAATAAATTTTAATTTATTATTAATTTATTAAATTTAGGACATATTAAACTTGTTTTATTCGCACAGCGAAACCTATTACAAAACGTAAAGTCCATACCACCCTAGATTCCGCTACATGTCAGTTCGAATCATCTGTATAAGAGTTGCAAACAGGTTTGGTTTGTACTGTAGCAGCCGGCCGTCGGACGGTTCACCAAATTGCAATAAACACGAAAAGGCTTGGCTAATTCATAAAATTGCATAATGCGCTATTGCCGCTGTTTTTCTATACGATTTCAGACTCAGTATCAGCGTGGAACGCGTTAGTCAATTGTCAATTTTTTCGCTTCATATTTTTAGTTACATATACAAAATATATTGAATTTCTCCTCCTTCTCTCATTCTATCGCTCTCTGTCGCACTTCATCCGTCTCCCTCTCTCTCCCTCTCATAAATATAATTAGTATAAGCGATAATCGCTTATATATTTCTATATATATATATATATATATATATATATATATATATATATATATATATTGTAACGGTGCGCGTGTTCGCCTGGAGCACTAGGACGATAAACATGGCCGTTGCAAAAAGGGTGCCCGGCTGAGCTGAGCCCCGAATCAATCCGGCGAGGGAGTGGGGAAGTCCGTGAGGGCCGAAATGCCTCATACAAAAGGGATCGGAAATAAGAAGCACAAAATGAAATGCGAAAGAAATAGGTCAAAAGTCATCTTTAACAAAATATAGAAATATGAAAACAATAGAGGCGCAGAGCGCAGACCGAGGGCTGTCGGAGCGACGGCGTTCGCGCGGAAGCAGGGGAAAGAAAGAGAGAGAGTGAGAGAGAGAGAGAGATTATCTGGAGTATGGCGGGTGGCTCCCAAAGCCACCGAAGGCAGCGGTATTCCCACAGTTTCTAGCCCCGGGAGGGGCGGTCAATCCACATTGGATATAGGTCGGATGGCAAGCCCACTCGACCTCCAATATCCAAGTACGTCCGCGTGACGAGCTCACGAATATCGCCCATGGAGGCGGTGATGGGCGCGAAGATGATCAGGCAGCTGAACACAATTTCGTTTTTCTTTTACTTACGTAAACTCGCGCGTAGCACGGCAGTCATCGAACTGTCCTCGCGCACGATGTACCTGCCCCACTCCGCCCTCTTTTGCTCTCTCTTGCTCTCTTACTTACCTCTTCACCGGTGTGTTAATGCGTCAGCCAGTAATATAACTATACATTGAGTATACATATAAATAACAAATAGTATATACATATTAGGTTGTTAAATATCTCCCTTCCGCCTATTTGTCTTCTGAATTTTATGACTATCCACAAAGCGCTACAGAGCTCGTATCTGGCAATACTATATATCAATGGAAAGGTCTTGACATAACGTACAAAACGACGCTATGCATGATTAGTTTGGATATTGCGTTCAAAAGCTATAGACTTGTAAACATGGAGTTCACAAACGCCAAAATTCGCGCTATTTTAAAGTTTTCCTTCGTCAACGGCAAATCCGCTAGAGAAACGTTCCGTGAGATTAATGATGTTTTCAAGGATGGTATACTATCACTTTGAACCGTAGAGGAATGGTTTCGACAATTCAGAGCCGGTGAAAACGACACCATGTATAAGCCAGCCGGCGGAAGACCTGTGACGACGAATACCGATCAAATCATGAAATTTATCGAGTGAGACCGGCATGTGGCATCTCGTGACATCGCCCAAAAGATAAGAGTTAGTCACCAAACCATTTTAAACCATCTGCAGAAGACTGGATACAAAAAAAGCTTGATGTTTGGGTTCCACATGATTTGACGCAAAAAAACCTTCTGGACAGAATCAACGCCTGCGATGTGCTGCTGAATCGGAACAAACTTGACCCATTTTAGAGGCGGATGGTGACTGGCGACGAAAAATGGATCACATACGATAATATCAAGCGAAAACGATTGCGGTCCAAGGCCCATGGACCGTCCCAAACAGTGGCCAAGCCGGAATTAACGGCCACGAAGGATTTGCTGTGCGTTTCATGGGATTGGGAGGGAATCATCCACTATGAGCTGCTCCCATATGGCCAGACGCTTAATTATACTATCTACTGTGAACAACTGGACCGCTTCAAGCATGCTATCAATCAGACTGTCTACAATTGGCCAACAGGAAAGGTGTAGTGTTCCACCAGGACAAATCCAGACCACACACTTCGTTGATGACTCGTCAGAAGCTACGGGAGTTCGGATGGGAGGTTTTATCGCATCCACCATATAGCCCGGACATAGCGTCAAGTGATTACCACCTGTTCCTGTGCATGTCGAACGCCCTTGGTGGTGTAAAGTTGGACTCAAAAGAGGCTTGTGAAAAATATCTGCCCGAGTTCTTCGCAAATATGGAGAGGGGTTTCTACGAGAAGGGTATTATGAAGTTGCCGTCTAGATGGAAACAGATTATCGAACTAAACGGCGCATATTTAAAATAAATCTGACCACTGTAAGACGTTCTATAAAGCATTGAATGAAGAGCAAAAAAGCGGAAGGGAGATATTTGACAACCTAATATATTTATATACAGACTACGACGGGAATTAGAGCATTGGGCATGGGTTAGTAAGAGTGAGCGGCGCTTACCACTTCCGTCACAATATATATTATAGAAATACGCGTGTGTTTGCGTGTGTGTGCATGTGTGTGTGCAATCAGAAAAATTATTCATATTTGTAACGTAAAATATTAATTTTTAATTTTATGCAATTTTAATAAAATATTTATGTGCCCTAGCCCAGCTGCATTTATGTCCATGTATCTGAGCAATGAGATCCTGAATAGTGGATAAAAAAGAAACTAATTTTTATGCAGCATAATTTCACTAACTTGTCGCAACATATTTTTTAGCTTTTCGCTACTATCAATTTCAACTTCCGCTTTTGGCAAAGAACACTCTTAAACTTAAACAAGAAGAAGGCAATGAAGGTGTAGAAAAACAAAAGAATGGCGAGTGACCAACCAATAATATAAATATATATATGTAAGGGAATATATTATGTATGATATTTATGCGCGCCAAAATTACTGGAACAATCGCTTTCAATTTTTTATGACATAATCTTATACCCGTTAGGATTATATATGGCTGCGCCACTTCGTTGTTTGGAAGTATATAAGTTAAGTAGGACTTCAACAGTTTCCAAGAACAATATTGGTAAGCTAAGTTGACTTCTCCAAATCTATAGTTCTGACAAGGAAGTAAAATAAGCGTATTTAGCAGCAGTCTAGTAGAACTCTGGAAAATCATGCTCCCAGCACTGAAGCATGCTTTACTTATAGTTCTGAGTGACCAAACTTGATTGCAGGTAGCTAAGGCATAAAAGGCCAGTCCTTATCCATAGTATTGGAACTATGTTGACATTTCGTTGTCTGCTTCAGTAAGGCAAAACTGAATTCCAGATCCCAGGCATATCAGACTTGAAACTTACCATTATAATGTAAGCGGCACAAATAATATAATAGGCTATTTTTGGCAAATTCAAGAAAAAATGATGGTTAGGAGAAAAGGCAGTTACTTCATAAACCTCAAGAAAATTTTTGTATATATATGCATGTACACACACATACACACGCACACACGCACACACACACACACACACACACACACACACACACACACACACACACACACACACACACACACACACACACACACACAATATTATGTTTGTATTGTAGGCAGCACAACGTTACTTAATTTGAAATGCAAAAGCTCCGCCCACGTTGAAGATGACGAATGACCCGGTCGCCCAAGCAGATCAATAACCGATGAAAACATGAAAAAAGTGAAAGAAATGGTTATGAACGATCGCCGAATCACAATCAGGGAAGTCGCTGATGATGTTGGCATATCAGTTGGTTCATGCCATGGAATTTTTTCGGACGTTTTATAAATGAAACGTGTGGTAACAAAATTGGTTCTAAAATTGTTGAATTTCGAATAAAAACAGCGGCGAATTGCTCAGGAGTCGCTAAATAAAGTTAATAACGATGCAGAACTACTGAAACGTGTTATAACAGGTGACAAATATGGGTTTACGGATATGATGCCGAAACTAAGGCTCAATCATCCTAGTGGAGGAATTCCGGATCATCAAGACCAAAAAGGCTCGACAAACGAAAATCACCAAGCTCTAAAAACACGTCTAACGTTAGCGGCTGCCACAGAAAAAATAAGCAATGAATATTGCTGGAAATTTTATCGTAGTTCAGGGGTATGTGTACCAACATAATAAAAAAACTTTTATACAGGCAGACTCTCCAAACCTGCGAAACTTTTAGAATTTAAAATTAGAATTAGAATTAGAATTTAGAATTAGAATCGTTACTTTTAGCACACACCTCGTTTAAGGATAAGTGTTAAGATTCTTTTTATAAATATACTAACCGGAGAACTGGAAATCTTTGATCCTCCTGGCGAGAAAGTTTTTGAAACATTTTTATTTTTAACGAACCAGATATTAAAGTTAATGATATACTTATGATATTAATTATAATGCATTTAAGAAAATGAATCTGCTTTAACCAATTTAAATAAATTTTTTTAGACAATTAATGGCGTGTTTTTAATTTAAAAAATATCGTATCAATTAAATTAGTTAATACGTTAAAATATACATTTTTTATAATTAAAAATAGTTGTTTATATTAAACAAATACTTCGTTCTTTCAATTTCATGAAATGTATTTATTTAAAATTATCAAATTTTGTTTCAGTGCACTTAAAATTATAAAAAATATTTCAAACAATAGTTTTCTTATCCAAATATATTTTTTATGCGTTTTATTTATACGTTTATTTATACGTTTATTTTCTACAATCAGTATTTTTGAAAAAATATATTCGAAGGTATCAGTGTTTAGTATAATCGTAAAATTTTTCCAAGCATCCTGAGACGGAGCTATTGAACTTTTGTCAAAAAAAATTTTTTTGGATTATCTTATAGTCACATCATAAAATTATTTTCCCTCGAATGGATACAGTCTGCATACCGGTTTTGTATGACGGTTATATATATATATATATATATATATATAATTCCAATAGATATAGATTACCTGAATAAGGTTTACAATACATACATTGCTCATATATCTACATATATCTGGTGGCGACTGCGCTGTAAGCGACAGTGGCGCTTACCAGTGGTTGAGTAACCCAAATACGAAAGTTACCCAAAGATTTAATCCAACGATTTGTACAGAAGTGTTCTTCTATAAGCGTGTATCTACTTTATCTCTACTCTCCTTACTCCATACTATACCCATATCCTACACATGGGATTAGGGAGCGAAGAGAGTAGTGGTAACTCCACTAAAATCGTGTCAAATTACACGGCAGGACTTTGGACCGAATTGGCCGCAAGGCGGCGGCACCATACCAGGTTGCTCGTTCAACTGCATATATTTCAAGAACAGAGAGTGGGGGTATGCAGCGAGATACATAGAGTTATATATTAGACCGCGCGCTCTGGGAGTAGAGTTGAAGCTTAAATCAGAGTAAGAGAGCAATATAAGGAGTCGTGTTATCTTTCTATAAGTGAGAAAGTCGGGAGAAAAGGAAAGTAGGAGAACAGTGGCAGAAGAAATATACGCAGCAGAAACATACGTTTGTCCTATATTCTATACCATTGTTATTGTTGGGCTGTCTCACTACTCTTCTTTCGGAACAAAAGAGAAAGCACGACTCCAGGCCTATCGCTGTCCTTCAAGATGGACTTCAGAACATCCGTTTAAGCTCGCGGTCTAATATGTATGTCTATGGCGAAATAGCAGTGAGCGCGACGAGAGGGGAAAGTTGAATGCATTAAATTAGTGTGTGAAATATGTATGAGACGTAGCGGGTATAGCATTTTCATGGGTCTTTGTGTGCATAGCATGAAATAGCAGACAGACATGGAGTCAACGAGTAGGCTCATATCTCGCCCGCAGCCCAATATTTTTCCAATTATAATGCTTACTGTTTTTTCGAAAACGACGTAGATATAATATCTTATAAGTTTTAGAGTAATAATTTTTTATATTCTGTACTTATTTGCAATCTTTTACAATTTCTTTTTTGTTATTCATCTGATGTTGATAAATGGTCATTTCAATTCAATAAATATTTTTTTCATGTGTTCTTAGCAAAAATTTCTGTGAGGTGATTACAATATGATTGGTTAATAAAAAATATTTATTAGATACTTCTTATTTAATAACATTTTCTAATTTAATTCAGTAATCAGACTAAAGCAGACGTTTTCGTTCTATTCAATTATGTAAGCGACTATATATTATATTGCGATTAAGAAAAAAAAAATATATATATATATCATTTTGTCTCTCTCACTTACTCTCACTCTTCCGATCGCTCTTTCTCCGTCTGTCGCACATACTTATTCCTGTGTCCCCCTCTTGCTTCTTTTGTTCCCCTCACTCGCTTTGGCTTTTTCTTTCTCTCTCTGTTGCACACAGAACCATCGAGGAATTTGGACAGACAGCGACTCTACCGGACAGATGTGGACTGTCATCACCGGCTATTTTTTGATAAGCTTTTCCCATGTAAAGCGAGCTGAGTTACCACAGAGGTGCCAGCCGGTACTGCCAACTCGGACATGCGCGTTAGGGCTTTACCCATTCACACGCTGATTGGCTGAAACTCAGGTGATATATTAAAGTTATATGATCTATAAGATCGTATAAAATAATAAGCAAGACTGTTAAACAAATTATTGATACTACTATATATAACTGTGGCAACATGCATATAAATATTTTACAACATGTCCACTACTAAAAACTCATTAATTAATATTATTATCAGGTATGTGAATAAGTCTTTCCCGTTTTTTTTCAAATTTTGAGCCTTTATTGTGAAAAAATGGTTACAAATGAATTATTGAAAGTATTGGCCATCGCTAGCTACAACTTTTTCCCATCTTTCTGGCAACATACGAATCCCGTTGCGAAAAAATTCGACCGGTTTGGCCTCTATCCAGTCATCCACCCATTTTTTGGCTTCTTCGTAGGAATGGAAGTGCTGGTCAGCCAGGCCATGCGTCATCGATCTGAAGAGATGGTAATCAGACGGAGCAACGTCTGGACTATACGGCGGGTGGGGTAGGACTTCCCATTTGAGCGTTTCTAAGTATGTTTTCACCGGCGGTGCAACATGTGGGCGAGCATTGTCATGTTGCAAAATAACTTTGTCGTGCCTGTTGGAGTATTGTGGCCGTTTTTCACGCAGTGCGCGGCTCAAACGCATCAATTATCATCGATAGACCTCGCCTGTGATCCTTTCATTCGGTTTCAGAAGCTCATAGTAAACCACACCTAGCTGGTCCCACCATATACAGAGCATGAGCTTGGCGCCATGAATATTTGGCTTGGCCGTCGATGATGATGCATGGCCGGGTAGTCCCCATGATTTTCTTCGCTTCGGATTATCGTAACGTATCCACTTTTCATCGCCAGTCACGATACGATGCAGAAAACCCTTTCTTTTATGTCACTGAAGCAGCTGTTCGCAAGTGAAAAAACGCCGTTCGACGTCTCTCAGCTTCAGTTCGTACGGCACCCAATTTCCTTGCTTCTGGATCATTCCCATGGCTTTCAAACGCTTGGAAATGGTTGTTCGGTCAACTCCCAATGCTTCAGCAAGTTCTTCTTGCGTTTGACAAGAATCTTCATCAAGCAAAGTCGCCAATTCTCGATCTTCAAAGATTTGCGGCCATCGGAACGCTCCTTGTCTTCCACGTCGAAATCACCGCTTTTGAAGCGTTGAAACCATCCGCGAACACTTGAATCATCGACACAACCTTCTCCATAAGCCTCCTGAAGCAGTCGATGCGTCTCGGCAGCAGATTTCTTCAAATTGAACCAATAAAGTGAAACTTCCCGCAAATGACGTCGACTCGGCTCAAATTTCGACATTTTCACGATATCAAAAATTTATGATGCGAAAAAATTTTAACTAATGTGTTAGTATGGAATTGTTGACATATGAATAAGCTTTGATTATGACATATGTAACCATTGAATACTCGCACAGTATTGGTGGCGCCATCTCTTACAAAAAACGGGAAAGACTTATTCACACTCCTAATAATTATTAAAATTATTATTAATTATGAATATTATGATTAATATTATTATTAATTATTATCGACATTCAATATTAAAATTGTTATTAATAGTTATGATTAGTCTAAATACTATTTTTAATAATAATATTTGTACTATTATATTATTATTAAAAATAATAATTATTATTAAAAATAATAATTATTATTAATATACATACATATTTTAGTGCCACTTTCATTACACTTTTGCAATTAATTTTAACTATTATATTTTTAAAATATTTTTAGATAAATAAACAGTAATAAATAAAGTACCACTCTACTTTTCAGCTACCACATTTTTTTTTTTTATTTAAGCTTTATTAACTTCAGATGAAGCTATTTAGGTCGGCTACCACATTATGTTATTATATTACGTATAAATATATATTAAATACTCAATTGAAATATTTTTAATTTTTACAATATATTATATTTTACTCTATTATACTACATATATGGATAGATATTTATACATATTTATGTATATTAATAATGATTATTATTTTTAAAAATAATTTCATAAGAGTTTCAGCCAATCAACGCGTGGAGGGGTAAAGACTCTAACGCGCATACTCGTGTTGGCCGTACAGTCTGTCAACTTGGCAACTCTGCTAGCAGCTGGCACCTCTGGTTACCACACCTCTCTACTCTCCCTACATGGGAGGATCATGGGAAAGTGATTTAGAGGTTATATAATAGTGTAAAATAATAACAACGAAGATAGACGGTTATAGAAGCGCAAAGCCGATAGACACGCGGGTAACTACTCTCGGGGAACATTCATAATTAGTAATGTTCCCCGAAATCCAGGTGGCGCTCATACAAGTACTCCAGTTCCCCGGCCGTAACTGCCGTTTATGAAATTTATATGCAGGATGTGCAATTCTAACAATGAATAAATTCTGCAAAAATAGCTCCTATATAGTCCAAGTAATATTAAATAAAAAAAATTATTTAATTATTAAAACGTGAACGTATTATCTTCACTGTTATTAATATCTACTTTGTAAATAGTAAAATATATGTCCCTGATGAAAATGGCTTGTTAACATTAATTCAAATTCTTTGAAAATTTTTTTATTTCCCTTGACGCTTTTCATTCCGAAATTTTATATTAAAGTTTATCGAAAAATAATTGAAATAATGAACTTTAATTTTATTAATTAATTTTTGTTTTCATAAACTTGCAAGAAAATTTTAACAGTCTATTAAAATAAAATTAATTACAGCCACTCAAGTTTATTAATTTAAGTATGATTAAATAATTTTTAATTAAAAATTTTAGAATTATGATACGTCGTGGAGATGAAATAAATTTTGAATGAATTGGAATTAACCTTATATACATTTTCAAGAGGGATAATATATAATCTTTCGTTTTCTATATATAAATATATATATATATATATATATATATATATATATATATATATATATATACATGTAATGCATATAAATCAGCTGTTAATAAAAAAAGCGCGAACAGTATGTTAAATTATTAATGTATAGTGAAGTATCTATTGTAGCATTTGCATAGTATTTTAGAAAAGTATTTTATTTTAATTATTCGTAGCATATTATTTCTGATACGTAATTGATAAATTTATCCAATATTATATAAGAATAAATTATGCCTGTCCGTCAACTCTGTGCTTATTATAATTGCCGAAACTCAAAAAAAGGATCCATTTTTATTGTTTCATCGATTTCCGAAAAATACCGAAAGGTTAGTTGTATTTTATAATGTTAAAAAAATTACGTATTGTTTTGAATATCATTAGAATTCGTTAAAAATTTATCTGGATAAAATATTTCTAACGTTTCTCCTATATTTTTTCTACGATTTTTAGTTCACGCAAATTAGGTAAAACATGTGCGAATTGCCAACATATTTGAAATATTAATTTTTTTTTCATAATATTCTAGTTCAGGAAGCGTGTAATAAAAGCATAAATTGTCGGGATCATGATAAACCGGGAACAGGTTTAATCATTACATAATAGTAAGAAAAGCCTTTTTTTCTATTTTATCAATCGTTTGCAAACTATTAATTGTATCAAAAACTGTTAACTGTTTCCTATAAGTTGTGCAGGTCATAATTCTGAACATAGGTAAGTACTTTAATTTAATTAATTAAATTAATTTATTTAATTAATTTATATAATGTTAATAAATTAATTTATTCAATTAATTTATATAATGTTAATAAATTAATTTATTCAATTAATTAAATTATTTCATGTACTCTCTCTCTCTCTCTCTCTTTCTATGTATGCATATATATATATATTCTGCGTAATCTCTCTATGTAATCTCCGGATTACATTATCACATATATTAATATGAATTATTCCTGTTTATCATAAAATAATTTTATTTTGCTTAAAAAAAACATTCAACCAACCGGAATCGAACCTACGACCAGCTACAACCTTCTGCTTTACAAGCTAATGCATTATCCACTACGCTACAGATTATACGTATACCAATTATGTAACTAATGTACTAATATGGGGTTCGTAATAAAATACACGAATTGAGTATCGCGCTTCTTAAGTTGCGTTTAAATATTTTGTTGACAATCCGATACTTTTTCAATGCTTTATAGTAGTCATAATGAATAAAAATCATTCATAAAATCAACAATCCATTAAAATATGTAGTAAAAACGATTGGACCTGTATGTTGACTCTGCGCGCGCGCGCTCGTATAAGTTGTGTATGCAATAATAAATAGAACATTACACATACAGTAATTGAACAATAATAGAACATTGCGTTTATATATATATATATATATATATATATTAGGAGTGTGAATAAGTCTTTCCCGTTTTTTGTAAGAGATGGCGCCACCAATACTGTGCGAGTATTCAATGGTTACATATGTCATAATCAAAGCTTATTCATATGTCAACAATTCCATACTAACACATTAGTTAAAATTTTTTCGCATCATAAATTTTTGATATCGTGAAAATGTCGAAATTTGAGCCGAGTCGACGTCATTTGCGGGAAGTTTCACTTTATTGGTTCAATTTGAAGAAATCTGCTGCCGAGACGCATCGATTGCTTCAGGAGGCTTATGGAGAAGGTTGTGTCGATGATTCAAGTGTTCGCGGATGGTTTCGACGCTTCAAAAGCGGTGATTTCGACGTGGAAGACAAGGAGCGTTCCGGGCGGCCGAAAATCTTTGAAGATCGAGAATTGGTGACTTTGCTTGATGAAGATTCTTGTCAAACGCAAGAAGAACTTGCTGAAGCATTGGGAGTTGACCGAACAACCATTTCCAAGCGTTTGAAAGCCATGGGAATGATCCAAAAGCAATGAAATTGGGTGCCGTACGAACTGAAGCTGAGAGACGTCGAACGGCGTTTTTTCACTTGCGAACAGCTGCTTCAGCGACATAAAAGAAAGGGTTTTCTGCATCGTATCGTGACTGGCGATGAAAAGTGGATACGTTACGATAATCCGAAGCGAAGAAAATCATGGGGACTACCCGGCCATGCATCATCATCGACGGCCGAGCCAAATATTCATGGCGCCAAGCTCATGCTCTGTATATGGTGGGACCAGCTAGGTGTGGTTTACTATGAGCTTCTGAAACCGAATGAAAGGATCACAGGCGAGGTCTATCGACGACAATTGATGCGTTTGAGCCGCGCACTGCGAGAAAAACGGCCACAATACTCCGACAGGCACGACAAAGTTATTTTGCAACATGACAATGCTCGCCCACATGTTGCACCGCCGGTGAAAACATACTTAGAAACGCTCAAATGGGAAGTCCTACCCCACCCGCCGTATAGTCCAGACGTTGCTCCGTCTGATTACCATCTCTTCAGATCGATGACGCATGGCCTGGCTGACCAGCACTTCCATTCCTACGAGGAAGCCAAAAAATGGGTGGATGACTGGATAGAGGCCAAACCGGTCGAATTTTTTCGCAACGGGATTCGTATGTTGCCAGAAAGATGGGAAAAAGTTGTAGCTAGCGATGGCCAATACTTTCAATAATTCATTTGTAACCATTTTTTCACAATAAAGGCTCAAAATTTGAAAAAAAAAAAAAAAAACGGGAAAGACTTATTCACATACCTGATATATAATCTACCTTTAAGAAAAAATAGCAAATTATTGTCATTTGCACAATGTCAACATATAGGCCCAATCATTTCTACAACATTTTTATGGAATTGTTGGTTTTATTAATGATTTTTATTCATGATGACTACTATAAAGCATGTAAAAAAGTATCACATTGGGAAAAAAATATTTAAACGTGACGCTCAATTCGTGTAAAATTTATTAGAAACCGATGTCAGTATATCAGTTACCACCTTGTTTATGTAGAATCTGTATGTAGTAGAAAATACATCAACTTATTAAACACAGGATCGTATGTTCGACTCCGGTCGATCGAATGATTTTTTTTTTCAAATGAAATAAAATTATTATTTGTAATATACATGGATAACTAATAATAATATATGTGATAATGTGATCCTATAAATGTAATATATATATATATATATATATATATATATATATATATATATATATATATATTAAATTTAAATAATTCTAGATGCAAGAGAAAAATAATAATGTATATAAATAAAATAATAAATATACATAACTACATCGCACAACCTCAAAATCACAACTTTAGGATGATTTTTTAGATGTGTAATGTAAAGTATCGTGCAACACTAGCAAAGAAATTAATTATTTCCCTCTTGAGACTTACCTCTCTCGCTTGGCTGGAGTGCGATATGTCTCACAAGGTAAATAATCAATTTCCAGACAAGAAATAAAATTTACTCCCACATTAACTACTTTTTATTTAATTAAATATTATATCAAATTAGATTTTTATTTAAGACAACACTGTATCTTTAATATACATATTAAAGACAACACGTATACATTCATTCTAACGAGTGTGTAGGACACACTGATCCATACATACACGTGGCATGAATTCATACGAGTGCTGAAAAAAACTACTGACTGTGACTGCCCTGTAACCTTTTCTGCTTTTACGCAAGAACGACGGATCATATGCTGATGCAGGCTGATATGCGCTGAATAATGATAATAATGATGTGTTGTAGACCATAGTGCTGCCATCTGACGGACTTTTTGGTACTACGATTTTTTGTTACCTATTAGCCTATAGGCTTTCCCCTTCTATAATCGTCTATCTTCGTGATAACATTTTTCATTCATTTATTTTAATCAAGAATACTTATAGAACAGGTAAATTCTTAATATTAAAATATTTTGTATTATAAATAAGATTAATAACGTAAAAAACACTGACATACATTTTGGGATAATATATAGCATGATTTATATTGATTTATTTCTGTTAATCCTCATGATATAAAATAAGAAAGTAATGAAACAATTGTTTTATATGTGATCTGTTGTCCTAATTTTTATTTTCTAACTTATATTATGAAAACAATCATGCTACTCATAAAAAAATTATCCGTAAAAATTAAATTATATAGTATATGGAAAAATATCATGTGTTATATTTTGATGTATTATTATCAGATAAAATGATATTTTTAATTTAAACCTGCAATAATTAAGCCGTGTTTAATGGGGCTAATTAATTGTGTTAGTTGGTTAAGAAATTTAATTAAAAAATGTATATAAACTTTTAAAATATAAATAAAATAAGTAATAAGAATTTTAAAATACTTTATTTGTGCTTTTGTCCACTGCTTATGTACAAATTAATAAATATTTTCATTGGTCTTACAGTGCAATTAAATAAAACGAAAATAATACATAACAATATCAATGTATATTTATATTAATATTAATATTAATACATCAATATACAAAAATAAAAAAAGTAAAAATCAAATATTATAATGACAGTCTAACTGTCATAATTTTTAATTAAATTTTTAATTAAAAAATAAAAATCAAAAATTATAATGACAGTCTAACTGTCATAATTTTTAATTTTATTATTGTTGTATATTGATGTATTAATATTAATATAAATATACATTGATATTATTATGTATTATTTTCGTTTTATTTAATTGCACTGTAGGATAAAAATATTTATGAATTCTGAATAAGAATTTTAAATTAATTGTGATAAATTATAAGTCAAATATTCATTTTCAACAATAAAATTGAACTGAATAATTTAACTTTGTAAATTTTGAAATTAAGAATTAAATTAAACCTAACAGTTAAAATATAGAACTAAAACACATAATTAACATTAAGTAAAGGCAATCATTGATATATTAAAGCTCAAACAATATTAAATTATTAATCTTATAAATATAAAATTAAATACATCTTTTAAATTAAATTTAAAAAAATTATTGGTTTTCTTTTAAAAAAAAGAGATAGAAAAGTAACAAATATATTAAATACATTTTTAAGAAAAATATCTAAATATTCATTATAAATATCATTTAGTTTCATGATTTTTTTTAAATTTTTTATGACTTTCGTATAGTTTGTAAAGGTGAAGCTAATAAGATAAATTTATTTGTTTCTTGTTAAGAATGGTATTGTAATAATGAATTGATTAAATTATTAGCATTATATATTAGTATTGTTTTATTGAAAATGATATTAAGTCAGAATAACGTTGTTTGATGAAACAATTTTTAAAATATCAAAATTTTTAGCTATATTTTTATCGGGCTTATAGTTTTTATACAATAATATATTATATTAATATAAACGCAGTCAGATTGTCGTTGTATATAATCATCCCCATTGAATCTGAAATGGAAATTATTACTAAATAATAATAAAATTACTTTTGTATTTGTTTTGTAGATGAAATGGTATCTATGATAGAATTAGATTAACAAAAGAAATATAGTTCAATAATAAATTAAGTTATTTGAACCTCAATGATATTAAAGTTAGTAATAACATTTAAATTAAATTATTATAGAATACCTACTTAGTCAGGCAAGTTGTTAAATTTTAACTCACACCATCAATTTTGAAATAAGATAGGTATTATAAAGTGAGTAATTGACAGAGCAATCAAATTATCACACAAAGATTTCAGACAAGATAATTAATATTTTATGAAAGAGATATTCATTAATATTTATTATCCAGTAGTCTTTATAGAAAAAATGATTGCAGAGAGAATTAACTAGATTCATAATAATAATAGAGAACATAATATGAAAGATAAAAATAATAATAATAATATCATAGTGTTAACATTTCTAAAAACTTTATCAAAAAGAATTAGAAGTACTTTTAAAAAACATAATATTCAAGTTTAAAATAATTTAATTGTACTTATATCGACTGCCCATATACAAATTAATAAATATTTTTTTATTGGTCTTACAGTCCAATCAATTCAATCTAAACATAAAAAAATATAAATAAAAATGAAAATAAATAAAAATAAAATAAAAATTAAAAATAAAAATTAAATTAAAAATTAAATGAAAATTATAATGACAGTCAGACTGTCCTTGTTTACATTCACCCCCGTAGACTAATCTAAAAATAAAATATTAGCTGAAAAAATTGTTTGTTTGTAAAGTGCAGTCTGACTGTCCTCAACACCCTTACCTAATTGAAGACTTGTCCAACGCTTCAAGCTTAATACGGCTCCTCATCAGGGACTAAACTAAACCTTATATTCTAATCTATATATACCTTAAGAAGGATTATTTTAATAAGGATGATTTATGCTGAAAATCAGGAGTTGTTCACAAGATTAATTGCATGGATTGTGTAGTATATTTAAAGTAGATAGTTACAAGTAGATATTTAAAAACGAGAAACCATGAACACAAATATAGTCCACGCAGCTCACACACCACTTCCGGCTCAAAAGAGCACTGCTCAAAGTCTCCATATTCCCCACATTGCGGAAGTGGTGTGTGAGCTGCGTGGACTATATTTGTGTTCATGGTTTCTCGTTTTTAAATATCTACTTGTAACTATCTACTTTAAATATACTACACAATCCATGCAATTAATCTTGTGAACAACTCCTGATTTTCAGCATAAATCATCCTTATTAAAATAATCCTTCTTAAGGTATATATAGATTAGAATATAAGGTTTAGTTTAGTCCCTGATGAGCAGCTGTAGTGAGCTCGAAACATTGGACAAGTCTTCAATTAGGTAAGGGTGTTGGGGACAGTCAGACTGCACTTTACTAACAAAGAATTTTTTCAGCTAATATTTTATTTTCAGATTAGTCTACGGGGGTGAATGTAAACAAGGACAGTCTGACTCATTATAATTTTAATTTAATTTTTAATTTAATTTTTATTTTTAATTTTTATTTTATTTTTATTTATTTTTTTTATTTTTAGATTGAATTGATTGGACTGTAAGACCAATAAAAAAATATTCATTTTCTACTAATGTTCTATCAAAAGGTTCAAACCAACATCTTGCTGCTCTTTTCAATCCATATATAGCTTTATTTAATTTACAAACTTGGTTTGTTTTGTATTTAATTCCTTCAGGAATTTATGTAAATTTCTTCCTGCAATGAACCATTTAGAAATGCAGTTTTTACATCCATATCATGAATAAGCAAATTATATTGATTTGCAAACACTATAATTAATCTAAAACTTGTAATTCTTGCTACAGAAGCAAAAGTCTCATTATAATCAATTAAATATTTTTGATTGAAACCAAAAGCAACAAGACGCGCTTTATATTTCAATGGATTTCCATGTTCATCATTTTTAATAATAAATGCCCATTTGCAATCTATAATATTTTTGTTTTGTGACTTTGATACTAGTGTCTAATTATTAAAAAAAAAAGTGAATTTAATTCATCTTTAATTGCTTGCTCCCATTTTCTTTATGGATATTATTTCGAATATCATTGAAATATTGGGAATTTCACAATTTACTGATTGTGCACACAATGTTATTTATTTCTTCATAAGAAATTCTTGGTTTATCTTTGACTGCATCACTCTTTCTTAGATTTCTAATTACTTTTTTTGTATTATATCTATCATTTTGAAATTTTGACTGATTGCGATTATCTATTTCTAATATAGCATTATTAGACTTGTTAAAATTGTTATTTGAATTTCTGTCTATTTTCGAATCTTGTTTATGTGATTCATTGTTCTCAGATTTGTCTTCCAGAAATTTTTCTGATTTTCCATTATCAGATTTCTGAGGTGCAGGGCAGCAAAGACACAGATATTAATAAGACCCAGTGGACACATATGTTTACATCCTTTTACGATACGGTCCAATATTTAGGTTCAAGTATATTTTGCTTTATTATTTATAGAAGGCTAAAATAATCAAACAGAGATTCTAAGGAAGTGATTATAAACAAGGACAGCCATTGTATTAGTAGTGTATCTTCTTCTATAAATACTGTAAGATTGATAAAAATATTTATTAATGTATTTTTATCTTATTAATATGAAGTCTTAATTAACTTAACAATTGAAATAGTTAATTTTCAAGAAATAATCTAAAAAATATATTTTTATATTAATTAATATATTGTATTATGTAAAATAATATATATTGTTAAATGTGGTGTTATATAATTTTGTGAAATTTGAAATCTTTCTGGAAATATAGTTTATTATACTGCTATTTACATGATTTCAATTTTGTATAACTAAAAATCTAGGCATATCAGGGCATAGCCCTATTTGAATTTCTATTTGAAATGTCTTTTATATGCGCAGCATTGTGTAAACTGTTATTATGCATGCTAAATATTGGCCTTAGATATAGATTTTTCAAGTCATTTTTATAATGCTTCCTATTCTTAAAGTTATTTATATTAATTACTGTTAATATGTAAAAGCTGCCCACCCCATAGAATTTAATCTTTTGTTAGTAACATAAAAAAATGCTAATTTGATTTTCATTTTAGATTATGCAAAAAAAATATCCTAAAAGTGTTAAAAATGAACAGTTTTGAGAACAAAAACGAAATCAAGATTACTAACAATAAATATTCTAAGGCACACGTAAATTATAAAGTTTCCATGGCCTGTGATCTTGAAGGATCTCATATCTTTGATTTACCAAGTGAAAAAGCTTGGGGAAGAAAAAAAAAAAAGTATTATTCAACTGATTATGTTGATCCAGATTATGCTTTTATGACTAAAAAAGAAATAGTTAATGCTGAAATAGAAGAAGAGGAAGCCAAAATTTTACATATCAGTTTAGTTGAACAACTCGATAGACTTGACTTTGAACATGATTCAATAATAGCAACAGAATATAAAAATCTATTAAGAAACATTAGTAAGCATATTAAAACAGATATAAGCAAATTAAATAAGAAGAAACAACAACAATTTATAGATAAAGAAAGCCCTGAGTTTCTCCCATTAGTAATGGATCTTCAAGGTATTATTGTAATTCTATATATCAACATAGCTATCTTATATTAAAATAAATAAAAATTATTTAAACATTATGTTTGATAAACAATTTTCAAAATAAGTCAAGTTTCGAATGATGCAGAAATGTAATTAACCAGCAAACTTGATTTTTTTTTGTTTTTTTCATGAAAAATATTAATATTATTAGCAAGCAAATTTAGTTCCCGACCTTTAAGTTTAGATGACGATGTACATAAGTAGTACGAAAAGTCAGATGCGTCGGATCTAGTGCTTATTTTTCAGTTTTGGCATTTATCAATGAATTTAGTTAACAGGCGCCATAAGTTGTGTAAACATTATAATTTTTTGATCAGCGAAAAATGAATCGTGATAAATCGTTTTTTCGACATGTCCTTTTGACTTATTTTGATATGAAAAAAAGTGTATCAGAAACTTATCGATTGCTCAAGAATGATATGGCGAACAAGCTCTATCGCTTATAATATGTAAAGAGTGATTTCAGCTGTTTAGAAGTGGCGATACTGATTTTAATGACAAAAAAAGTTCTGGAAAACCGAAAAAGTTTGAAGATAGTAAATTGCAAGCATTATTGGACGAAAACTCAGTTCAAACACAGAAAGAATTCGCTAATAAGTTAGGAGTCAGTGACAGAGCAGTTGGCAAACAGAAAATGGAGATATTGAAAAAATTCATGTGAATATGGAGATATTGAATCATTCATCACACAAGAATAAAAGAAAAAAATGTATACATATGATTAATCTATCCGGATAGCAATTAAGTCAGCGAAAAATAATTTTATTAAATTGGCGAGAAAATATTCATAGCAATTAATTTAGCGAAAAATAATTTTGTAAAAATAGTAGTTAAGATAGTGAATAATTAATATATTATGTAAGATATTGTTAAACAATATCGAGAGAGAAGAGAGGATAGTGTCAGCATTACCACGGACGGGTAAACGCGATTCGCGATGGACAAAAAATAATCCGACTAGGCATGTGCGTTGTTTCATGCAGAGCACACGACTGAACTAAAGCGGCAAAATTTAAAATCAATCGTGTACAAATAAATATATTGCCTGAAACTATAAAGAATCAGGCGTATTTACCCCGAGAATTTCGATCACTTGTCCTACCCTAATAGAGGCAGGTATCCTCAAATAAATAAAAGTTAACGGTAAACTCAAGTCAAAACTCTGGTGGGCTGAGCGAGAGCTAGAATTGAGTTTGAGCGAAGAATTTGCACCTTAGATAACTTGGAGACAGGCTGAGCGTTCAAGGTCCTACGCGGGTTGAGCGTAGACCAATTCCATTATGCAGATAAAATGGAAGATTCAAAAGGGACTTGCAAGAGCGATCCTGACGGCGGGTTGAGCGGCCAAGTACCGAGGTGGGTTGAACTGGAACATGAAGTAGCATTCCAGGGAGGTAGCATTAAAAAATCTTCACTTTAAAATTTACGACAGCATGTCTCACATGCTCTTAATTGCTGGAACAGGAATACGATAAATTCTTAACAGCAATATATGCGCTTCATCTGCTTTTTTCTTTTGTTGAATAAGAAAAGACATGAATGCTGAAAATGCGATTTGCTTGGAGCGAAACTCAAGATATTCACTCATAAAAATAACTATGACGCAATTACTTTAGCGGAATGTGATCTGTGCATTTTTGAAGATTAATATCAATAGAAAAATTAACGTATATACTAAATCATATACATGTATGCATATTGCAAGCAACATTTAATAGCGAAACTGGCAAATTTCAACTTACATCCTTGGCATTTAAAATATGCTGATGTTCGGTCAGTTTTTCAATTAATTGTTGTACTGCATAAGCGATAACTATAATAAACTTTTAAGATCATTTGATGCGTTTCGTTAAGTTTTGCCGAGTTGAAAACAAAACTTGATGTTAGCTTTTTTTTCAATGCTCATTGTCCATTGCTTCTATTCTTTCAAATCTCATGGAATTTCGCCAGAATATAAATAGAAAATGGCCCTTTTGAACGCGGAGGATCACAAACAGATGCAGCCATTGTTTGAACCCTGTTTAAAAAGTCTGGGAACTTTTGAAACAGAGCTTGTATACACACACGTGCTTCACAATTTTTATTGTTTTTTTGTTCTCTATTATTTAAACCTTTTACTTTATTTTGAAGAAAAAAATAAGTATGAACATTTGAATCATGTTTACAACGGAATTACTTTGGGGATTCTATTTCCATAATGTAACTCGTTCAAACAAGCATAGTTGCTCGGGAAAAAAGTTGTTCCAATTTTTAATGCAATCACGACCCAGCATTTCAAGTCAAGAAAGATACATCTACGAGGCCCAGGACAATCATCCTAAGAAGAAATACTCTTGGGGTAATTTGGTATATCTGCGTGGGCAAGCTACTGTGACGTCCCGTAATATATGTACATACTCGTATATAATGACGAGTGCCCACCCGGTTCTATGCGCGACGATTTGCTTTCGCGAAAGACCGGTCAGTAATTTGCCCCTATTTTTGGCCTAGTCTCTCGACTACTAGCTAGGGATGTGGGGCCGGTGAGCCGAGGTGTACGAGGTTTTTAAATGGATACCGAACCTAGGCAGTCTTGGCCGATCTGTAAATCGCGAGTTACTACCTAATTCGTAACTTGACTTCGTTTATATGCTCCTGTACTAAGATTCTTTTCCCCAGTCTTATCTTCTACGACGAAAGGAGTGGCTTCCGTGTACAGGACTGCTAGAGTCCCACCCGTTTAGCCTGCTCAGAAAATTAGTGGAGTGGCTTCCGTGTACAGGACTGCTAGAGTCCCACCCGTTTAGCCTACTCAGAAAAGATACAGGTAACACACACATATATATATATATATATATATATATATATATATATATATCGCGATTAGGTTTAGTGGAGATTACGGACAAATAATGTTAATAAGGATAAACGATAAATATTGTTGGTTACTTACTATTTATTTACTTCTTTGAAGTACTTCTTATACAACCGTATAATATATATAAATAAATTAGATATAAGTCGGGTATACAGAGTTAGTTAACACGTACAAGATGAAGTTCGAGAAACACGAAAATTTCAAAGTCTGAAAAATACGAAATATTTCAAAGGTTAAAAATCGCAAGAAAAAAAATCTAGGCCAGAAAAATCCTAAGTCCAAAAATGTCGAAAATTTTCACAGTCCGAAAAAGTTGGAAAAATTCTAAGTCCGAAAAAGGTCGCAAAAATTCTAAGGGTGATAACTACTGGATCGATCTGACCTAGTTGAAATCCCGATCGGAAATGATTTTTCGCTTCCTCCGACTCATATTTATATGTGGTCCGGACAAAGTAAAAAAGGCCGTCCAAAATTTTCGTGGAAATTCATCTGAGCGGTCGTAGGGAAAGCCAATGAAGGGGTCAAATTTCGTTTATAATATAAACTCCTTCGTTCGCTTTCTTACAATATTTAATTTTTTAAATATAACGCATCTGCTATGATCATGAACAACAACTTATAGCGACATTATAAAATACGATTTTTAATTAATACCTTAACCGTTTGTTACGTTTATAATTATTAATTTTAAATAATCTCTTATTTTATTAACTAAACTAATCTTCATACCATAAGTTAGAACTCTTACTCTATTATTTAATTTATTTTACGTATCTTATAAAGTATATAATTACTAACATTCTGAACTAATATTATTAATCTTAATGTTTCGGTTTTGCTCTACGTTATAATTATTTACGTAATCTTTTATTATTAACTAAGCTAATCTTTATACTATAAGTTAGAAATCACTTAGTCTATTATTCGATTTATTTTATATATTTTACAAAGTATATTGTTATTAACATTCTATTAACATAATATCGTAATTGGACTAACATTATTAATCAAAATGGTTGGGTTTGTTCTACATTTTACAATTATTAAACTGATCTTTATATTATACTCTAATATATATTTAAAAGTTTGTTAATCGATCATTCTATTTATAATAATTAATATTTTATTAATCATACTTAATATAGTAACTAGTCTATCAAAACCAAAGTACGTGCACATACATATGTATCGATTGCATACCATCCTTTAATTTATGATTTAGTCTCTACGTTCTTTTTCAATTTTAAAAATGACAAATTTAATATTAACGTCGATCGTAATGAGAAATTTCGACAGTTAATATTCGGCGTTGATTCGGGAACTTTCCTCCGAGGTCAGCGTCGAAGCTCAGTTTCTGACAACAGGGTGTTCGGTTACTCTCGGTGATAAAAAAAAAGCGCTTGTACCAAGCCATGAAAATTAGTTCAACATACGTGTGTATATATATACTTATACACATATATATATATATATATATATATATATATATATATATATATATATATATATTGTTCATAACGTCGCAGGACGCGACACTACTTTACATTTTTGCATTATTTAATTATTAATTTACTGCTAACTAACATCCGTATTAGTTAGTATATATTTTTCTTATATTTTTTATTGTGTCTATATTTTCTGTTTTTGTATGTGCATAAAAATATGTGGAAATGTTATACATTCACACATTGTCAGCTGGGAGGAGAGAGGACCCTATACAGTGAGAAAGAGAGAGAGAGAGAGAGAGAGAGAGAGAGAGAGAGAGAGAGAGAGAGAGAGAGAGAGAGAGAGAGAGAGAGAGCTCTCGTCGGGACACTACAGTACAGTACCGGACATTTCTGCACACTAGAATCAATGGACGCACTCGCATTCAAATGTAATGAGGCACAAGATTAAAATTTTATAATAATTTTCTTTTTCTCACTCTGCTGTGTATTATTAAATATGTGGTGTAGATTAGGCCAACATGCGTTAAAATATCACGGGTTTACAGTTTTTCATACATAGTTTTTAGGGTACCTAATTTGCTATTATTAGTTCCCAAGAATTTTTTTGTTTATTTTAATTTTCTTTTTACTAATACATTTTTTTTATTTATAATCATTTGTATTTAATTATACAGTAAAAACGTATACCTTGATGTACCTGCTGGCTTTTTAATATAATATATATGGTATTATATATAGGCCAAAAAGTCAGCAAACATAGGTAAAGACGATTTTGCTTTGCAACTTCCATTTCTTCGATGTCTTGATGAAGATGCTTACCCTGTTCTTCACTAACATTACCTAAATTTTTATAAATCGAATCGAATTGAGTATACAAATAGTATAACATCAAACTTTCTTATCCAAAAGCCATTTCGAATATTTTTGAAATTACCTTATCAAAATCAGTTGTTTTTAACACTTATAAAAAAAGAAATAAGCTCGTACTTACGTCGCGGGAATGTGGGTTCGGGCATGATTAATGAAAGTCTAGAAATTACTTTTAATGTTACTTCTTAATATATTTATTTAACACTAATGGCATAAAAAACCTCCACTCGGTGAGTGAAGGAAAAAGCCCAAATAAGCAATAAACGAAAATTAAATTAGAAGCTTACAGTCTATTAATAACGCCAAACAATAAACGCGCGTGTACTCGAGTAATGCTAAATCTTAAGCGCTCTTATCACATAATCTCATACAATATAGAGAGTACTCCTGCGCAAGGGTTGAGCAGCTGTTGGCACTAGCGCTCACGTTGCTCGCAAAGGAACCTTCGGGGAAGAGATGATCCGCGTTTACCTCCTACTCAGCGCTGCGGCCCCTACGTCTCGGGCACGGTTTTGTCCTAATCGCAACGGTAGCCAACGAACGTAAATGTCGCCGGGAGCACTCTCGGATATTCGTGTCGAACAAATATCCACAAGGACAATGTTCCTCATCTCGCTGATGCGCCAATTTACACAATAAAACTCCTACACAATCTACACGTAATCCACACATATAAAACGCAAAGTCACACACAATACATTCCAAAACACTCTACACGTGGATACAAACAAAGGCAATTAAAAACTAAAATATACACTTAAAAAATGACAACAACTATCAACGAGGAGCGAAATCTATTAGAAGCGATTCGGCTGAAGGTCGAAAGTGAAGTAAAGTTTCGCTTATCTTTGACACTTCGGAAAAGCGACGCGACGAGGGAGGGAAAGAAGTCCACCCGGGTTTGAGACAGGGTTCATCCTCAGGGAACCTCTCTCCCACGTTATAAACCAATTTTAAAACGGAGCGTCCTTTTGCGGACAAGTCGGCGATCGGACATGCCCAACATCGGAGCACCCGTTCATAGTACAAAAGGTTTATGCCGGTCATATTCATAAAATTGTGCGCTCTACCGTCTGAAACTAGTAATGGGCCAATAGTTTCATTGAAGCAAGAAAGAGAGAGAGAGAGACCGAGAAAGAGAGACAACGAAAGAGCGAGATAGATAGAGAGAGAGGGGGGAAGTGGAAAGGGGAGGGGCAACGAGCCTGCATGATCCCTCGTCGTCGATACGTTGCAGATGTTCGCGTAGCCTGAACAGTTGTTTTCATTAAATCGTGAATCTGAGGACCAACAAATATATCTTCTTTTATCTTTGCATCAGTTAAGATACAGTCAACGATATGTAAATGAGAAAAAAAGAATCTCAAATCTTAAATATGGATTTTATACAATAAGAGTAGATCTTTGAGATGCTTTTCCCCGTTGTCAGAAAAAATATTTTTCCGCTATGTTACAGAAATGCTATACGCTTCAAATATACCAAAAAACCACCTTTTTGCCCCTTGAGTTTAGGTATCTAACAAACTTGATGTGTTGGACGAATTTCAACTGCGGATGCGAATTATACACAAAAAATTACTTCGGAAATGACCCTTTGCCGGTCAACAACAATCACAATCTCTGATTTTGCACATCTCTATAATTTAACCAATTTTTAATAAATTCACGCCTGCCGGCTCCGCTGCTTGAAGGTCGACCTTTTCGTATTATATCTATTGTTACACTACAAAGCATAACAGATACAGATAAGTAAATATAAAGCTCATTATATTTATTTTTATTTATAATTAAATGTATTATAACATGATGAATCAAATAGACACATCTAATATATATTCAATAATAAATTAAAATATAATATTTTGTCTTAAAAATATAACTACTCTTTCGTACACAATTCTTTTCGCGCGAATAGATGCACTGGTTGCAACATCTAAATGATAAAAAAAAACCAATCAATCGAACGAAAATCGTGCCAAAGAAGAGCGGAGATCGAAAAAATCACGCCAAAGTCGTTCAAAAATCAAGGTTATGCTCACTATTTTCTTCGATTATCGTAGTGTGATGCATTATGAATTCCTTCCAATCGGTCAAACGGTTCACAAAAAATATTATTTGAGTGTTATGCGTCTTTTCGTGCAGCTGTTCCGCTCAAAAGGCCAGATTTATGGAAAGACAACTTTTGGTTTTTGCATCACGCTAATGCACCAGAGCTCAAACTGCATTGATTTAATGTAAACACTAGCATCTCCCGTCTCGGCTTCGCCCGAGATAATAATTTCACCGATTTCATAAACAATTCAATAATATCTAAGTAAAAAGTACTTTTATATATACAAATCTATATTTCTGTAAATAATTTACCGTAATTCACCTATCATCGCTTTTGTATAAAAAGCTGCTTCAATATAGCGTCCACTTTAGTAAGTTAATATTTTGCAGACCATTATATATATATATATATATATATATATATATATATATATATATATCATATCACGAACATCAATTCAAAGTAGTCCGCTTAATGTATTAATACCAGGCCAGCTCAGACAAATATTCATATCCAATTTTGGGATTGGTATCCTAAAGAAGGTGTGGCGTTAGTTGGTATAACCTTTGTTACGCCGCCAAAGCGTCTTAAATGTATGCGTGCTTCTGCATAATTGTCAATTTATTATTTTATTGCTTGTGTAATTATATTGTTTGATTTTATTACTTTATATCTATTTTATTACTTTATATTTTTATTTATGTAGGTCTAAATGCGCCCGTATAAGGTGCTCAAACCGTTAAGTATAGTTAAACGTCTGGCATTGTCTTTGTGTAATGCTAACATTTTCCGATTATTCACGTATTTGTACTGATGTTTATTAGTATGGCAGATAATTGAAGAAATTCCCAAATCATATATAGGCTCGGTCAACCTTCGCGCACTAAAGGTTTATTGGTCTCAGCTGAGGGGGCGGGTCTGTCCGAGAAATCCCTCACCTGAAATTAACCTGAGAGATCCCGCATCTACCCATCTCCTCCCCTGAATATTTTCGTGTACATTTACTGTTGAATTTTCCTTCAATCCCCTCCCTTGCTAATTTTTAACGCTCCCTCTCGACTCCGAAACGTCGAAGAAAAACGAGAATAGATTCATTGTGACCGCCGCGCGAGAAACACTTCTAAAAATTTTCGTAAGACCTCATAATAAATATTATTTGTCTTATATAGTTAAATTCGTTAAATTGTCAATGTGAGTGAATGATAATATTTATGAATAAATAAAGTATCATTTTATTATACATTTGTGTTTTAAATTATTTGAATAGTCGTATTAAACTAAATATTTATACGACACGAGTTCGACGACGAAACCATTTTTCTTGTCGCCTCAACAACCTTTTTTCCTCTTCAGGTTAATCTGACACTACTCTCGCACTTTATGAATATCTTTTGATTTTTGTAAATTTTATTTTCTCTTCCGTAGGAAAATTTCTTTTTCTCTCGCTCTCTCTCTCTCTCTCTCTCTCTCTCTCTCTCTCTCTCTCTCTCTCTCTCTCTCTCTCTCTCTCTCTCTCTGTCTTTCTTTTTCTTTCTCTTATAAAATAGTTCTTTATGCCAAATCATACTGAATATAGTTTGTGACGACAAAATATAGTTTTGTTTTTATAAATTATCTTAATTTCAGAATTATGATAAGAAACTATGTTTTTTTTTAGTTTGAACAAAAGAAATAATGTCAAAATAGGATTCTTTACCAACAACCTCGAAACTATGAATATATGTATATATATATATATATATATATATATATATATATATATATATATATATAATATCGTCACTTCTGCATAAAAGAGCAATAATATCCATCGTCTGCTTAAAAAATATGCTATTCGGATACTGACATTTTGCTTAAATTTCAGTTGGCATCACTACGAAAAGAATTTACCGAATTTAACTGAAAAAAACGGAAATATACGATATATATATATATATATATATATATATATATATACACATTTTAACTACAGTTTTTATTGAAAAATATTGTATTGGCGTATACGGGCGGTGGATTATGATATCCGGTGACCTCAAGACGATTTCTATAGGCAGTTGTGTAGTCGAATGATAGAATGCAACGTCCAGGCGTCTCTGGGCGGTTTCTACGTGGAATATTGTCTTTAGTTGATAGAAAACGAGATCCAGGTATGAGGAAATCAACGGGGAATTTCGTGTATAGTTGGTGGGAAACAAAATCCAGGTATGTTACTACGACTTCTATGAAGAGATTCGTATTCTATCATTTGAATACGTACACTCCCAGTAAGAGTCGTCTCGGGATACCTGGACATTGTATTCTACCTCCCCAACACAAAACTCTATATAGCAGTCGTCCAGAGAAATTTTCTATAGTCCGAATTTGATACTCTCCGAAAACGTCGTCTCAAGACATTTGGACAACTTTTTCTACCGCTTGAACTCGAAAGTATAATTTTCTCCATCGAAGCCATATTTAATATGCATATATATATAATGGTCGGCAAAATATCAACTTTTTGAAGTGGACGCTACAAGCTATTTATACAAAAGCGATGATAGCTAAATTACGGTCATTATTTACAGAAATATAGATTTGTATATGTAGACTACTTTTTACTTAGATATTACTGAATTGTTTATGAAATCGGTTAAATTATTATCTCGGGCCAAGCCGAGACGGGGGATGCTAGTATGTATATATATATATATATATATATATATATATATATATGCATATTAAATACGGCTTCAATGGAGAAAATTGTACTTTCGAGTTCGAGCGGTAGAAAAAAAATGTGCAAGTGCCTCGAGATGACGTTTACAGAGAGCATCATGTTCGGACTATAGGAAATATCTCGGGACGACTGTTATAGAGTTTTGTGTTGGGGAGGTACAATACAATATCAGGTATCCCGGGATGACTCTTACTGATAGTGTACGTGTTCGAATGATAGAATACTGATCTCTTCATAGAAGTCGTAATGACATACGGCCCGAGAAAGCTAGTATGGCTTCCTAAAATTCAAAAATATACAAAAATCAAAAGATATCCATAAGGTGTGAAAGTAGTGTCAGATTAACCTAAAGAACAAAAAAGGTAATATCGACCAACGTCACACCTTCTTTAGGATATGAATCCCAAAGTTGGATATGAACATTCACTTGAGCTGGCCTGGTATTAATACTTTAAGTCGACTACATTGAGTTGATGTTCGTGCTTCAAGACACCATCTAGTGGCCGCTGGTGAAACTAATTGTTAAAGCCATTAACTTAATTTATTGATGAAAGTAAAATGATTTTCAAGAAAAAACATAGCCTATGTCCTTCCCAAGATAATATAGAATCTATAGGTCAAATTTCAGAACAATCGGTTCAGTAGTTTTTTCGGTTATCGCGTACAAACAAAAACACACTTTGTCTTCATAAATTAGTAATTAATAATTAATATATTGCATTATAAAGATTGTAAGACCTATAACAATATTTATTAATTGAATTCAAAACAGTTGACATAAGTACAATTTTTAATGCATTAATAAAATTTTAGCATATTTTCATTAATTAATACAACATATTTTAATATAGTAATATTATTGTAATATATTCGAATACTGTCTTCGAAAAGCATTCCGGGGATTTTAACATGAACGACTAGAAAAAGTCATTCGATCAATCAAATCACTTTCTATTTTTTCTCTTTATTTTTTCTTCTTAGCCCACCGCATGGGTGTATTCTCAAAGAAGAAGAATGTTCATTATTTGAATTCCAATGTTTGCCTACATTATATGTAAATATACAATCATATATACAGGCTAAACAAGAAACATACAGAAAATAGAATGAATAGGCTAAGACAGGTAACAACATTTCTCGTAAAAGCGACGGTTGGTACCTACGAGAACTTCTTTGGACTACAGTCTAATTAAAAATCATGTGCCTTTAATAATAAAAAAACGATACCGTAAACGAATTTAAAATTGATTGATCCAGAAATAAAAGTCCTGAACTTACGAAAGCAACTACAGGGCTCTAAAAACCCATTTAATATTAACATCTCGTGTATGCGAAGCGATATGAAGACCTGATGTCAAATTCAAATGCAAAATTGATTTAAGTAAATATAGCGCTTCAATAATAAGTCTTCAAAATCCTTTTTCAAGACAGGCCAAATCGTTGGCACACACTGACATTTCTTTGCATGCTCGCACGAAGCTTTTAGTAAATTGAATATAATTTTAATTTAAATTCGACCAATCATGAAATTCTAGTATTGTATATTCGTAATTATGATTTTAATTTATTTTGAGTGTGGTTGTCTTTTGCTGAAGTATTAATATTTTCCCAGCTGGAAATTAATTACGATTACGTATGCGACCGTCCTATAATTATAAAAGACCGATAACAAGATTTATTACTATAACATATTAACATTTGTTATGGTGTATTGAGTTCTTCGCAATTTTACTTGTCTTTTCCTTATCTGCGTCCATAAATAGATGGCGCTTCTTTAGCCGACTTCCCTTATGTACCTATCCGTTTACAGAAGAGCTTAGAATTAGTACAGTCTGTTTTTTATATATAAAAGACTGGTATAAAATCATAAAATAATCTATTTTCAAATTTTGGCGATTATAATAATTATGTTGGTCATTGAAGATAAAGACGTTTCAAAATATTCTTTTCAGAATTGTTCCCCGTATATAAAAAACTTGTTAATGTCATCCGTAAAGTGACTTTGAAATCAAAATAACTGATTTGGATTAATCAAATAATACATACTGATTACCTTAATTAAAATATTGATTGTTCTTATTAATATATATTTTCTTATTTTCAGCTCAATTGTGTGAAATAAAAACTAAATTATGTCAATTTTTAAATTTAGTAAAAACATTTCATTATGATTTTTCACCTCTTCTTTTTATAAAAGCAAAATATGATATATTACTGCATTATTGCATAAACATTTGCTTTTATTTAATATTAAAATCTAAAAAAGTATGCACAATTTCTCATCCTGTAATTATGAAATTAACTATGTATCGAAAATTATTATCGCAATTTGAAAAATATCAAGAAAATCTATTGCATAAAATAAATAGAATATTTATTGCAAATACAGATGAAAACTTTTTATGTAATTCCTCAAAGTGTAACAAACTAAACAACGAAAAGAATGTTACAATCTCTAAACATATGCCAGCAGAACTTAATAAATATCAAATTGAACAAAATCTACAAAATGAATTTTTATTTCAAGAAGATTCCAATATACTGAATAATAAAATGGAACAAGTTTTTAAGGAAATAGATTTGAACTACGACTTCATTAAAAGTAAAATAAGTAAAAGAGCTATTACTTATCAAATAGCTAAAAATAAGGGCCTTTTACCATACAGAAAGAAAGAACAACGAAACCCGAGAATCAAACATAAAAACAAATATCATAAAGCTAAAATATGCAGAAAAGGAGCTGTATGTTCCAAGATAATTATCGTATTAACGTAAATTCAAATTGGAATTATTACTTTACTAATTTTTAATATTATTTATTTCTTTATTTAGATACAAGGAATTAGGACCCATCTGAAAAGATATGAAGGAGAAATTTCTGGGATTAAAACAACTCTTAAAAAATGCATCAAAATCAAATAATTTGAATTAGTCCACATTTTTTTAGCTTAGCGGAAAATATAAGATATAATAATAAAATATCAAGATATAGCAAATTGGATGTAATTGGTAGTTATCTATATATACTCATTGAAAATAAAATCTGTATATAATGAATAATTGTTTTTATTATAAGAATTATATATATAAGAATGCCATTCAAGTTTAGCGGTCCTTAAAGAAATAAATAGCTTTTATTTATGACAATAATTCAAAAATAAATGTATTATAAATCAAAATTCTTTAAGATTCTAATTTTGCTAATATATCAGATTCACGGAATAAATGAAATTCTTTATTTTCTTCAAGTTCTACTTTAGTTCCGCCATATTCTGGAAGTAGAACAACATCACCTACTTTTATACTTAGTGGAATGTGCTCTCCTTTCTAAAAGAAATAAAGAAATTAATGAATTAAACATTTTTCAAATTGAAAAAAAATTGAAAAGAGTATTAGATAACACACATCATTTCTTGATCCTGGTCCAATAGCCACGACAGTTCCCTTCAAAACTTTTCCTTGAGCTTTTTCTGGAATAACAATGCCACCTTTCGTTTTAGTAACAGCTTCCGCTCTTTGAATAAGAACTCTATCAAATAGAGGAATTAATCTCTTAACAGCAGCTACAATAGCCTAGAACATAAATTTCACATTTTCACCAAAATTTTTATTTTTATAACAATTTTGATATTTAATTTAATAACGTTAATATATTTTATATATAAAAAAGTACGTTTAATTGTGAAATTAAATAAAGATTATATGGATGCCTTATGATTTATATTTACAGTATCAGCTATAAATTTCAGAGAGGTGAACAAGTTTTTATTCAAATTTCACTAAATGTAACTTACTAATTGACGATTGAAGCAATATGTTAAAGGATACATTAAAAATTAGTTTTAGGTAATAACCACAGCTAAGGCATGTCGACGACAATTTTACCCTCGATTTTCGGCTTTAATGTCACCTATATTTTGCTAATACTCTGCAACACGATTTTAATACCTTATCACTTATGATTTAATACATCTTGTACGTGTTATGTTAAGTACGTGTATGTATAAAATTGTGTCTTGGCAAGTAAGTAATTGTTACATCGTAACATTCTTTTGTAAAATGAAATATTTAAGAGATTCGTACGAATTGTTAAATTTATGATATGATAATTTATTATATATAATTTTATGAATGCATTTTATGTAGTTTTCCGTTTACTCCTACATTAAGATCGCTAGGCTTTATTATTTTCTTAATATTTTATTTTTAGAGCTATAGAATAAAATTGTAAACTTAATGTGTTCAAGTGGAGTTTTACAACGTTTAGAATTAAGTTTCCGAATTGTAAGTTTCTCTTCGAAACGTTATATGACGCTACCTGTACTAATGCCTACTATCGACCGTATGGCACGTCCTTTATACAACCCATGCCTTTTGCATTCCATCTGCTTGGCACATTATTAGCATCTTGGTTATACACGATTATTTCCCCACCACTTTTTCCGATCCTACAACTTTCCTTAACAAAACTAAAGACTCAGTCAGAATTCAGACATCAACGAGAACGCATTGATGCACCACCTTATTCGCACCGACAGTAGAATTTAAGAGAATTGTTAAAATTTAATATAATTTCTTGAAGGTTCATTAAATTATAGTTTTTGATAAAATTTTTGTTGCATCATTCATTGCACCTTAAAAATTTAAACGAAATTAATTTATCGTTTAAACCGCATTTCAAATACGAGATTTCGTTCTCAATATTATTTTATGCGGATTCAGTAATTTTTGTCATTTTTCTATGAAAACCATAAGGAACTTATTATATAATAATATAAAAATCATGGTATAATGAAATAATTTTTCGTTTGTAAAATAGTGATTTATTTGCAGCACCTGTACCCCGCTTTATGCTACATGAGCTTTACTGAGCGAGAAGGTATATCGCTGAGATATACGCTAAACTTGAGGTGATTAGAAGTTCAATACGCTCATCATTCATAATGTCTTTCTCAATTACTATTAGTTTTACAGTAAAATGGATAGCATATAAAAAATGAGATTTTTATTTATAATTTTCATCCAACATCTTTTTTCGACAATATAGAATTTTTTTATGCTAAGATGAGCAGTGATGGTATCATCCAGTTCGTTAAAACAGACGAAATTTTTGCTTTTATCTATATATAGTCTAAACTTTATTTTAACGTAAAAGAAGCAGGGGATAAATTACTGAAATTTTTTTACATGTTTAAGTGCTTGGCGTTGTCATCTGCAGCTAAATTGTTACAGCGGAGGTTCATTAAGCTTTCGAGCACATGAAAATGAATTATTTAAACTAATGTTCGGCCTAGAAGAAATTTGTGATAAAAAAATGTTAAATAGATCGTATATTATATAACATATATCATCATAGATTTTGAATAGGGAGAAAAGGAGGGAATACATATGGCCAATACCTCTATAGGTGTAGGTATCGTTATTGCTGTTCAGTTCGATAAAAAATATATTAACTTGGGCAAACAGGATTATGATTAATTAATATGAAACTTTTTAACACTGTATATTTAACACTAGATTTATTGTGTTAACGTTAAGAGAAAAGGATTTTTACATAAATACATAAGCAAGCTTATGTACATACTTCTCGCTTCGATAATGAAATCAATCTGCGCTACTCCAACGCAGCCTTTTTTCAATACCGAGTTTAGTCAGTAAAGGCACGTCCCTTAAGTGCCCCCCTCTTTTTATATATAACCGCCACAGGTATAGCGATTGACCGTATCATAAATCTTTTATTTCTAATCCGTTATTCCGACATTTTAGGTACGCACGAGGGTAGATCAATAAGTTTTTTAAAAAAGATAGAAAAACAATTTTTTGGGATAAATTTTTTTTATTTTTCAACATAATCTCCTTCTAGTTCAATATACTTTGATAAACGATCTCCATTTTTTGAAGTCTTCAGAAAAGTATGATTGTGTAGTTCCTCAAAATAAGTATTTGTGTGCGTGATGACCTCCTTACTTGACGTAAATCGTTGTCCGCTGAGACATTTTTTACAATTTGGAAATAAGAAAAGTCACTCGGGGCCAGTTCTGGTAAGTACGGTGGACGGTCTATCAATTCGAACTTTAATTTCTGAATTTTAGACATCGAAACTGCGCACGTATGCACTCGTGTATAGTACTGAAGAAAGAGGACTTTTTCTTTAACTGAGGACGATTTTCTTTTATTTTCTCATCTAGCTGACTTAATAATGGCGCATAATTCTTTCCAGTAATTGTATGTCCCTTTTCCAAATAGTCAATAAGTATAATACCACTTACACTCCAAAGCACAGTAGCCATAATCTTTCCAACTGATTTCACCGTCTTTGCCTTCTTTGGAGTCCGTTCGCCTTTAATAATCCATTGTTTAGACCGTTATTTCGTCTTGGAGTTTAGCGGTGTATTCATGTATCATATACAGTGATTAATCTACGCAGAAACTTATGGGTTGCCACGCATGCGTTCCAAAACAGCCTTAGAAGAGACCACGCGGTTGCGTTTGTTCTCAGCTGAGAGCAAACGCGGCACCCATCTCGCAGATATTTTTTTCATAGCCAACTTATCGCGAAAAATTGAAATGATGGTACCTTTTGAAACTCCTGTGGCCTTAACTATTTCGCGCAATTTTATTCTTCGGTCACTTAACACATATAGTGGATTTTATCGATCATTTCCAGGGTACTCACGTCTATGGGACGTCCTGAACGATGTTCATCTTCTGTTGATGTATTGCCACGTTTAAATTTATTTATCTAATTATCAACTGTTGCAAAAATAAGGGCAGATGTTCCATTAACTGAATCCAACTAAGCTTTTATTTCTTTTGCTGTTAAGCATTGTAAATAGAACTATTTAATCACCGCCCTAAATAAACTTTTTTCGATTTTCTGCAGCAAACAAAAGTTATTTACTTCAATTGACGATAAAAACGAAATCACTAGATGAATATGGCTGCAACTTTGCCAGATACCTAGTGAGGAATGATGCTTACTAGAAACAGACCATTGAGGATGCTACGAGCGCCATCTTTTAGATTTTCTGAGGACTTACTGACCTCCCCTCGTATTTTCTTATAATTTCTCGCAAATACTAATGGCTAACTGCATTTTATATGCCTTCCTTTAAATAACAGCTTATTTAGTTTACACAAAGATATCGAAAACTCTAAAAAATAAATATAAATAAATATATATAAAAATAATAATAAATAAATTATTTCAACGGAAATACAGCTTAATAAAGTAATGGGATCATTTACAAATAGCCAAGTTTATTTTCATATCATTTTATCCATGCGTGGACTCATAAAAAAAAGATAATTATCTTGAATCGTCGATGTTTTTAGGTGAACATTCTTCTGCTATTTTTTCTGAAACTTGTCAAGACATACTTGGAATCGTTCAAATGGGAGGTTCTAATTCATCCATCGTAGTCTCCAGACGTTGTTCCCGCAGACTCCATCGTAGTCTCCAGACGTTGTTCCCGCAGACTATCACTTGATTCGATCAATGGCACACGACCTGGCTGACCGGCACAACGGTCTTACGAAGAAGTAAAAAATTGGATCGCTTTAAAAGATGACCAGTTTTTTTCAACGCGGGATTTGTATGTTGCCCGAAAGATGGGAGAAAGTAGTGACGAGCGATGAACAATACTTTGCATTATGAATGTATAAACAGTTTCTTATAATAAAGCATCGAAATTCGAAAAAAGAGGCGGAGGCAAAGTTGTACACCTAATATATATATATATATATATATATATATATATATATATACATATATATATATATATGCTAGCACCCCCGTCTCGGCTTCGCCCGAGATAATAATTTAACTGATTTCGTAAACAATTCAATAATATTTAAGTAAAAAGTATTCTATATATAAAAATCCATACTACTATAAATCATTGACCGTAATTTACCTATCGTCGCTTCTGTATATACAGTATGTATATACAGAATGTACAATCGTATTTAATACATATGTATATGCATACTAGTATCCCTCGTCTTGGCTTCGCCCGAGATATTAATTGAATCGATTTCATAAATAATTCAATAATAACTAAGTAAAAGGTACTTTATATAGAAAAATCTATGTTTCTATAAATAATTGACCGTAATTTATCTATCATCACTTCTGTATAAAAAGCTGCTTCAATGTAGCGTCCACTTTAGAATTACGGCTTCGATGGAGAAAATTGTATTTTCGAATTCGAGCAGTAGAAAAAGATGTCCAAGTATCTCAAGACGACTGCATAGAGAGTTTTGTGTTCGAGAGGTAAAATACAATGTCCAGGTATCCCGGGACGACTCTTACTGATCTTGTGCATGTTCGAATGATAGAATGTCAATCTCTTTATAGAAGTCGTACTGACATACCTGGACATTGTTTCACACCAACTATACACGACACTCCCCGTAGAAGTTGTTCCAAATCATCTGGAAATCGCATTCTATCATCCGAACACGAAACTCCCCGTAGAAGCTGATCCGATATACCTGAACTTCGTTTCCTATCAACTAAACACGATACTCACTGTAGAAATCGTCCCGTCATACCCGGACATCGTCTTCTATCGTCCGAACACAAACTGCCCGTAGAAGTCGTTCCATAACACCTGGTAATTGCATTCTATCATCCGAACACGAAACTCCCCGTAGAAGTTGTCCCGACATACCTAAACATCGTTTCCTATCAACTAAACACGATAGTCCCAGTAGAAGTCGTCCCGAGAAAGCTAGCATCGCTTCCTAACGACTAAACACAATACTCCCCGTAGAAATCGTTCGGAAAGACCTAGATATCGTATTTTACCACCCCAACACGAATCTTCCCAAAGAAGTTTATTTTTTCATACCTGGACGTCGTTTTCCGTCAACTAAATACAATATTCTCTGTAGAAATCGACCAGAGACAACTGGACATCGCATTCTATCATCGGAACACACAACTGTCTATAGAAATCGTCTTGAGGACCGGAATATCGTAACCAACCGCCCATACAAGCCAATACAGTATTTCTCAGTAGAAACCGTTAAAATATGTATATATAATATGTACAATATAATATACATACAATATATATTACATATTGCGTATATTTTCTTTTTTTAATTAAATACCGTGAATATTTTCGTAGTGATGCAAATTGAAATTTAAGCTAAATGGTATGGTGAATAGCATATTTTCTAAGCAAACGATGGACATTGCCTTTTTATGCAGAAGTGACGATATATATCTATATATACATAGTTTCGAGGTTGGTAAAAAACTCCGTTTTGCCATCATTGCTTTTGTTCAAACTAAAAAAAACGTAGTCTCTGTCACAATCCTGAAGTTAATATAATGTATAAAAACAAAAATGTAATTTGTCGTCACAAACTATATTAAGTATGATTTGGCATATAGAACCAATTTATAAGAGGAGAAAGAAAGACACACACAGAGACAGAGAGAGAGAGAGAGAGAGAGATTTTCTCACGTCAGAGAAACAAAGGGTAATACCGACTAAATGTCACACTTCCTTGAGGATACGAATCCTAAAGTTGGATATGAACATTCGTTTGAGCTGGCCTGGTATTAATACTTTAGGCGGACTACTTTGAGTTAAACTACTTTGGAGACAAATTTGATGTTCGTGATTCAAGACGCCACCTGATGGTCGCTGGTCGACCTGATTGTTAAAACCATTAACTTAATTTATTGATGAAAGTAAAATGATTTTCAATAAAAAACATAGCCTATGTCCTTCCCAAGATAATATAGAATCTATATGTCAAATTTCAGAACAATCGGTTCAGTAGTTTTTTCTATTATCGGGTACAAATAAAAACACGCTTTGTCTTTATAAATTAGTATGAAGTATGATATGATATGATATGATGTGATATGATTACTTACGGCTTCTATGGGAAACATTGTACTTTCGATTTCGAGAGGTAAAAAAAGATGTCCAAGTGTCTCGAGACGACGTTTACAGAGAGTATCATGTTCGGAATATAGGACAAGTCTCAGGACGACTGTTATAGAGTTTTTTTTGGGAAAGTAGAATACCACGTCCAGGTATCCCGGGACGACTTTTATTGAATGTGCGTGTTCGAATGATAGAAAATCAATCTCTTAATAGAAGTCTCTTAAACACTCCCCCGTAGAAATCGTTCCAAAACATCGCGACATCGTATTCGAACGTCCGAACATGAAATTCCCCGTAGAAGTCGTCCCGTTATACCTGGACATTGCTTCTCGCCAACTATACACGATACTTCTCGTAGAAGTTGTTCCAAATCACGAAACTTCCCGTAGAAGCTGACCCGATATACCTGAGCTTTGTTTCCTATCAACTAAACACGATACTCGCCGTAGAAATCGTCCCATCATACCTGGACATCATCTTCTACCATCCGAATATAAAACTCCCTGCAGAAGTCGTTCCACAACACCTGGAAATCGCATTCTATGATCCGAACATGAAACTCCCCGGATAGTCTTTTAGTTATACTTTTAAAACTCATACTTTTAGGAGGAAATAACAGTTTATAATGTTCACAAGATGTAATTGATACATTTGAGTTGTTATTTCTATACACACCCCTATTAAACCAAATGAATATGGAAAAGTAGTGTGGAAAAAATATGTTTTAGTTCAAATATGGTTTTTATAATACTGAATTTAGTATAAGAAATAAGTACAGCTCCTAAATTAATATATTATATTATAAATAATTAAGTATGTAGTTATTTATATAAAACAATTTTTTAATTTATTCTTATAGTACACATTATTAAACTTGTTCTGTACCAAACCATGAAATTTCGTTGTTTTAAAATAAGACTGGAAGTCGCTCACACCCGCACGTCTAAATTTTTATATGTAATGAATAAGTGTCGTAAATATGTTTAGAATTATATTTCTTTTTGGCTCTATATTACGTGTAATAGATAATAGTTTCATGTCATTCTTATTTATTGGGTCATTTGGTGTTGGTCCAGATCGGGAGATTTATACTCATTAAGGGATTATTTCGGGACTCCTTGGATCGATGCCGTAGTGTCTACTCTTCATTACTAACGTGTTTTGACTTCTCCGCTACACTAATGACAAATTTGATCGGGCCGGCTCAATTTAGAGTTTTTCAGCAAATAATGAAGAGCATGAAACCGTTATCTAAAATAATTAGTTTCACTTCAAAATATGGTAAAGTCAGTTGTCCTGCGTACTTTCGGGAATGCATTGCGCCTTGTGTAATTAGTCGACCACGTTAAAACGATTTATTGTTAACCTTAAAATTTGTCTTTTTATTTTAAAGAACCAACTAGAGGAGATGAAATTTTAGTGTAGTGAAACATATCCAGTTACATTTTTACATTTTCGAATACTTATTTTTGAGAAATTGGTCAGTTTTTTCATGGTCCTTCGAGCCGGATCTAACAAGTGTTCGGTTTTATGTTGTTTTGAGAGTTTCAAGTGTTGCAGCGAATTCTGAATATATTGTAAAGAGAAGTGTTGCCGACTTCATATTGCACTGTATTTTATTAAAAGCACATACATAATTATTTAACCTTTGCAATATTCAACGGCCCATGTCATTTTACCGTCCGAGATCCAGGGTGGCAAACAAAGGCGACGATTGTCAAGAGTCCACGTTCTCAGAGTTCTATTGAAAGGATAGTAAATATCTAAAGAACACTAAGTCGTCTTAGCGTCAACTTTGCAGAAGTACGACATCACGTCAGGATTTAAGGTGAGCTCAGTTTAATTGTATCGTAGACCCTCAGTTATTCCCTTTTCCATTTTCTTCTAGCTTATAACTGCGCGATTACTTGGTAATTATTATTAATTTTTTTTTTTAATTTCACTGAAATAGACGAATTAGGAGCATTCATTAAACGATGCGCTAAAATTAAAGCGTATACAACGAACTTTAGAAAGGTTCTCGAAGCATTTGATAGAAGATTTAAGAAGGAGAGAAAGGTGACGCGGTTACAAGTATACACGCACAATTTAAAGGAGTCGTTTAAATCTTTTGAAGGGATTGAAATGTTGGGTGATGTTCTGAAGCAATTTCTTAGATTTAATCGCAGAAACCGAAATGTCTGTACATAGCCACTTTAATACCCAATGCTCGCGAAACGTTTTTACAACTACTATTAAAGACCGAAAAATTCCGAATTGCCCAATTTGCATAAACGAAACGTACTTTTTATTCTGTTGTAAAAAATTATGCAAAAGGGATCACTTGAATTGTCTCCATCGACATAGGGTCAGGCATACGATTTTCTAAAACGCCAGATATGCAATAAGGAGCATACTGTTTTACTGTATCGAAATCAAGCGTGAAATTTATTTCCTACAGGTGACAAGTCATATTCAATTTCTTTGGCAACAAAAGTTCCTGTATTCACGCAATTGGTACCCTCTGCGCGCATTAACGTTTTAAATAATAATTTACAGCTACCACCGTGTAATGTTTTATTAGATACGGGGGGTCTACTATTAATTTGATGACAGAACCTTTCACGGCACAATTAATATTACTAAGAAAAAAATACCAAGTCTCTGTAGGTACTGTCAATAAATTAGCAACGGCTAGAAAGCATACCTTGATGGCTTCTATCTGCTCAAGAAGAGACCGACATTAAATTTTCTCACAGTACTGAACATTTCGGATATCGTACCCAGTGAACCTTTTCCACGTGATTTATTAGAAAGCGAACTTAGTTTTCGAACTTTTTTAACGGAAAAAGAACATTTATGGTGGAAAAACAATACACGTTAGCTTAATCAAAATATTTTCCGTCATTTTTTACTATTTTTTCCCATCTTCATGGCAATATGACGATACCGTGGCAAAAGAACGTGCCGGTCTCCAGGCGATCCAATCATCCACAAATCTGCACACTTCTTGATCATATCGAAAGTACATATCAACGAGATCGAAGAGTGTATAGGAAAAACTCTCCTTTTTTGCCTGGCAAAAAAGACAGTGCGATTTTGCATCGATTTCTAATAGCACTTTCAGTCATATCGTGTGTCATTCATTATCCTTTATTATGAATGTTTCCTATCGCATGTAAAAGTTTTCGTCCAATAATGCTTGCAATTTACTATCTTCAAACTTTTTCGGTTTTCCAGAACTTTTTTTGTCATTAAAATCAGTATCGCCACTTCTAAACAGCTGAAATCATTCTTTACATATTATAAGCGATAGAGCTTGTTCGCCATATCATTCTTGAGCAATCGATAAGTTTCTGATACACTTTTTTTCAAATCAAAATAATGCAAAAGGACATGTAGAAAAATGATTTATCACGATTCATTTTTCGCTGATCAAACAATTATAAAGTTTACACAAATGATGACGCCTGTTAACTGAATTTTATTGGCAAATGCCAAAACTAAAAAATAAGTACTAGATTCGACACGTCTGACTTTTTGTCCTACATATCACCATTTAAACACGAAGGTTGGAAACTAAGATCACTTTCTAATTTATAAAATTCCCTCGAATATAAATTTAAGCGTTCCGGACTTTTTGAAACATACGGCTGTAGATATTTTTCTGAGTGGAAACCGAAAAAATCAGGCCAAAATCGCTCAAAAATCAAGGTTATGCTCACTGCTTTCTTCGATTATCGCGGTGTGATGCATTATGAATTCCTTCCAACCGGCTAAACAGTTCACAAAAAATATTATTTGAGTGTTATGCATCTTTTTGTGCAGCTGTTCGTCTCAAAAGACCAGATTTATGGGAAGACAGCTTTTGGTTTTTGCATCACGATAATGCACCAGCTCACACTGCATTGATTTTACGTAAACATTTCGTCAACATTTAACTAATATCGTTCCGCAACCACCGTACTCGCCCAATTTAGCACCGTATGATTTCTGACTGTTCAGCAAACTCAAAAGAGCACTTCGGGTACACTGTTTTGATTTGACTAAAGAAATAAAAGCCGAATCGAAGAAGGAATTAATGGTCGTTTCAGAATACGAGTATAAAAAATGTTTTGAAAATTCGAAAACGCGTTGGCATAGCTGCATTGCATCCGGGGGGATTATTTTGAGGGGATTGAATTAGATTTAGAAGAATAAATAAATATTTCAAAAGTTAGAAGTAAAGTGTTATTCATATTTGGACACAGTAGTATATCTATAGCCTGTAGTTCATCCGCTGAAGACTTTTATTTGCCTCATTACGCTGGTTTTTAAAAAACAAGTAATAGCACCATACTTAAGAGTCGTGTTTGATGCATCAGCAAAATCGACCTCGGGAGCTTCGTTAAATAAAATTTTAATGACGGGTCCGACAATTGCGATTATTAATATGTTGGATTTTATATTCCGTTTTCGTTTTTCAAAATTTGTATTGTCACGGACATAGAAAAGATGAATCGGCAAATGTTAATTTGCGAAAACGATCACAAATTTCAAAAGATTCTCTGGAGAGTGCAAGATCTTATTGGCGAATTTGAAATGAACACGGTTACGTTCGGACTTGCATGTGCTCCTTATCTCGCGACCCGCACTATGCATCAATTGACGAATGATGAAGCCTTTCATTTCCCAAGGATTGCGAAAATATTAAAAACGGATTTTTAATAATGTAATATGAAATCACCACATTATTAAAACGGGGTGGTTTTAATTTGCGGTAATAGGCGTCAAACGATTCAGAAATTTTAAATGATTTAGACAAATATAATATTGACATCAATTTTCATTTAAACGGAGATAAGACGATCGAGACGCTTGGCTTATCGTAGAACGCAGATTTAGATTTTATCAAATACTCGTAATTTAATAAAGCCTGAAACTGCTAAATGGAAGCTCGCAATCCTATGAGAAATAGCGGAAATATTTGATCCGCTTGGTCTATTAGACTCGATTATTTTATACGCAAAGATAATTATGCAGCGACTTTGGCAGCTAAAATTAAACTGGGTTGAATCTGACCTACCGATATTTATACAATGTGGCTAGATTTTTGCTAGCAACTATATTTATTAATTAATTTCTCCAGAAGAGTCACATGGGAAGATGCTACTGATCGCGGTTACGGGGCATGTATTTATATATGCTTTGTCGATGAACAAATTGTTTCCCGCTGGTATTTTTGGCTAGAAAGCAGTTTTTAATATAAAACTCCGTATGTGACTATAGAAAAAAGTCAGAAACACTTTTTTCTATATATATATATAGAATTGTAAATACACGGCAAAAATTTCAGCACTAAGACCGTCAAAACTGTAGTAAAAGTTCAGCACTAAGGTATGTGTATAGTATATTAACATAATATATAGTATAGTAAGATGCTTTAGTTTAATAATACGAGGTTATGCACGAGCGTTGGATGTATTTTGATGGACTTTTCTTCTTCCATCAAGCAATTATATCCATCGTCCCACTTTTGATATGTTTTACATATTATAAAAAAATTTATATAATATTATTTAATAAAAATTTTTTATAATATATTTTCCGACATTTCCAAAAATTAACACAAAAATTATTCTACTTTTAACAAAAGTAAAATAGTTAGGCGAGTTTGGTGTATTCTTAGCATAGTAATTTTAAATACATCTCATGTATTTTATAAAAAATTTATATAATATTTTACTTTCCAAAACTTCCAAATATTAACACAAAAATTATTGTATAATTAAATTATAAATTAGTTCACTGATATAGTCAAAAATCCTACAGATTGTGATAAAGGCAATCATAATAATGTGTTCTTAGCATATTAAGAAATTTACTACTTATAAATCTTATATGTATTTTAAAAAACTTTATATAAAATATTTTTCTAAATTCAGTAATTTATTAAGATAAAAATATATACATAATAATATATGTAATAATATTGTAACTCTTTTCATAGTAAAACAAAATAAATTTCATATAGTTGAATAATATTTACTAATAATATTTTTTTAAATCTTTCAAAATAGATTAATAACAAACGAAATAACAAAAAATAAATTATATAACGCAATAACATCTTAAAATAATGGATCATTAAAAGAACTGGCTAACTGCATTTTACACAAATTTATTTAAAACTCTAAAAACATAATAATAAATAAATTCAACGGAAATGCAGCTTAATAAAATAATGAGACCAGTTACAAATAGCCGAATTTATTTTCACATCATTTTGTCCATATGTGGACTCATAAAAAAGATGTTTTTAGGTAAACATTCTACTGCTATTTTTTCTCATTGCTATATTTTTGCTTTTTATGAGTCTACGCGTGGACAAAATGGTCTGAACATACAATATATCTAAAAAACTCTGAAACACATAAATAAATCAATAGTGTAACAAATATACAGCTTAAAAAAGTAACGAGATCATTTAGAAATCCGAATCCATTTTCACATCATTTTGTACATTCGGGACAAATGGCATACCTCATGGTTTTTTTTAAAAGTGTGGAGAAAAGTATAATAAGCAGACGAATAATAGATATTAAAATTAATACGCACGTGGTATCAAATTATCATAATCAGAGAGCAAATAAAATGAGTATTTAAATATTACATGAGAATGTTAAAAAATCATTACTCAAAATTCATAAAAATATATTTTACAAATAAATACTATTCATGCGTTGACTCATAAAAAAGAGTTAATTATCTTGAATCATCGATGTTTTTAGGTGAAAATTCTTCTGCTATTTTTTCTGATAATTCATTATCTTTTCTTAACACTTTTAAAAAAATCCATGAGGTATGCATTTGTCCTGAATGTACAAAATGATGTGAAAATGGATTAGGATTTCTAAATGATCTCGTTACTTTTTTAAGCTGTATATTTGTTACACTATTGATTTATTTATTTGTTTCAGAGTTTTTTAGATATATTGTATGTTCAGACCATTTTGTCCATGCGTAGACTCATAAAAAACAGCAATCAGAAAAAATAGCAGTAGAATGTTTACCTAAAAACATCTTGTTTATGAGTCTACACATGGACAAAATGATGTGAAAATAAACTCGGCTATTTGTAACTGATCTCATTACTTTATTGAGCTGCATTTCAATTGAAATCAATTATTATTATTTTTTTAGAGTTTTAGATATATTTGTGTAAACTATACAAGCTGTTATTTAAAAGAATGCATATAAAATGCAGTTAGATATTTGTTTTAATGATCCATTATTTTAAGTATTATTATCTTTGTATTTGTGTCTTAATGTTACTAAATTTAGATAAAAAATTTCTAGAAAATTTTTATAAAATACATATAAAATTTATTATGTACAAAGTAATTATATGTATAATATAAAAGTAAATTAATTTAAATTTGATTAAAATTTAAAATGTATCATGTTTGTTGAAAGTTTCGTTAAAATTAGTAAAGACAAAGTCAGTTACAGATGATGATTTTAAAATTTGAATGAAATAATTTGAACTTGTAATATTCAAAAAGAAAAAATTTATTAGAATAAAATTTAAGCAAATTTTTTTGGTAACTCTAAATGTGTCGAGCAACAGGGTTACTCCGCAATCATTATGTCGTACGACTAGGTAGATGCAAATCTAGAACGTTATAAACCGTAAGGAATGTAATTCCTTATAAATGAAGGTCGCCTATACACGATAAGTGTAACTGGTCACGGCCATTAGATAACAGAAATGCACTAAAATATATTGAATAATTTTATCAATAAAGGAAATACGTTAGTTTTAGAATTCTATAATCTTATGTGATAAAAAGTTTTATATCTTAAAAATCATAAGTTTACAAAAGAAATTTAATTTAATTTAATAGATATTTAAAAATTTTCATATGTCATTCATGGTGTCTATAGAGACAATAATATGAATTGGATGAATTAGATACATAGTTTGATCAATTTCATAGCAGGTAGAATCAATTGCTTTTTATTAACAATAGTGTATTGACTATGTTTTTTAGTAATGGTTCTTATATTTAAAATTTTACAGAAAAATTATAAACAAGGACGACTGTGTTTATAATTATAATTATATTATTTTCTAAAGATTGTATGACAGATAAAAATATTATTTGTCTAATAAAAGAAAAGTATAATTTTCTGTAAATGAAACATATTTTAAATAATTAATATTGTAAAAAAGTATTAATTATATAAATATATAATAAAATATGTATAAGATAAAATAATTGTAAGGATATTTTAATTTTTTTATATTATAGTTTAAAAAAACAGTAGAATAAGTAAATTTATATATCACATAAAAATATATATATCATAAAAAAAGAAATATAATATAAATTTTGTTAAATTTGAGCAATGTTCCATTTAAGGGAATCCTTTCATTTTAATTAAGAAATACAAAGTTTTTTATAATTTTATTTTTTATTTTTTGTTTATAATAATCTGTTAATTTATGTAATAATTAAATCTTTGGTTTAATTATTAAAATAATTAAGAAATAAGCAGTGTAAATGTATATTAATGGTTAATAAAAAAAATGGTTATCCTTAATTAAAAAATTATCAGATGAATTGAAAAAGTTCATCGAAATAATTAGAATAATAATAACATTTAAACTTAAATTTGAAAATTCAATAACAATTTTAGCTTTTAATAATTTAATATTACGACAATAATTCCAAATCACAATATACAAATAAGTAAATATCAAGTGATAAATTATCATTAAATTTTGAAAATAGTATGTTTGATAAAAGCTTCCTTTTAAAGTTGCCTTAAATAAAATAAAATATATAATTTCAAATTATAAAATAAATAGAATTAATAAAGAAAAAATTCATTAAATTAATACAAGAAATTTTTTAAATTGGTTACGTAATGCTACTAAAGACAATTACTTTTAAACTCACCATTATTTTACACTTCTTTTGTAAAATCACAAAATTTAAGTAAAATTTTATAATATATCAACCTCGTTATGCGTAATCGTATACGTAACCTAAAAAATTTCTATTATACAATAAATACTGATTACTGTATATAAATGTACTATTTTAGTTGATTTCTATCTATAAATCTGAGCTATAACTTAGCTGTTTCTCTCTTTTTTTTCTTCTCGAATCTTCTTGTGATATTGAATAGCTATATGGTGCAATGTTTGTGCATGTGTATGTACCTTCCTGCTCATCAGTTCATGATCTATACTCTGGTTGCTGGTGTGTAGTCAATATCTATAATACCACAATCTATCATATAGATATAAACTTTCAGTTATCTTTTACCGTTTATATGCATATATATTCGTTATATAAATTTTTTTTCTTGTCTCCTTTCGGCTTTAACGCAGAATAGCAATTTGAAATTAACGATAAGCATTTTCAATTTAATCTCAATTTACCAGTCTAGGCTTATTCCTTGTCTATATTTTTTATCGAGTCTAGAGGCTTAGGAAACGTACAGAGAAGCTGCAGTTTATGTATAAGTTTATAGTTTCCGAATTCATATTCTGCTAGTTGCCAATTGCCATAGGTATTTCAAGTAAAAAGACGAAATAATTACAAACTTTAAAGATTGAAAAATCATTGTAAATATTTATTGCAATGAATTATGTTACACTGTCTAATACTATTTCTCTAAGATTCAAATTTTAGAAGCAAATAAATGTAAAGTCAGGGGGTGGCACGTAAAACAAAACGAATAATGAGTTAAAATCGTTGCTTAAGCAATTTATATTATTTATATAGAAATAAAATAATATATCAGTATAAATATAATTTATCGCCGTGCTTTTAATAATGTGACGGTAATAAAATAGGTTTCATAGAATTTAAAAATTTTTTTAAAGGTCATTATATTAAAAAAATAAAAAAAATTAAATAGATAATGGAAGAAAATGTATTTGTTCTGAACAATATTTATCATGTTTAAAAAATAAATACAAAAAATTAATGTATTTGCTATGCTTTTTTATTTAAGTATATCAGTTAATATTTCTTTCTCAATTTCTTCTGTTATCATTATTTATTACTTAAATAATTATTTTTAATTATTCTTTACTTGTAAAATCAATAAGTAATAAAATTTAAATTTAAATATTCATCAATACTTGACTTGAAAATTTGTATAGAAAAATCATTTCGACGTGTCTTGGCTGTAGCTTCTGGATTTTTCGAAATATGGCGTTTCGTTATGTTAGATAGCGAATTACCTAGAGGTAGGGACCATGGTATAGTCACACCACACAGGAACGGATAACGAGTATGTATAATCTTAGGTTATAATATCGAGGAGGAGGGTAAAAAGACAATCGCACATCACATTTCAGCTTCAGCTCAGTTATATAATATAGAGATTAAAGCTCTTTCCTATATGCGGTAGGTATATATATATTACTGCTTCATTCTTCCATTTCTTACTTTACACTGTTAATGGATACATAAATTTTGTTTCTCTAGTTCCTATATTGCAGTTTAAGCACATATAATCAATAATTATCGTTTGCATAAAGATTTATTATTAATAGCTTATTGTTAAACTTGAACATCAAGGTAAGATATATATATATATATATATATATATATATATATATATATATATATATATATATATTTATTTATATATATACATCCATCAATAAATTTATACATTATGTTTTTTCTGGTGTATATAAATTGCTGACTTCGAGAAATATGTGAAAAATTAAATTTGTTACTTGACTTTAATAATGAAAAGAATCATTCCTAATTTTCTTATAGTTCTTTGTAAACTAATTGCAATGACTCGTTTAAAAAAGTTTTTTATTATTCAATTGTAAATTTAGTATAACAACGAATCATGCAAATTCTGTTTCTCCATTTTTGTTAGTTTACATAACCATGTATGAAATCATGTACTTAACCAATATTTTTCTCTATTTTTTACATAAGTTTATTTCTATATTATAAATAATCCATTCAAAATTTAAATATGTATTAAACTACTTTATTTATTTGCTTAGTTTTGAAATGTATTATTATTTCCTTTTTAATTAAGATTTATAGTACAAAAGCGTAGTAACACACATTCCAAAGTAGTATGATTGAAAATTAGAAAAAATTATATATTTCTTCTTTCATCTTTTATCTATAAATTAATAAATATTTTTATCCATATTACATTCTATAATATAAATATAGTCTATAATACTATAATATAATTTAATTTTAATTTTTTTAATTGTTAATTTTTAATCTTTTATAAAAATGAAAATCAGTTGATAGCGTTCGTGAATGGTCTAGCAATATCATCCATAATAATATCATAATATTTTGCTTTTCCTTTCTTCAGTATAAGTTGTTTTTCAAAGATACATAATTTTTACAAATTTATTTTAAGCTTTAAAATTTATCTAAAATTCTTTACTACATCAAATTTGATGAACCTTTATTATCCCCTTTTAAAGAATTTAATAACAATAAAGTTTTCTTTATTTATATTATTTTTTGTAGCTTAATTTAAGTTTGTTATTGATGAACAAACTTTTACCCGTAAACTTTGAAGTTCCTTTTATTTATGAAATAAATAAAAATTTGATTCCCATTAGTGCTTAACTTTTATTTCACAAAAAATAGCATTGCAATGATTTTTGCTTATTTCGTGAATTTTTAAAATTCTAATTTCAAGATGGAATTGTTTATTACAAAAGAAAACTTGTTTTTAATCAAAATTTATTCCTGATTCTAAAAAGATATTAACAACAGATACCTACTTATTCTTTTTTTTAATAACCATGAAAATTCCTTAAACTATTTTTTTCGTTTTTGGAAAGACAGCTTTTTATCATCTATAATTTATAGAGGCAAAGCCTTTCTTTATTTTAAACTTTGTTTCATTTAAACACCTAATAGCATTTTATCCAACAATTTAAACCAATTTACATATTATAACAAGTCACTTCATGCTTTATGAAATATTATAATAAAATTACAAATATTTTTATCATTAATTTTGAAACTTGAGTTCAAAAATTTGTTGATTTTATTTTTACTTCATAATTTAATTAAGTTTATCTTTTTTGATTTTTTAAAAATATTTATTTTTTATTAATGTTTTGCTTTATGTACATAATTTTAGATGTTTAGGTTACCAATAGTTATGCGTAATGCTGCTTTATGGCAAATGCAGCTACAATTACGAAATTATGCTAAAGATGTTCGATTTGGTGCAGAAGTAAGAGCACTTATGTTACAAGGTGTTGATGTTTTGGCTGATGCTGTTGCTGTCACTATGGGTCCTAAGGGTCGTAATGTTATTTTAGAACAAAGCTGGGGAAGTCCAAAAATTACAAAAGATGGTGTTACTGTAGCAAAAGGAGTTGAATTGAAAGACAAGTTCCAAAATATAGGAGCAAAATTGGTACAAGATGTTGCCAATAACACTAATGAAGAAGCTGGTGATGGAACTACTACAGCAACAGTTTTAGCCAGAGCAATTGCTAAAGAAGGGTTTGAAAAAATTAGTAAAGGAGCTAATCCTGTTGAAATTAGACGTGGTAAGCATTGCTAATTTAATAAAATATTGTTGAATTAAATATAATTATACTTAGTATTAAATTATTGTTTGTTATTAATAGTTAAATAATATATAAGTAATTTAAAAATTAATAAATATTTTCATTGGTCTTACAATCCAATTAAATCAATCGAAAGTAATAGGTAATAATATCAATATATATTTATATTAATACATCAATATGCAAAACTAATAAAAATTAAAAATTATAATGGCAGTCAGACTGTCCTTGTATAAAATCACCCCGTAGACTAATCTGAAAATAAAAATATTAGCTGGAAAAAAAATTCTTTGTTAGTAAAGTGCAGTCTGACTGTCTCCACCACCCTCACCTAATTGAAGACGTAGTCCAACGTTTCGAGCTCACTATGGCTCCTCATCAGGGACTAAACTAAACCTTATATTCTAATCTATATATACCTTATCCCCTCTACCAAATTTAGTAAATTAAATATAAAATCCCCCTCTACACATGTTCAAAACCAATCAATTTAATAAGGAATGATAAATGTTATCTAATTTACTAGACTCTAACATTAAATCCACATTATTTTGAGTCTTGAAAATGTAAATTCTTTCAAGATTCTTCCTTTTATACTTATTATTAATACCATGCTCTAAGATATCCACATTCACAAAATCAAAAGAATGTAAAAACTTTAAACAATGCTCCTTTAAACCGAAAGTAATAGTTTTATAGTTTACGTAGTTCACATATTACTTCCGGTTTAAAGGAGCATTGTTTAAAGTTTTTACATTCTTTTGATTTTGTGAATGTGGATACTTTAGAGCATGGTATTAATAATAAGTATAATAATAATTAATAATAATTCAATTCATAATTCACAATTCATAATAACAAATCATAGTTATATTATATTACTTAATTAAAAATATTGTGAGATCTATAAAAATATTTATTAGTTTAATTTATATCATTCAAGTGAAGTAGAATTATTAAGTTTAATATATTTAAAATAAATTACTTATACTTTAACTATGATATCAAATTGTCCTTGTTTATAATCATCTCTTATATTGTGTGAGCACTGTAATATATAAGTTTGTATGACCAATGACAATATTTATTAATTTGAAAAAAATGTTTTTTAATTATATTAATTTACTCCAGATAATTTTTTTTTTTTTTATTTTTTAATAGGTGTTATGATGGCTGTTGATAAAGTAAAAGAAGAGCTTAAAACGTTAAGTAAACCTGTTACAACACCAGAAGAAATTGCACAGGTTGCAACTATTTCAGCCAATGGAGATATTGCTATTGGTAATCTTATTTCTGATGCAATGAAAAGAGTGGGAAAGGAGGGTGTTATAACTGTAAAAGATGGTAAAACATTAAATGATGAATTAGAAGTTATTGAGGGAATGAAGTTTGATCGTGGATATATTTCTCCTTATTTTATTAATTCGTCTAAAGGAGCTAAAATAGAATTTCAAGATGCTTTAATTTTATTCAGTGAAAAAAAAATCTCCTCTGTTCAAAGCATTATTCCTGCTCTAGAACTTTCTAACTCACAACGTAAACCTCTTGTTATTATTGCTGAAGATATTGATGGTGAAGCACTTTCTACTTTAGTTGTTAATCGTTTGAAAATTGGTTTACAAGTAGCAGCTGTTAAAGCTCCTGGTTTTGGAGACAACAGAAAAGCAACTCTACAGGATATGGCAATTGCTACTGGAGGTATTGTTTTTGGAGATGATGCTAATCTGATAAAAATTGAAGATGTACAGGTATATTAAAATTTTATGAGAAGAGTTTTTATTCTACATAAATGCACCAACTTATATATCATTCAGATGATTTATTACTTTTATTTTATTTCAGCCAACTGATTTGGGTCAAGTTGGAGAAGTACTTATTACGAAAGATGATACTCTTCTTTTAAAAGGTAAAGGGAAAAAGATTGATATTGACAGAAGAGCTGATCAACTTAGAGATCAAATTGAAAACACAACATCAGATTATGAAAAAGAAAAACTGCAAGAACGATTAGCTAGGCTTGCGTCTGGAGTAGCTGTTCTAAGGGTAGGAGGAAGTAGCGAGGTAGAAGTTAATGAGAAAAAAGATCGTGTTCATGATGCATTAAATGCTACACGAGCTGCTGTTGAGGAGGGAATTGTTCCTGGAGGTAAATGACAACTGTTATTTATAACTGTATTTTAGAATGTATTTAAACTTAGTTAAATAATTCACCAGGTGGTACTGCATTGTTAAGATGTGCACCGTCATTGAAGTTATTGAAACCAACAAATGATGATCAGAAGACTGGAATCAACATTGTAGCTAATGCTTTACGTATGCCATGTTTGCAGATCGCTCAGAATGCTGGCGTGGATGGTAGTGTTGTTGTAGCCAAAGTTTCTGAAAGTAAGCTTGGTTATGATGCTATGAATAATGAATATGTTGATATGATTGGAAAGGGTATAATAGATCCTACAAAAGTTGTCCGTACTGCATTGACTGATGCTGCTGGAGTTGCTTCACTTTTAACTACTGCTGAAGCAGTAGTAACTGAACTTCCAAAGGAAGATTCCCCTGTACCAGGTGGGATGGGTGGAATGAGTGGTATGGGTGGTATGGGTGGAATGGGTGGTATGATGTAAAATAAAATATGTGCAGTGCTTTCAGACTAAAAAAAAGTGCCATTTGAAACTAATAATATACACTGAATAGATTTGTTACCATTTGTCATGCTCACTCTATGTTCCATTTTCTTATTCAAATAATTAGTCTAGTAAAAAATAATATAATATAATCAATTTTTAAGACAAAGTCTTACAGAATATATTTTTCTCTACTTTTAAAAAATTATAAAATATGTAGAAATATAAGTCTAAAATATTAACATTGATTAATGTTGCATTAAAAAAGAATTGAATTTAATGTATGTAAGACTACTGTTTTTTTTTTTTTTAATTGATATTCAACATTCAGTAATTTCAAATAACGGATTATAGTCAATGTTAGAAAGCACTGTTGAAACAAAAACTTAGAATATGTTATAAAGATTATCAGATAATCAGATTATTTACATTTTATGTTATGCAAAGATTAAGTTCTATTCATCAAACATATTTCAAATGTAATCTGTAAATGTAAAAATTTTGTAATCTTCAAAAGTATGTTTAAGCAAAATTTGTTGCTCTATTTATAAAAATAATAGTTTCAACATTTCATTCTAAATTTATATCAGAATAAGATTTTAAATATAAGGCTTTGCATATCAATAATACAAGTTAATCCAATAATTTTAAGAACTATGTTAAGGTTATTATTTAATAATATTCAGTACTTACTATAGTTTGTTAAAATAAGTTATTTTATTGAATAAAAAATCTTTAATCAATAAAGCAAACATTTAACAAATACTTTCAACAGATAGCGTTACGAAATTCAAAAATGTAAAGAAGAATTATATGTTAGAATTATTTTTTTGTAAACAATACCAAATAAAAACTTTTTACTATTATTCACTCTGTGCATCTCTACTATCGTATCTTAGTCACTTAAAAAAATCCAAATACACTAATAAATGTGGGCAAAGAAAGTTTCCACAGCAGTTATCAGTGTGACATTAAATGAAAACAAATATGGCCAACATAATCGTGCAAATAGTACAGTCAAAGATAATAAGGGGAGATCGCCGACGCTTATGGGAGAGACTGCAGTAAAAATTTTCGACTCAAAACGTGGGTTTCTACTGGCGAAAACGAGGTATTGACCGTTTCGTACGATATTCCAGATGTTTTTTGAGCTCGTGCGATCGAAGGGGGTGACGACTGTCGTCGGAGCGCGCGGGGAGAAAGCTTGGTGAGACAATAAGCTGGCAGCGGGGTGCAATAAACGATGAGCAGCTTATACTGGCAGCGACCAAAAAGAAATTTTATTGTCACAGGCACACGCACTCACACACATATGTGGGAATTGGAGATGGGTATAGGTGAAGAATAACACATTTGGAGTTAATGTACAATAGATGGATGTATTTCGGATATCGTTAATTTGTTTGAAATCTCCCAGATGTTCTCTCTTCCCCGTGTCGTCAAAAAACCCCTTAGTCATTAGCTAGGGATGCGCACCTTATCCCCTCCCTTTCTATAACGGTTGAACCCAGACAGTCCCTGGGTTTTTCCCATGCACTGGATTTTTCCTCTAACTGTCGCGGACGCACTTTACAACCTGCTCACTCTTTCCCACTTGCGCTCTGACTCTCTCTCTCTCTCTCTCTGTCGCTCACTGACTGTTATCCCTCTAAAATATGCGAATTCACACTCGGCCTCTCCTGACGCATTGGCCGCCCTCGGCCACACACCTCGCGCATATATCGCCGTTACAGTAGATCTGAATTATAACATACGGATACAATACACGAAAACAACTTAGTAATACAATACATAACGCAATACATACCAATTTTAATATTCGTTATATTTCTTTCATAAATTCACAAATTATCAGGTATGTGAATAAGTCTTTCCCGTTTTTTTTTTTTTTCAAATTTTGAGCCTTTATTGTGAAAAAATGGTTACAAATGAATTATTGAAAGTATTGGCCATCGCTAGCTACAACTTTTTCCCATCTTTCTGGCAACATACGAATCCCGTTGCGAAAAAATTCGACCGGTTTGGCCTCTATCCAGTCATCCACCCATTTTTTGGCTTCCTCGTACGAATGGAAGTGCTGGTCAGCCAGGCCATGCGTCATCGATCTGAAGAGATGGTAATCAGACGGAGCAACGTCTGGACTATACGGCGGGTGGGGTTGGACTTCCAATTTGAGCATTTCTAAGTATGTTTTCACCGGCGGTGCAACATGTGGGCGAGCATTGTCATGTTGCAAAATAACTTTGTCGTGCCTGTCGGAGTATTGTGGCCGTTTTTCTCGCAGTGCGCGGCTCAAACGCATCAATTATCGTCGATAGACCTCGCCTGTGATCCTTTCATTCGGTTTCAGAAGCTCATAGTAAACCACACCTAGCTGGTCCCACCATATACAGAGCATGAGCTTGGCGCCATGAATATTTGGCTTGGCCGTCGATGATGATGCATGGCCGGGTAGTCCCCATGATTTTCTTCGCTTCGGATTATCGTAACGTATCCACTTTTCATCGCCAGTCACGATACGATGCAGAAAACCCTTTCTTTTATGTCGCTGAAGCAGCTGTTCGCAAGTGAAAAAACGCCGTTCGACGTCTCTCAGCTTCAGTTCGTACGGCACCCAATTTCCTTGCTTTTGGATCATTCCCATGGCTTTCAAACGCTTGGAAATGGTTGTTCGGTCAACTCCCAATGCTTCAGCAAGTTCTTCTTGCGTTTGACAAGAATCTTCATCAAGCAAAGTCGCCAATTCTCGATCTTCAAAGATTTGCGGCCGCCCGGAACGCTCCTTGTCTTCCACGTCGAAATCACCGCTTTTGAAGCGTCGAAACCATCCGCGAACACTTGAATCATCGACACAACCTTCTCCATAAGCCTCCTGAAGCAATCGATGCGTCTCAGCATCAGATTTCTTCAAATTGAACCAATAAAGTGAAACTTCCTGCAAATGACGTCGACTCGGCTCAAATTTCGACATTTTCACGATATCAAAAATTTATGATGCGAAAAAATTTTAACTAATGTGTTAGTATGGAATTGTTGACATATGAATAAGCTTTGATTATGACATATGTAACCATTGAATACTCGCACAGTATTGGTGGCGCCATCTCTTACAAAAAAGGGAAAGACTTATTCACACTCCTAATAATTTTTTTAAAATTTTTTTATATTTTACTCTTGTTCTGATGGTCTTCAGTGGAAGATCAGTACACAAGTGAAAATAACAGGTAAGAATACAATAATGAAATTTTAATTTACCATTAAAGAAATAAATAAATGACCACCGGCAGCATTGTCCGTACACCAGTCAAATGGTAAACCAGAGTTTTATTTAACAAATAAAGGACATATTTAACGAATAAAATTTATTTAACGAATAAAAGGTAATGTTCATTATATACCCTAACACTTCATCCAGATCATGAAGATCCAGCAACGGGTGTAATTGATATTAAAATGGAATCAGCGAGAGAAACTTTCATCGAATATGCAATAAAAACTGGAGAAAAGTCATTACTTAATGAGATAGATGACAAAGTCGAGAGACATCTCCTGGATTTTATCAGAGTCATTTTCTAATGTAAAAAAGGATAAATGTCTGGAGACGAAACCATTAATGGTAAATAGTAATCAAACGATAATAGTAATCATGTTAATATTATTCACTCCCCTTCTACCCTCTTATTCTAATGTAATGATTGGGCAAGAGCGCTTGATTATCATTATCTCTCCCCAAAGAGGCACATTTTGAACTGAAGCCACGGTGTTGAAATCAATACAGCGTTAGTTAGACACGTTACAACATATGATTTAATCATTGACATCTGCAATATTCAGCCAAACTGGTGTGTAATGTGGAAGAGGGTCGAGTACAGAACTGGATATAGTGTACGCCAATTTATGAAATATGCATAGAAGAGACAAATTTATGATCCACAAGTTGACTTAAGCGTTCAAACCCATTTACTTCGAAGAATAATCTACAAGGGCGTGCCGTCTGGCAGGGCGGGAGCGGGGATCCATGGTGGTTCGTTGAAACACGAGGGTAGGCGTTGGTTATCAGAATGATAGAACTAATACAGAAACTGTCGCAAAGACCCATGACATGCGTGAGATTATCCGCATATGGAATATGTTATTGATAGTTATGGAACACAAACCATAGAAATATTTGTAGACCTGGTTTATGGGGTGACGGGAATGTCGAAGTTGATGAAAGAGGAGCTCTTTCAGGCGATATCAGAGCTGTTTAAAGATTCAGTACGTCATAGTGTAACTAAGCCATTTCAGACGTGGACATGCTGGCGTCCACAACTCTACGTTTTTACTGTACAAAAAAATGGAATCAGAAGCAATTGCCACAACAAGCTATTAATCATATGAGGAGAGATCGCAGAATATCAGAAATTACTAAGTTCAATAGCAAATAAATAAATTCGTAGGATATCCATGGAAAAATGCTCATATCGACTCCATGTTAACCTATGTTCCAAACTACACCATCTGTCAATAGAAAAGATTATCGGATTTTCGATGATCTGGTGGTGGCTATTAAGGAAGTAGATCATTCCTTAGTACTTGGGATAGCATATAAGTTTTCACTTCCACCAGAGATTGTAGTCTGATCGGAGGTAGCTGTCAATTTACGCCAAGACAAACGAAAGCTAAAGGTGGTTACTGCGATAATAGTGAATGAAGGTAGACAAACTTCGCAACCTTAGGATCCGAAGGATGGCGAGACAGTTCAGGTTATGTCTCAATTAGAAACTGTTTCAGACACCTGAGTGCGGATATTAAGATGTCAATAATCTCGGTAGGTAATACAAAAGCCACTGAGGAACGAAGAGTATTACTTTCACCGATTAGTCGTCCTGAGAACCCGAATTCGAGGAGAAAGAAATTACCAACATAGAAGTTTCATCCTTCGATAGATAATGATAATTCATCAAGTAAACCACTCGATAAAGATGTATCCAGCATAAAGAGGAAGTTATATCTCCCCATTAGAATGTTATAATTCTGAATTATGATTTGCCAATAGCTGACAATACGATGTATGTAAAGGCAGCTAATGTAAAGTCTACACCTTTATGGCTGGTTGCATCCAAAAGTTTTGAGTGCAATATATATATATATATATATATATATATATATATATATTTCAGTATTGCGTACCATTAAATACCGTTTAGGTGGAATCTAGACCGAGTACAGCTTTTACGGTACCTTGCATGGGATGATTTCAATTTCAAACGATGCCTTTTGGCTTGTTGAATTCTGGTGAATCTTTTCAAAGATTAGTAAGCCGTCTAATCAATAAAAATATTAAAATTAGATTCAACATATACTCAAGCTAATTAACAAAACTGGCTTTACGATTAACAAAGAAGAGAGTATATTTTATCACATATCTTGGCGTCTACGTTAATCGTGAAGAATTCTGTCCTGATCTGGATAAGATCGAACCGGTGATGCGATACCCGGAACTGCGAAGTATCAAAAATCTAAAATGTTTTCTTGGCATGGCATAATGGCATTCCAATTTTCTAAGGAACATTGCTACAATAGTCGAATTACTCACATATGTAGACCATACAGATCGAAGATATGAGTGACAAGCAAAGCATTCAGCAGCTTTTGTGATAATGATATTCATGATTGTTTCAGCTCCTCTCCTTTACAGACTAATGTTTGAAACTCAATTCACGGTACAGATTGATGCGAGCGATATAGGCAACGGTGCTGCTTACTGAGGCATATTGAGTAGGACACTTTCTTGGGATAAAAGATATTCAGTCACGGAGAGAGCGTGATTAGTCCTCAATTGGGTTGTGGATAAATTTCGAGCATATAACGGGGGGTACCATTTTCGAGTCATTACGATGGGTTCTTAAGTTGCAGCGGTATGATTTTGAGGTAGAGCATTGCAAACACGCGTTAAATTACATGTCTTATGCAATGTCCCGGATGGAAGAAAAGGCCGAGCTTATTAACTGCTAGGTTATACTGCTGTGACTTAGATAGAAATAAAATCAGTGACATTAGATCGGCCACAAAAATTCCAGAAGAATCCCAATAACTAACTGAAATGGAAGATAGTGATAGGGTAACTTTATTGTTACTGATCTACCAGGGTAATTGTGCTATTATTCATTCAATTTAAATTTGTATTGAAACTGTCGACATAAATACAGTTTTTGATTTTAATATATACATCTTTTAATAATTTTCAATTTACAAATTTTGAAAACCTGTAACTATATACGTGTACACAATAAAATAAGTGTAATCAAACGTTTAACACTATAAATTTTTATATTTTTTTTATTTATGAAATGTGAATATTTATCGCCAGAAAAACTTTTTGCATCGTAAACAAAAAGCTGACGAACACATCACCAATATAGGAAAAAAAAATTTACCGATTCAGTTTACGCACGGAGTTTCAACGCATCAGTCCGGGTCAAATTTGATCATATTGTGTATATGTATATTAAACGAGATAGGACAAAAAAGTAAGATGTATTTTTATTTTTGTCAAAAGTATTTATTTATTCATCAATATTTATGTTGTTCTCTTGAAAGTAATTACCCTCCGACATAAAACAGATATTCCAACGCTTTTTCCAATCTTCAAAATATTTAAACAGCTTTTGGTACAGTCTTGAGCTCTTCCAACCATGTGACCTTTTTCTCCTCAATCGTAGTAAAGCGCCGTCTTTTCATAGGTTTTTTCAGTTTTGCAAAGTCACGGAGGGCCAAATCTGACGAATACTGAGTTGTTGATGACAAAAAAATTATGAACGAGCAATGACATATGAGCTGGCCCATTATCGTGGTGCAATAACCGTAACTAGTTTTTCCAGTCATTTTCCGGACATTTTTTTCATATTACGTCACGCAAACAGCGCATAGCTTTAAGGTAGTACTCATCATCTTCTGGCCTAATGCTAAAAGCTTCAGGTGCACTAGCCATGATATTCAACGAAAATGGTAAGTAATATTTTGACATTTGTTTGAACTTTGCGTGCTTTTTTTGGTCTTAGTGCATTCATAATGCTTTCACTGGGAAGATTAAGCTTTGATTTCGAAATCATAACCATCTACAGACGTTTCATTCTATGTTCTGACTCTTTTGAGCAAATATGAGTCATTGTTGGCGTCATTTAACAGCTCCTGAATGATGTTCATGCGACATTTCTTTTGGTCAAAATTTAACAATTTCGGAACAAACTTTGCTGACGCACGCCTTAAAACCATAAACTACGTTAACATTGCTTGGTACGAACTAAATAAAATGCCATTAAGATTAGCAACTTCTAATCTTACGATAATTCGACGATTCCCCAACATAATTATTTTCGCCTTTTCAGCGTATTCGTTAGCTTTTGATGTACTGGTTCGTTCAGAGTGAGGTTCATCATTGGTATCTGCTCGGCCTTCTTGGATCAGCTTGAACCATTGGTAAATATATTTTATCTTAGAGTAGATTTACCGTATGCCACTGTCAAAATTTGAAGTGTTTTGGAATACTTTATTCCGTTTTGTACATAAAATTTAGTGTAAGTACTTTGATTCAATTTTTTGAATAGCAGGGCATTGTCGAACATGCAAAACTTTAACTAATTAGTTTCTAACCTTTAGTCTGTTAAAATAAACTGTTAATACTACATAACTAAAACCACCAGTGACAATATGACGAAGAAATGATTTCTTCTTATATCGCTGCAATCACATTTCGGACAAGCCAAATCGCTGTGCGATGTCTCTCCGTTTAGGTTCGTACGGTATCCAGTTTCCAACGTTTTGAATGAATCTCAATGCTTTTAAGCACAAGGAAACGACATGTTGCGTGAAACCTAATGATGCAGTAATTTTGTCTTGAATCCGGCACGGATCCTCATGTAGCAAAGTGTCTAATTTCACGTCTTATAGTAAATATAGGCGCCTTACGAGGTAATTATAGCGTATATAACATTGAAACGTTAAAAGTAAAATTTAGTATTTTTTTCAAAATTTATTCTAGAAATTTCGGGATACATTTAATTATACATCTAGTTATATCGACAATTATGTAAATTGCGTGTCGGTTGATAGCTTGTGCTCCTCTCCGGCACGGCTCGTTACCTGCGCTGCGCCTGAGGTTGGAGGTGGCGGCAGGGGATGCGACGATGCTTCGATAAATTAGAAAATGCATTCGACTCAACCATTTAACGTAATGCCTGGCACGGAATATCACATAAACAGCACCAAACTATGCTGAGACCGAACTAGAAGAAGAAGAGGAGTTTAAAGCCGAACCAACGGCCCTTCTACAAATTCCGGCACCACAAAATACAAACGCTAACTCAATTTCCTCCCTGGAATCAGAGGAATCAGCTATTTCCGAAGAGGAAGACATAAGGAACAAAGAGCAACGTGGATATAATCAAGTAATGGAAACAAAAGAATCACTATACCATCGAAAGGACAACTTGCTTAACTTTGTCGATAGTAGAGGACAGCCTTGTGATGAAGACGCTAAGAAAGTGTTATTATTATTATTATTTATTTAGTTTAAGGAGTTGGGCCTTCCCGACCTCCGGACGCATGGGTAAACCCTTCGCGTCCCTCCCTTAAACAGCAGCCGCTATAAACGGCAGGCCTCCCAGAATGAAGTTATTCCGGTCGTCATGCTGGATTTAATGTCCTCAACCTCCAAGTAGGCAACCCCAAAATGTTGCCGCCTTTTGTCAGATATGTTTGGACAGTAGCACAGAAGATGTTCGAGGGTTTCCTTCTCCGTGTAGCAAAAACGGCAGAAGGGGTCTCTCATGAGACCCATTTTGCAGATGTGGGCATTAGTCTTACCGTGACCTATGAGGATCTCGATGAGCATTTTTGCCTTTCTTCTATTGAGGCCAAGGATAACCCTGGTCCAATCTTTTATATTATTTGTGGAAGTGAAGGCTTTAATCTGCCTGCATTCTCCATTTGTTTCCCATAGTCGACTATTTTCTTCCGTTATCCACCTCTCTATCTCCCCCTTGATGAGGGTGTTACAGAGTCCTACAGCCGGCTCAGGGTCGTTATAGAGAGTTCTAGCTCCCATTTTGGCAAGGTCATCTGCTACCATGTTCCCTTTAATTCCACAATGGCCCGGTACCCGTAGTAGCGTGACCTTTGTCTTATTCGCCAGCCTATTGAGGGCCTCGTAATAGTCCTTGACTAGATTGGATCTAATTGTGTAACTGCTTAAAGCTTGCAATCCGCCTTTACTGTCTGAGCAGAGGCATATGTGGGTATCAAGGGCCGCTTCCGTAGCCATCTCAGCTCCTCGCAGAATTGCCACTAGCTCGGCTTGAAAAATGGTAGGGTACTTCCCCAAAGGGAAACTTGTGCCTTTTCCGTTACTTCTTTGGTACACTTCTGCACCTGCACCCCTGTTACATTTAGAGCCATCTGTATACCACAGCTCTTTAATGTTGGAGATGTGTATCAGCCCATTCTCCCATTCATTTCTGGACGGGATGCTGACCCTATATTTTTTGTCAAAGAGGAAGCTCCTGTTCGTGGCGTCGAGGTTCATTCGGAAAGTCACCTTTTCGTCCAGTCCCCGGGGGGAGCCGTAATGGCCCCTCTCTGCTTACCTCTTTGAGTGATCTTTTGACTCTGTGGAGGGCTTTTGCAGCCACTGCCGCCAGGGTCAGTTTGAATGGCTCTATTTCGAAGAGCATGCCCAGCACCGCAATAGGTGTAGATCTAATCGCTCCGGAGATGCTCCTCACCACCATGCTTCTCAGTCTTTCGAGTGAGTTTCCGGCAGTCACCAAGGCCGTCCTTTCCCACCAGCCAAGAGCCCGGTAGGTTAGTCTGGGTTTCAGGACAACCTTGTATATCCACTTCATAATATCTGGCTTGAGACCCCACGTCCTGCCTATGGCTCTCCTAACCTGCCACAGACAGGCCGTCAGTTTTCCAGATATAGACTCTAGGAGTTTATTCCATAATAGTTTACTATCAATAGTCACACCTAGGTATTTCACTTACTTGTTGAAGGTCAGAGAATGCCGTCCAAAAGTCAAGCCACAACTCCTATTCCATTTAAATCTCCTGGTGTAGAGTATGACCTCAGTCTTCCCTGGATTAACCGAGAGACCGCTCCGTCTGCCCCATCCTTCGACCACTTCAAGGGCCCCCTGTAGTACCCCCATTAGGGGATCCAAAAAGGATCCTCGGGCGATTAGCATTATGTCGTCAGCGTAGGCAACCGCCAGACAACCGATGCTATTCAGCTTATTTAGGAGCTCGTCCACCACGAGGCACCATAGGAGCAGAGACAGGACGCCCCTCTGTGGGCACCCTGACCCTACTCCCTCTCGTAGGGTCGTGCTCCATTTGCTTGCTTCCAGGATACGATTTCCCAACATGTGGTCAATCCATTCTGTGATACACTGAGGGATATCATGCCTATTTAAGGCCTTTTTGATAAGCTTTCGTGATGTGTGATTAAAGGCTCCTTCAATATCCATAAGGACACCTACGGCAAATCCTTTTGCCTCCACCTGAGATCGCATCTCAGATACGGTTCTATATAGAGCGGTCTCCATGGATCTTCCGGTGCTATGCATGTTGCTCCTTATGGAGTTGATTTTTTCTCAAGGTTTCGACTCTGATGAATCGATCAATCATCCTTTCGATAGTCTTGAGAATAAAAGATGTCAGTCCGATGGGTCTAAAATCCTTTGGGGACGTATACCACATTTGCCTGCTTTAGGTATCAATACCACCCTGGTCCCCAGCCATCTTGCTGGGATGTGACCCAGAGTGATGCTTGCTCTCGCCATTCTTGTCATCGGGTCCACAATACAGTCCCCGGCTCTTTGCAGGAAGGCCGGGTAGACTTCATCCGGTTCCGGTGATTTAAATGCGCCAAATGACCTTACGGCCCATCTGACCCTGTCCGGTGTAACAATCTGGTTTGTTACCATTCGGTTAGCACCCCGTTTAGCGTAACTCGACCAGTCGTCATTTTCTGTGACTGTATCGTCATCTTGTTCAGTATTTCTACTGAAACTAGGGAAGTGGGCTTGGATATGGTATTCCTAAGTCTCCTCATCCGATTGTGCATAACTGCCATCGGGTCTCTTCGGCGTGCCCAGGACTGCGCCAGGGTCCTTCGACAGAACTCTGCTCAGCCTAGCCGCTTCCTTACCCTCGCATATGCTTTCACAGTAGTTTCTCCAGCTTATTTCTCTGGCTGACCTTACCGCCTCTCTGTAGGCTGACGCTCTGTATGCAGTCTATTCAGAATCCCTACCTTTTCTCCTCGCTATCTTCCGGAGGACCATAGTCTTCTCTTTCAGGTAGTCCAGTTTGTTATTCCACCATCGAACGTCACTCTTGGGTCTCGCCCGTTTTGGGCGATAATTTTCCTCAAAGGCGTGTTTGATGGCGTCATGAAAGGACTTCGCGACGTTTTCGAGCGTTCGCTTGTCCCTAATCTCTGCATTTAAGTCCTTGAAAGCAGTTTCAATGGACCTTCTGTAGCCCTGCCAGTCTGTGCGCTTAGGATCGCGCAACCGGATTGGCTGCTCCTCATTGGTGTCCCAAGCAAGTATGTTATCAGAGAGTGATCCGACAGTGTCTCCACCTCCTCCACTCTCCATCCGTAGATTTTATTAGCTAACCTAGTTGAGCAGATAGTTATATCTATTATCTGCTCCCTTAGCCTGTTTCCGAACGTTCAGGTGTCACCCACATTGAGTATCTCGAGGTCTGTGCCCGCAAGATACTCTAGTAGTTTGGCACCTCTTGGGTTCGTATTAGTACTCCCCCATACCCTATGGTGCGAGTTTGCATCACATCCAAGGACTATTGGAAGATTGTTGATTTTACAATATTCCGCTAGTCTCCGAACCTCCCCAGTGGGGTTGTCTTTATTGTCATACGGTAGGTAGGCAGATGCAACAACAATTCGCCCCATTCCTACTACCTCCGCCAAGGACACTGCTAGGGCCCCCGTACAGAGACCGAGCATCGGCCCCACCTTTACTCCTTTTACCAGGATACAAGCCCTAGGCCTTATTGCCTTTGAGTCACTAATACCAGCGGCCCTCGACCCTCGGTCCCTAATCACACCTTTCACTATCCAAGGTTCTTGGATTAGCGATATGCATGTTTGCACCCCCGCCAAACTCCTCAGCATAACGGCCGAGGCGTCTTTGCAGTGGTGCAGATTAATTTGGAGGAATGAGTTAACCGATGGAGCCATTTATTGCTCAAAATTCTCCACAGGCCCCCCTTCCTCCCAGCGGCTCACCTTGAAGGCTAACCTGCCCAGGAGGTACCAGCGTCTGTGGTCAAGCGCTGCCAACAACCTGGCGTGCGATTCCGGCATGGTCAGTATGAGGAGATGTTTATCTCCTCCGTCAGACTTTCCTTCCTCGCCGTCCTTTGTATTGACGACTCTCCATAGTTTGGTTTTACCCCTGAGGGATGCATTATGCCTCTCAAGCCTTTCCAAGACGGTGGACGGGTTCTCTGGGAGACCCGGTATCCACATCACCGGCTTGATTCTGGCCTGTAGGAGCTCTACACCCCCCATTTTCAGATTGGCCCCACCCCCGGGTAAGCCAGAGTAGCCAGTCTAGCGGCCAGCCACTCCTTCTTCTCCGGGTTGTTGGCCACCAATATTTGAAATTTGGTGAAACCAAGAATTTGGGCCATGTGTCAGGTGGTGCACTATACATAACCTTCGACACCGCCCCTCGAAATTGTTAAAACATTTCCGAGGTGATAGTTGTCTCCGGGTACTCTTCATGCACCAGGACACATGTAAGGGGGTTTGACCTTTGGGCAGTCGTGATAATTCCGGCACCCGCTAGCCTTCCTCCTTGGGGGGGGGGGGGGCAGGATTCCTTTAGTGTCAGCGTCGCCACTCTCGTCCTTATGCTTTTTAGCAATACCGGATGTCGAGGGCGGAGTCTTGTCAGATCCCTGTCGCCACTTCATCCCTATCTTAATTTACATGGCAGGCCCCGGGGTGCCGGTCCCGCTAGCATATTTCTGCCGGGCCAACTTCCTCCTGGCCGAGCCACATAGCCTCTTTTTCTTGGGGGCAGTACCTCCTCCCTTTGCACTGGTTAGTGTTTCAGGAGTCACAACCACTCCAGGCTTGTTGCCTGGAGCTGCGTCCTCCTTGCCCACTTGGCCAGTAACTCCTTCTGAGGTCCTCGGGGGGCATTGCATACTCCCGGGCCTCGCCTTCTATATTTTTCTTTTTAACTTCCATAAAAGTCCCACGAGTAGCTAGGCAAATAAAAGTCCGCCGGCACAGAGCCCCGCATGTGCCGGTAAGGCTATATACTCAGGAAGGTCGCCCAGTGTTCCCGAGGCATCGTTTGCGACCGCTACTACCCCAGCGGCTAAGTCGGTACCCTTCAGCACGATAGCTCCCACCTTGGATTTGGGCGTTGGATATAATACCCATTGCACCTCCTTCCGGACGCAATGGAGGGTTGCCCTTAGCCTCTGGGGTATCCGCCTGGGTGTTCTCGCGAATCCCGAGGCCTAACTCCAGCTGCGAGAGATCTACGCGGGTTCCTTATTCAAGGACCCCACCGGAGTGGTTACTCTGGCACCCGAGAGGCGGTTTGCCGCATCAGCACCTTTTCACCACCCAGCCCACCCTAGGGCAGGACCGCACCCTCTCAGACCATTGCCCGGTCAGCCGCTAAGATCCCCAGACGAGCCTCCATACCGGCCTACAAGAGGAACGCGACAAGGTGTCAACTCCTGGTGGAGGAAGAAAGTGTTAGAAACACACAAAATAAAATTAAATACGATTAGAAAAAAAAACATTAAAAAGATTATTAAAAAGAAAAACATACATTATTCCTGTAATTAATTGAAATAGAAAGCAAGGTCAACTTGATAGGTATTAATAAAATTAGAATAGTAATTAAAATCAATATTGTCGTAACCGTTCGAATAAGCAGTTTATCCGAAAAAATTTTCCGTAGACAAGTAGACCGGGAGTATCGCGATGCTTCGGCCGCAACGGCCGAATTTAACAATATAATATGTCGACCAACGCGACCAAAACTAGTGACGAGTACCGGAAAACTACTCATAAAAAATAGAGAAGCTCCAACGAACTTTTGTTTGACTTTAAATAAAAATCTATAGAATAAAATAAAGTAATATTTGAAAAAGAAAAATATACAATTTAATATATATGTTACAAATGAATATTCTATAAATACGAATATATATATATATATATATATATATATATATACATATATTTATGTACGGTCACAATGAGCGACAGCCTCTGCCCCGGGTGCCTCGGAAGAAGGTGTGCGTATTCGGGACTAATCGTCATTTTCGCTTTCTTTCGAGGTTCTGCCGAACTAAGCCACAGCAGGAAGATTGAAGCAAAGGTGACGTGTCCGAACCGATGCGCGGACATGCGTCGTATAGGTAGAAAGAGCAAAATACATATGCCGCCACGCGAAAGAGCGAGAGAAATGAGCAGGGTCCGGCTGAGAGAGGGGGAAGGGAGAAGACGCGCAGAGAACCGAGATTATTGCGTGCTGAGCCGTTGAGGTAGAGAGAGTTTTTCCGGATTTTTCTGACGTTGAATCGAAGTATTGAGAGTTTTCGGGAGCGTAGAGACGATATTCGAGCTGGAAGACATGTGTGAAGTGCTCTTTTAGAATTAAGCGCGAGACAATCGCGAAGCCGACGACCTAGCTGGCGGTCCGCCCGGGCAACCCCGAGAGAAAGAGAGCGAGAGGGACGACAGCGGCTCACCTGAACCGATCACCACTAGCCCGGACGAAAGGAGGGACTCCGCGGTTCATCCAAGCTGAGTATAGCCTAGCCTGCAGGAGAAGAGGAAGAGTGAGCACCTGCCACCGCCTTTTATCGACAGCGGTGGCAGCCTCGTACGGTGAGTATCGACAAGCAACCGCGTAGTGTAAGCCCAGGCCATGGATCGCGGTGCGACGGCGGCGGGTACACGAGCAGAAAACGTGCCCGCGCGGAATGAGCAAAGAGCACAAGGACGCGGGTGTCGTCCCAGAACCATCTGCAGAAGGGTGGATACAAAAAAGCTTGATGTTTGGGTGCCGCATGATTTGACGCAAAAAGCCTTCTAGGCCGAATCAACGCCTGCGATGTACTGCTGAAACGAAAACTAGACCCATTTTTGAAGCGGATAGTGACTGGCGATGAAAAATGGGTCGTATACGACAAGATCAAGCGAAAAGGGTCGTGGTCCAAGGCCGGTGGACCATCCCAAACAGTGGCCAAGCCGGGATTAATGGCCAGGAAGGTTTTGCTGTGTGTTTGGTGGGATTGGAACGCAATCATCCACTATGAGCTGCTCCCATATGGCCAGACGCTTAATTATACCATCTAATATGAACAACTGGACCGTTTCAAGCAGGCTATCGACCAGAAGTGTCTACAGTGGGCCAACAGAAAGGGTGTAGTCTTCCACCAGGACAACGCCAGGCAACACATTTCGTTGATGACTCGTCAGAAGCTACGGGAGTTCGAATGGGAGGTTTTATCGCATCCATCATGTTGCCCGGATATAGCGCCATGTAATTACCACCTCTTTCTGTCTATGTCGAATGCTCTTGGTGGTGTAAAGTTGGACTCAAAAGAGACTTGTGAAAAGTGGATGTCCGGGTTCTTCACAAATAAGGAGAGGGGTTTTTACAAGAGGGGTATTATGCATTTGCCGTCTAGATGGAAGCAGATTTTCGAACCAAATAACGCATATTTGAAGTAAATCCGACCACTGCAACACATTTTATATAGCATTGAATGAAGAGCAAAAAAGCGAAAGGGAGATATTTGACAACCTAATATGTTTTATGAATACATAAATGAGAATATGTTATTACATGCATATGTAATATTGTAAGTATATAAATATGAAATATGTGATGCATAAAAGTAGAATTAACTTACGCATAGTAAAGAACTAATGCAATGAATATTGTATAAAAAATATCATATAACACACGAGCAATTGTTGATAGTAGTAATAAATAGAATATAAGTATATCTTTGTAATAAAACAATTGTACGTACACATGCATATGATATAATACAATTAGACAAACATACATAACAAAATACATAATCCAGAACAGACTACAAAATAAAAAAACACAATAATAAAAATAATATTTATACAAAATAAAAATATTGTTAACATTATATCCACACATATATATATATATATATATATATATATATATATATATATATATATATATGAGGTGTACAAATAAGATAACATCGAAATTGTCAGCGGTAAAAGTCATATAGTAAATGTTGACATCTGGAAACACTATAACTTTTTAATACCTCTGACTTTTTGCTACCATCAATTACTTTGCATCATGTTAAGATGTCAAGTTTTGAACCAAGTCAGCGTCATTTGCGGGAATTGTTAATTTACTTCTTTCACTTAAGGAAATCTGCAGCTGAAGCACATCGGCTACTCATAGAAGCATATGGTGATGTTAATTTGAGTGGCAATTTTTATGTGGAGGACAAAACACGCAGTGGAAGGCGCAAACGAAAGATGCATGCTAAATGCAAGCTATTTCACAACGTCTTAAAACCCTGGGTATGGTCCAAAAGCAAGGAAATTGGGTTCCTTACGAACTGAAGCTAAGAGACGTCGAGCATCGCTTATTCGCTTGCGAACAATTGCTCAAAAGGCCAAATCGCAAAGAATTTCTACATTGAATCTAGATATATTTCTACATTCTAGATGTAGCGTAGGAAGTCATGGGGTAAGCCCGGGCATGTCTCTACTTCGATGGCCAAGCCAAACATTCATGGCAAGAAGCTAATGCTGTGCATTTGGTGGGATCAGCTTGGACTAATCGATTACGAACTACTCCAACACAATCAAACCGTCACCGGGAAACATTACTAACAAAAGCTGATGCAATTGAGTCGAGCATTGAACATTAAACGTCCACAATATGCCAAAAGGCATGATAAAGTCATTTTTCAGCATGACAACGCTCGGCCACATTTTGCAAAAATCGTAAAGCCAACGTTAGAAGCACTGAATTGCGACGTTCTACCCCACCGGCTATATTCACCAGACATTGCTCCTTCAGACTATAAGCTATTCCGGTCGATTACTCATGATCTGGCTGAGTAACACTTCATTATTTTACGAGGAATTGAGGAAAGACGAGCAATTTTTTAGACGGAATATCCACTTACTGCCCGAAAGATAGTCAAAAGTAGTAGAAAGTGATGGGCAATACTTTGAATTATATTATTTATACTCTTATTTGTATTCTTATTTCTTTATAAGAAAACGGTAGAAACTTATTTGTACACCCAATATTTAGAAATGAACTAGAAGTGAAATTTTTTAGTACTCCTGCTACTACCTAATAGAGAGAGAAAGAACCTAATCCATTACTGTATCCATACACATATCACCGTCAATATTTGATAAGAACCAACCAACGAAACCCGATTTTATTAAGCCACCTGACAAAAAAGGATTCCTGTACAAGCGACAAAAACAATAGTTAACGAATCGAAAAAACAACCTTTTCGAAGGAGGAGTCAGGCTCCTTAAAAGGAGCTATGGGCTACTCTTTCTATTCTACTGCCACATCTCCACCGATCTCTACTCTACTTCTGCTCTCCGATAAGCTGTCACTCACGGCCGACTGCTACAACAGGCATCACGAGGTACATTACAAGAAGAACACTCAACTTAAGAGAAGCAGGAGGCTAATCAACATTAAGAAAACGAAGATATTTAGGACAGTTGCCGGCCCATAGTAAAACCTCTCTCTCTCTCTCTCTCTCTCTCTCTCTCTCTCTCTCTCTCTCTCTCTCTCTCTCTCTCTCTCTCTCTCTATTTCTCTTTCTTGGCCTATGAAGGACCACGAGTACTTAGGCTTTAATAAATAAAATTCTAATTCTAATTCTCTCTCTCTCTCTAGAAAATTAGGCAGGAGTTTGCAAAGAAAAACAATATGAAAACTAAGTAAAATTCAACAATACATTTCAACATTTTTTTTCTCCTTTCTCTCTCACGGATCAAGTCGTGGAAGTGACTCGTCCTTCTATAAAGGGTAGGACTATACATACAGCATTGATAGAAAATTGTTTTGATTTTTTTATACTAATTTCCCCAATTAATATTAGAGAAGTAAGCCGGTAGGCTGAGGCAGATAAAGTTTCTTTCATTAAATGAAAAGAATCCGTATTCAAGTGAAGCTCCTTGGACACTAGCTTACATAAACAAGAATAGGGACACCCTAGTTAAAACATATAAACACTCATATTATTAAATAAATAAGTAACATTTGTTTCAAATATTTAAGATTTCTGAGCTAGTGGAGGAAACTTCAGGCTTGAAAACAAGCCAAAGGTATATATATATATATATATATATATATATATATATATATATATATATATATACTAGCATCCCCCGTCTCGGCTTCGCCGGAGATAATAATTTAACCGATTTCCTAAACAATTCAATATTATCTAAGTAAAAAGTACTCTTATATATACAAATCTATATTTCTATAAATAATTGACCGAAATTTACCTGTCGCGGCTTCTGTATAAAAAGCTGCTTCAATGTAGCGCTCACTTCAAAAAGTTAATATTTTGCCGACTATTTTACACAATCCTGATGTCTAAAACGCGTACCTCGATCTTGAGCAAAATACGACCCAAATTGTAAGAAAGCTTAACCCGTGCTGGCGCGCGATTTCCACTTCGGAAAACTCCTTGCCAGCACATACTGAGCTGGATGAGCGCATACTGCGAGCTAGGAACCTAAAACAATAAGCGAAAGGGGGGAGGAGAAGTGTCTACTTTCTCCACGAAACTAACATTTTCCTCGCCCAAATAGCACGTCTATCCGGATACATGTATGTCTTTTTCCTGAAATATTTTCGTTTCATTAAAAATAAATATATATACATGTATACGTATATGTGTTGACACAATATTACATAATAGAATATTTTAAAACGTACGATTTAATATATGTGTTATTATATATCATATTATAATGAAATTTATATATTTAGGTTGATATATGTAACATTATATACACTTAAAATAAAAAACATGGTTTTTATGTATGTACGATTTAATATGTGTGACTATTATATGTCACATTATAATAAAACTTATACGTTTAAATTCATATATTTAACATTATATACACTTAAAATAAAATCATAAAAATATATTCATGAATATGGCTTTATGTGTGCACGAATTAATATGTGTGTTATTATATATCATGTTATAATAAAGCTTATATATTTAAATTAATATATTTAACATTATATGCATTTAAAATAAAACGATTAAAATATATTCATGACATGGCTTTTATGTATATACGAATTAATATGTGTGTTTATTATATGTCATATTATAACAAAACTTATATATATTGAAAACTAATGTATTTAACATTATATACATTTAAAATAAAACCATAAAGATATATTCATGAACATGGCTTTTATGTATGTACGAATTAATATGTGTATTTATTATATTCATATTATAATAAAACTGTAACGTTTCCCTTTTCCCTTCGGGATAGTTTACGCAGTAGCGCCAGAATTGTTTTGAAGGGAAAGGGAATTTTAGACAGGATCGGGAAAAAATTACGTTTACTCAATCGTGATCAGAAATAAACATTTATAACAAAATATATTCTACTAAAATAACAATACAATGAATAAAAGATTATATAAGAAAATATTATCAGTTTCTGGCTTCGAGCCCTCCGATCTGCAACATTCAAGACAGAAAGTTTATATTAAAGCCTTATACTATACCTTATTACACTAGTTGTCGCACGCTGCTTATTTATAAACGGTATTTACAATCTTAATTTTAAACGGACTTAATATAGAAATTTCGCACACTATATTTCTACACACTATTACTGCGGCGAAAAACTCGGCTTTTTATACACGAAAAATTAGTCGATCAGGTGTTTATGCCATCGTTCGACTAATTTCGTACCGAGCCGTCGAAAAAAAAAAATAATAATAATTTTACAATATAATAATAATAAATAATTAAAATTATATTATTTATATAGACAATTTGCTAATTTGCCCTTGAGAGAGCTTGTACTGTTATATTCTTCTCAGCGTAGTTTAGTTCTCTCGGGTTATTATTTATTCTAACCATAATAAGAATAATTATTATTATAACAAATTATAATAATAATAATAATTGTTAAAATAATAATTAAATTGACATTTGCGTCCTTGGTGACGCTCGTATTGAATATAAATTATATTATATTAGTTCTGGCTATGTTTTCCTTAATTTAATTATCTCATGTTATCATAATATCTAGGTATAATAATACCTGTGGTGATGATATTATTACAATAAATTAATCCATTTAATATTAATTAACGACAATAATTATTATTATTAAAGAATAATAATAATTATTATACTTATAATCATCCTAGTAATAAACAATAATAATTCTTCTAAAACCAGTCAATAATTAATTTATTATTCGTCGATTATGAACATTCAAATATAAAGCTTAAAATAATTAAATTTAATAATTACGCATTATAATTATTTTATAAAAAATATAATTAATTATATTTTTGTCCTTTAGGACGTTCGTATATATTCGATCATTTGCGTATTCTAATAATAGATTTCAAAATAAAGTATTTTTAAATGCGGCGACGAATGTATTTGCTGTCTTCCGAGTTCGTAGGTGCGGGGAGCGCGGGGGCGCGGGACATATTTCGACGCTGTCTGCCGCACGGCTGCGACTCTCTCTCGCGACGCGCGTGAGTCTCCCTCTGCTCTCTCCTGTCCTACGCTCGCGAGGCAGGTACATTTGATACGCGCAATAGTCTTGTTTTGATTATTGCGCGTTTGACCGCTAATCGGGAGCATTGCCCGATTATTTTAATTTCGGAAACTTTATTCAATTCGAAATTAAAATTTTGCTCGTATTAGACTATATGGAGAATACAGCCTGATCGCCGCAAAACTTATACGTTTAAATTGATGTATTTAACATTATATATACTTAAAATAAAACCATAAAAATATATTCATGAATATGGCTTTATGTGTGCACAAATTAAATGTGTATCTATTATATTATAATAAAACTTATATATTTAAATTTAAATACTTAACATTATATAAAATCTTAAAAATATATTCATGAATATGGCTTTCTGCGTGTACGAATGAATATGCATATATATAAATATATATATACATATTTATATAAATAAAATGTATATTATTCATATAATCTCACTAATTCTAAGGTAAATCCAAGTTTATGAATATAAACAGTTAAGTTATGTAATCTTAATATTTTATAGAGTGTACATAGGAGCGTATAGGATTATAAGTGAAATGCACGAATGAATGTGCATATATATATATATATATATATATATATATATATATATATTTATATAAATTAATATTACAAAAATAAAATGTATATTATTCATATAATCTCACTAATTCTAAAATAAATCCAAATTTATATACATATGGATATAACCTTACATATGATTGTTGGGTTTGCGTAAGAATTTTTTAATTCTAATTGTTAATAAAAACCAGAATTTATATCACGATTTGGCAACCCTTAACGCCATCTCAGAGAGACAGAGAGAGAGAGAGAGAACTTAGCGAGACCACCCCCGCTTAACACCGCCCTCTTTCCTAAATCTGAACCGCCCCTGTGCATGGTCTTCACGACCTCCCATGAACCCAGCTACGTTCCCATTGGCAAGGGAACACAAAGGGAGAAAGTGGGCCTCATGTACTCCTCCAGAAAACGCTTTTCAAGAAGGAGAAGTCGCTGAATTTAAAAGGGCCCGAACTTCACTTCACAAGGGATTAAAAATTCAGCCACACAAGTCACTACACTCAAGAAATTCAACTACACTAAAGTCAGTCAAGTTCACCACGCATCAGCAGCCAGCAGCCAGCAGCAACAGCAGTAAAGACATGGAGCAACACCACGAGGCAAGATCGCTCCAGCATATCTCTCTACCTCTCTCTCTCTCTCTCTCTCTCTCTCTGAGCATAGGCAGTAGGAGTTGCCTGTAAAAGACAAAAAGGGAAATAAAAGCATAAAAGTATGTTAAATTTAAAACCTTTTTATTTTCATTTTGCATATCTTCAATCTATTTCTTATCCGGGGAAGTGATTTGGTTCTCCTTGCAAAAGGAAGGGCTATACATGCCTCATTCTATCCTCTCTTTATATAAATAAAATTTAGCGCTAGGGAAGTAAGTCGGAAGGCCGAGGCAGGAATAGGCTCTTACTCGCAAGAGAAGCAGCTTATACCTACATATAAGCCATTGGCCCCCGACCTACATAAAAAGCGTAGGAATAGTAGGTAAAAAATTCCTAATTTTCCTCTGAGTGAGATCATTACTCACATACAGTATCCCGAGCTATTGGAGGCAAATCTAGGCTCGAAAGCCAATAAAACATGGAATGGCTGGTAAAGCTCACGTGAGGGAAGATTTTCGACTCCGACGTCACAAACTATATTCAGTATGATTTGGCATACAAAACCATTTTATAAGAGAAGGAGAGTGAGAGAGAGAGAGAGAGAGAGAGAGAGAGAGAGAGAGAGAGAGAGAGAGAGAGAGAGAGAGAGAGAGAGAGAGAGAGAGAGAGAGAGAGAGAGAGAGAGAGATTTTCCCACGTAAGAGAAAATAAAATTTACAAAAATCAAAAGATATCCATAAGGTGTGAGAGTAGTTTCAGATTAACCTGAAGAATCAAAATGGTAATACCGACTAACGTCGGTATTACGATTTTCTGTCGGTAGTACCATTCCTGTGCACTGGGGATAATATCCGAGACAGGGGACACTTACCCGGCTCGTCCTCGTGTGCCGCGTTCAGGATAGCACTAACAGAACAGAAGACAAAGACAGTCACATAATGACGATAACGATACTCCAATGCAATAGAAACGGGAGTAGCGTGGCAGACGCACTGCTCTCGCAGATTGCGGCAGAACTGGACATCGAGGTGCTGATTATCAGTGAGCAATACAAAGACAGACGAGTACCGACTTGGTTCGCAAGCAGCTCGGGAAAATCCGCAGTTTGGTTACATGGAAAGGGCGCGTCAAATATCGTACGCAGCGGGACTGAGGAGGACTGTGTCTGGGTGACGGTTGCTGACATAACCTATGTCAGTGTTTACCTGAGCCCAAACAGCAGTGCCTCCGAGTACGCGGCTAAACTTGGAAAAATCGAGGACGCGGTGCGGGAAATCCCTGGTAACGTGATCGTGGCGGGCGACTTTAACGCGCGGGCGATCGAGTGGGGAATGCCCTTGACCAACAGACGGGGAAGACTGCTGCTGCAGATGGCAGCAAGGCTGAACCTGGCAGTAGTTAACTAAGGAACGATACCGACGTACAGACGATCGGGGTATGGTAACTCCATACCAGACGTGATTCTGACCTCGAAAACAATTTGGACTAGGATAAGGGCATTGCAGACGCGACGAGACAGACGAGGAGACGGGGCACAAGATCTACGGGGTGGAACCCCAAACACCTAGACATAGACGAACTCGAAAGGTATCTGCAAAATGCAGAACCTCTCTTACGAGAGGTACCTCAAGAGTTGACGAACCGGGACAGAGTGAAGGCATTAGCGGCGGCAACGACTGGCTTTCTCCAGCGCTTATGCGATGCCACCATGCCCAGGAAATGGAAAGTACGAAACAGACGACAAACATACTGGTGGACAGCCGAGATCGCGGATCTCAGAAGCAATGGTTTGAAGCTGAGACGGAAAGCTCAACGAGCCCGAAGTCGAGGTGTAGTGGGACTATGCTCTACGGAGTATAGTCGCGCCAGACAGTGACTGAGATACGCGATCAATGACAGCAAGAAACGGTGTTGGACAAAACTAATCGACGAGGTGGACTCAGATCCCTGGAGCAACGGTTATAAAATTGTAACATGCGCCCTGGGAGGTCGAGGTCCGCCGGAACTACGAGACGCGAAAGTGATGGAGCGGATAGTTGAGACACTTTTCCCAACCCATCCCAACAGAACGGGCGCGACAAATGAAATGACAGATATAGAGATCCCTCTCTTCACGCAGGAAGAGCTCCGCAGAGCTTCCAATGCGTTGAAGCCTAACAAGGCCCCGGGTCCCGATGGCATACCTAGTGAGGTGTTACGGGTGGTCGCTTCGCGCCGCCCGGACATCCTTTTGGGTTTGTACAACGGGTGTCTGATGGAGGGAGTTTTTAGCAGCCTCTGGAAGGAGGCTCGATTTGTTCTCATCCGTAAGTCTAAGGGGAACCCCGATTTGCCTTCTTCATACAGGCCTCTCTGTCTACTAAATATGGTAGGGAAGCTGTTAGAGCTACTGCTGAGACCAAGACTGTCACAGGCAATTAAAAACGCCGGAGACCTATCCGAACAACAACATGGATTTAGGAAAGGACGGTCGACAATCGGAGCTATAGGTGACGTGACGAACATCTTTCAGGCGGCGAACAGGGGTTGTCATGCAACCAGACCACTTGTTCTGTTGACGACCCTGGACGTTCGTAATGCCTTTCACTCTGCAAAATGGACAGAGATACTAGGGGCGTTGGAGTTGACTTTCAAGGTTGACTCCTACCTCCTTCGTATCATACAGGACTACCTACGAAAACGAGGACTGACTTATGATACTTTGGACGGAAATAAATGGCAACGCGTGACTGCGGGGGTGGCGCACGGTTCCATTTTAGGCCCCGACTTCTGGAACGTACAATACAACGGTTTGTTGAGACTAGACATGCCCTCGGACGCGCGTCTCATTGCCTATGCCGACGATGTAGCAGCCGTGATAGTCGCACGCGACTATAACTTGATTCAGTTAAAGCTGAATCAGGTCATGAGACGCGCGAACGAATGGATGACAGATCACGGAGTGCAGCTCGCGCTGCAAAAGACTGAGTTGTTGCTGCTGACTCGCAGACGTATACAAACGGTGGTTCCGATGACGTTACGGACGGGAAGACTGGAAACCAGGAGCGAAGTCAAGTACCTTGGCGTTACCTTGGATACGAAGCTGAGCTTCTGCCCCACCTACCGAAGAAAATTAAAGAAGAGATGGACTCAACACTGGGGGCATCCTCTTCATCATATACAACCGTTAAGCAGTGGGTTTCCGAGTTTAAAAAGGGTCGTGTGAGCACCTCTGATGAGCATCTCTCAGGACGCCACATTCAGGTCACAACTCCAGATATGATAGAAAAAATCCAGCAAGTAGTGCGGAAAGACCGCAGATTAATAGTGCGTGAGATAGCTGAGACTTATAAGATGTCATATGAACATGTACAAAATATTTTACACCAACATTTGTATATGGAAAAGCTCTGTGTAAAATGGATGCTGCCTTTGCTAACAGTCGACCAAATATTGATTCGAAAGAACATTTCTACCGCCAATTTGGTATTGTATAAGCGTAAACCAAGCGAATTTTTGCATCGACTCGTAACCTTTGACGAAACTTGGGTCCACCACTACACTCCTGAAACCGAACAGCATTCTAAACAGTGAATTGGACCAGGGGAACCAACTCAAAAGAAGGCAAAAACAATTTTTTCGGTGAACAAGGTTATGGCTACTGTTTTTTGGGATGAAAGAGGTATTATATACATTGATTACCTTGAAAAGGGTAGAACTATCACTGGTCAATACTACGCAGACTTATTGCAACATTTGAGCCACGAAGAGAAAATTAAACGACCTCATCTGGCGAAGAAAAAAATCTTGTTTCATCACGATAACACTCCGGCGCAAACACGTCAATCGTTGCGATGGCTAAAATCAACGATTTGAAGCTTGAATTGATGCCGCACCCTCCCTACTATCCAGACCTAGCGCCGAGTGTCTATTATCTGTTTCCTAACCTCAAAAAAGGGCTTCGCGGTAAGAGATTTGCGGACAACGAAGAAGTAATCGAAGCTGTAAATGGGTGTTTTGAGGAGCTTGACGAATCAGTCTATAGAGATGGCATTACTAGACTGGAACACCGCTATGAGAAATGTATCAGCCTTGGAAGAGATTATGTTGAGAAATAAAAAAAATTCTTAAAAACGTTGTTTTTCTTGGACAGGCCGGAAACTTATCAATTCACCCTCATATATATATCTTTTATAAACAGTTCATAAATAGCTCTCAAATAGCTCATAGCTTTTTCTCTCTGAACCGATGATAAAACCATATAGATATTAGAATTAATCTGTTTGTAAATTATATATTAAAGGTATTATGCTTATCAACAACAGCGTATGCATGTTGGCCAATCTGCATGTATGCAAGTCATCAAGTAATTATTATACGTTAATTGTTAGGAATTCTACCTCTTTTCTAGGAAAGAAAATTAAAACTCAATAGCACGCAAATGCACATGGTTTATATCTGAAAAGCGTACTAAATAATCATACATTATTCTAAATAAATAAATAACACTAATAAATAAAATAAAGTTAATCATAAACTAATTAATAATAATATAATGTCCAACCATGCGGGTTGAAGTTACACGGAGATCACGACGGCCATCTAATGTCGTTGATTCCGCCGTTTTTGTCCCCTGGTTTTTCGGCCACACTTTCGCGTCGAAGCTGGAGATACGCGGGGCAGATCGCGTAAATATTGTTCACAGCGCGGCACAACCAGTACGCCGTTCGGTAAGGTCATTTCCGAAGCGGCTCTATCCCGAACGTTTGAATACCTGGAGAGGCGACGGCTCTGGTATTCTCTAGGAGGTATCAGGGACAGGATTTTTTAGGACTTTTTTTAGAAGAATTTTTATTTTACGCGCTTATTTTTAGCGGAGACTACAATATTTTCTAAAGTATAAAGACGTAGATATATATATATATATATATATATATATATATATATATATATATATATATCTTATCTACGTTCTCTTGTCGTCCGAGTGTCTGAACAGCGTTGCCACACTTTTCCCTCTTTCGTTTTGTCCACTCTCTCTTTCTATTAGCATCACATTGCTCTCCCCACTTTCTTGATTTCCGTTCTTTACTTCCTCCTGTTTCAAAATCGTCAGGAAGTGCACGGAATGATGCGCTGTGCGATCTCGGCCTCCCTTAAAACTACAGAGCATGGTTGCTGGACGCAACAATAAGTTAATGAATAACAAACTAACTAATAATAAAGTAAAAAAATAATAAAATAATGAATAACAAAGTAACTAACGATGAAATAACAAATAATAAAATAATAAATAATAATAGAATAAGGTATAATAAAATAATACTTACTTTTATTATATAGAATAAGGATATTTTATTATAATAATTTCCATATATAATAAGCAATCATACAATCGAAGATTACGTAAATAATATAGTAAGTTAATTACAATAATTAAGATTAATAATTGCAATAATTTACATTAAAAAAACGAATAGAAATCATAGTAATTATGATGAATTGATTAAATTTAAACATGTATAAATAATTTATATAAAAAATTTAAATCACAATTTTAAGTTAAATAATCCTTAAAATCGGATCACAAAAATTTAAAATCACATAAATAATATATAAACCCGAATATGATATCTAATAATATTAATCATAAAAATCCTTTATATAGAATATAAATAAAAAATATAATAATTATAATAATTTATAAATCTTAAATGTACATAGATAATTTATATAATATTTGAATAATAATTTTAAGATTTTAAATAAGAAAAAATAAAGAATTTTTCTTGTTTTTGGAAAAATAACAATTAAGGATAACCTACGTAATTATAAGGTGTATATTAAACTTAAATAGAAGGATAACTTAACATAGATTAGAAGAGCAAAATAAATTTTTAAATAAAGAATTAGTATAGATTTGGGAAATAATAAATGATACAGATCATCGGACTACAACCTACCGTAGATTTTTTGGATGAAATCTAACATAGATTTTATTATTCTTACATAAATATCGCAGACGATGAGAAAAGGCTCTCTCTTTTCACAGAAATGAATCGGGAGACTCTGCATAAACAAGCAGTACAGTTAAACCTGTCCACCAATGGAACAGTAAACATGCTGAGAGATCGACCGATGAGGTTTGAGCTGTGACGCCTTTTTGATACTGATGCTGCGAATTGTAATACACAAAAAGATAAAGACATCATGAAACAGCATCCGGAAATAACTGAAATATTGTAGGTGCTTAGCTTAACTGGTCTCGAACCGAAAACCGATAAAGACAATCAGGCAGCAAAAACAGAATAGCGCCTGGTCAATCAGGACACGCCCCATAATATTGCCACAGGAATGCCCTTTTAGCTCACATTACCCGGTACACTGCTGTCACGTGGTATCCGATGTGATAATGGACTATCAGGGTTTGCATCGGGCGACTGCATCGGATAATCTAATGTAAGAATACCAGATTGAGTCTTGCACCCAGTACAGATCTTGCTGCGGAGTTTATGATCGGTGACCTCTTGCAGAATCCAATGTTCATTTTTTCTGATGAAATATTTTTTACCATTTTTTCAGCATTTAGGCTGTCAATAAAGAGGTACAAAGTGCTGAATGCCTGTTTTGAAAAGCAGTCCCAAAGATGCACCTTTATTTCGTATGTTACGTCCGCTAAATAAGACTATTGGTAGAAGTTGACGACGTTCGCGTGAGAATACAGCGTACCCATATAAAACATTCATCAGTAAAATGATATTTTGAAAATCTCTATAACTATTCTCATGCGCCCAATCGAGTCGTTTTGTCATCTGTTTTTTAGTCATCAGAGGCTTCTTCATTATGTTGCGCCATTTCAGATCAAGAGTACGATTGTTTGTCCTTGCCACAGTGTTAAACCATGATACCTTGAAAACAGATTCACTGTTCTTTCTTCATCTTTTTTGTCCACTTTTCCTTTCAAGCCACGTTCTGGTAAATTATCGAGATTTTTAGCCACTTTATATCTTTAGCCACTGATTCCGATATTTTGGAATCTTGGATGGATGTAATGGAACACAGCCTCGTAGTGCTTAGCATTCTTGACCTTTCAGGTGATTCTATTTCAAAAGATCAACGATAAATGAACGTTTGTTGACCATCCCTCACGGACAAACCTTTCCTCTATCGGCTTGCGAGGGCAATTCAAGGAAATCGACCACGCTCTTAATTAGCTAACTTTATATCGGAGATTGGTATCCGAAGAGATCATTGAGCCATCCAAGAGCTCATGGAGCAGCTCGCCGGTCATCGTTCCTAAAAAAGACGGCAAAATACACTTTTGTATTAACTACAGGGTAGTCAAGAAGATCATCGAAAAGGACGTCTATCCACTTCCACATATGGATATGTTACTGTATTATCTTCGGCCACGCAAAGTACTTTAAAAATCGATTTAAATCAGCCGTACCATCAAATATCTCTAGAGCATCAGAGGAAACAAACAACCGTGATTGCGGTACCTCAAAAGGGGTTATTTCAATACACCAGAATAGATCTACATTATATCTACACTATACATTATATCTATTTTCGGTATTATAAATGTCTCTGCAATTAATTTATTAATAAATTCAATTGGATATCCATTATTATTAAAAGTTTCTATTACTATTTACAAATTATTATATCTAAAATCCTTATATGACTAATTTTATTGCTCTGTCAATAACACCTTTCAGTGTCCCAATTTGATTTCGGAATTGGTGGTGTAAATTGAAATCTATAAAACTATCTGACCAAGTAGGTTTTCTATATATCAATTAAGCTTCACCTTAGTATTATTATATCTAATGACATTGATTTCCAAAAAAACTCAACTGATTATTGACTCCAATTTTCTTTGTAAATTTAATTCTGTCATGTACGGAATTAAAAACATCTTCCATTTCATCCACTAAAACTTCTGGAACAATCGTAAAGATATTATAAAGATGTTATCGTAAAGATACATGTCTCTTAAATATATTTGGTTCAAAAATTAATTTTGACAAAGCAACCACCGACAGAGGTGATCCCATGGGACATTCGCATTTTTGTTCATAAAAATGATTATCAAACGAAAAAATTGTGTTACTAAAAACTAAATTAATGGCCTTAATAAACTCATTCATTGTTAATTTTGTATGTAAATTAATTTCACAGCATTTTTCTTGTATAATATCATTTAACAATTCTAAAGACAAGTTGGTAAATAAAGACCACATCCAATGAAATCACCTTGTAGTTTTTCGGAATAATAATATCTTTCACTTCATTGGAAAAACACCAACTATGTTTCATATAAAAACTAGTTTTTGCAACTATCTTCACCAATATATTAGATCAAAATCTAATAATATTATAGGTTGGGAAATTAAAAGAAGATATTATGACTCTAAATATTACCTTTTCATTATGAATCTTGGGAAGCCCATAATATTTTGATACAGTACCATTTTCATATTTTCAATATTTACATGTACGACGGTACAATATCGCACTATCGAGGAGTATAAAAATCGTACTATCATTTATATTTAATTCGACTGTAAGATGAATAGAGATATTTATTAATTTAGTAGATGGACTAATACCGATGAAATTAGCTGTGTTTATGATGTTCTAAATCAGTAAAACATTTTGATTTTAAATTACTATGTATATTTATTGGATGATACCAAATCAAATAATTATTATTTTCATGTTTTGAGTATTGAAAAAATTGGATGGAAAGTATATATAGACTAACCGATATCAGGGGCACAATGGATAATACATGCATCAATCAATCACAAGGTGGGAGCCATAGTGCCAAGGGCAACCACTGGGCCGTTGGGAATCTAGTAATCTCAAACGATATCGGGGACATAGGCAAACTCTCCGTGTATCTAGCATTACTGACACACGCGGGGCTCTCTTTCGGCGGACATATATTTCCCTAGCCACTCATTAGACAAAAATGGAAGTGAAATATAAAAACACCATATCAGATGAGGTACTTGGGACTCAGGAGGGAGAATTGCCCTTGAAGCCTCTAGATTTAGCTAACATTCGCCTGGAGGACGCAGCTCCAGGTTTAAAGTGTGGAGTGGTTACGATCCGTGGATCCCTGGCCGACAATGGAGGGAGGGGACAAAAAGAAGAGGCTATATGGCGCAGCCAGATAGAAGTTGATCTGGAAGCGGCAAGCAATCATGACTGGCACTTCTGGCTCCGCTGCACAGGTTAAAGTAGGTGTCAACATATGACTAGGCTCTGAGAATACACTGCCATTGACTAATTGAGAATCAAAAAGTCTTAGGGAGATGGGCAAAAATGGCACTAGCATTAAGGAAGTATTCCACTTTCGACCCTCGAAAACAACGCTATTTTTGTGAAATTTTTCTGATAATGCTATTGAAGATATGGATGTAGGATTTGAAATGCTTTATAAATACACTCTTGAAGTACATAAAAAATTTTTTTTTATTTATTTTATTCAATTTTTATACATGTAAAGTATGGTCAAAGCCAACACCTCAAAAGTAGGTAACGTTGTCGTGGTCGTAAAATCTTGCCGACGGATGGTCTGGAACAAAAAAATTAAATAGTTGTATATTCAGTATGACTCCAGAAACCGCTCTAACTAGAATATTTTATGTACGTGCAAAATCAACAAAATGGCGGCTAAAATACAAAAGAAAAAAAAATTGCTTTTTTTTCGTCTTCTTTGCAATAAAAATATAGTTAGAATTTGAATTCCTTTCAATTGCAAGACTAGTTTTTAGATAAGTTCTTCATTAATTTGATACTTAGATTGGAAGTCTTCACTTTTTTAATCACGACTTTTGGTTTCTTAACAACTTTCTTCGGTGCAGCTACTTTTTTCGTTTTTTTTTCACTGGCCTTCAGTTTTGCAGTCTTAGCTTTTCTTCTTTGAGTGAAAATTTTCTTCGAATCACTTGCACGTTTGATTTACAATAGGGGAACAGCTGCTGCAGCGAATAAGGCCAGGTAGATGGCTTAACCGACGCGCGCACTGGGCGGGTCGGAATAGCGCGCTCAGGTAAGTACGTTCGAAAGGTGAAAAAGTACAAAGTTCTAAAGTAGAATATTGCCTTAAGTGCGGCCCTCTATCACCCCCAGGGGAATGGCTGACAAGTGCCGAGATGATTTCGGACGTATACAAGTCAAACTTCCTGACATATGTAGTGATGCACAAAGACTACCCGAAGACTTAAATCACTCTGAAAATTTTCGCCGCATTTCCAGAAGCGGTGTTGAAGGTTACATAGGAGGTTGGTCCCAGAAGTACCTGTCCCAACAAATAAAACAACTCAAATTCTGTTTTGTTTTTGCGAAACATTGCCAAACGCTCAACTGAAACATATTGACGACGCTGTTTTTATTCCATTGTGAGTAAAGGCGGCACCCATCTTGCACACAGATTTGTCATCTCCAAATTTTCAGTTAATATGCGATGTACCGCATTTTTAAAATGTCTACCATGTCTGCTACCTCGTGCACTTTCAGTCGACGATCATCCAGTACAGCTTTGTGGATTTTCTTTAACATTTCTGGAGTTGTTATCTCGTTTGGTCAACCACTATGATGCTCGTCTTGGCAGCTCATATGGCCTCATTTAAACTCTACTACCCAATATCTTACTGTTACAAACGGAGGAGTAGTCTCGCCCAGAGTAGAGTCTAGTTTAGCTTTTATTTAGCTGATACCTTTCAAATAAAAGTATTGTATCACATAACGATGACCTATTTTATCGATGTTTACAAATTCACTGAAAAGGTTTACTATTGATGGCTGTCAAACAAATATTAAACATCATGGCGTCTTCAAACTTGAAAGATATACTTTATAGATTGTGTACTTTCTAATAGAGTGGTTTTTTTGAGCAACTACCGCCATCTCTAAGTCAGGCAAGGTACTTCTGGGATCATTCTTGTATAGTGCGCTTTCTGATACACAATCTAGGTTTGATACATTCTTCTGCAAAGTGGGAGCTATCGTGATTGTGACAAGCCAGAACCGAATGCGTGGCTGGCAGAACTGCTGACCACGCGGGACTTATCTTGGGGGTAGTGAGGAAGGGGCTATGTTGAAAATAGCGGGTGTGAAGCTCCTCGAAGCCAGATACAATATTTTGGATACCGGGTCTCCCGGTGAACCCCTCAAACATTTTGGAAGGGATTGGATAGTCACAATTCTTTGAAATAACACAAAGACATGGAGAGTGGTAAAGATCTAGGCAAAGGGGAAGAGAAGGTAGGTACGGGGAATAGACATCTCCTAGTGCTTACCATTTCAAAATTGCATCCGGGCTGTTGGTTACATTGGACTACAGCTCCTGATGCCTCGTGGGTAGGATAAGTAAGTCTTTTAAAATAAGTCCTCATGAGAGGAAGGAGACTGAAAGTAGAAATGCATGTAGGGAGCCGATGCGAAAATAAATGGTTCCATTGAATCTATAGATCTTATATTAGTTATCTTGCATCACTGCGAAGACGCCTGTTATTATTTAAAAGCACCAAGGTATAGAGCCTGCATTCTGATTAATAGAATGAGTCCAATACTGTTGCTTGGTCTCCGTACTAGAGATCTAGCAGTGGCTATAATGGAAGTAGAAGGAATTGGGCGCGTTGAGTCGTAGCACCGGCCTATCTCGCGTACAGTATTGTGAATAACCCTATAGGGGTGATCAGAAAGCTGGCGGAGTATTACTCGACCAGTAATCTTCCACTTACTCTGGGATGTGTTGCATATTAACATCACACAGTTTGGGGAAGTACTGAGACGAATGCGAGGGTAGAAAGCTACTGCACTATCTGGGAGGTACAAAATAGGAGATTCTAAATGTGGATAGCACCTGCACTTTTCGTAATGACCTAAGAGAACAGGTTATTAACGTAACGCTTTGCTATATCTGGATAGCGTACAAGATAAGTGGGTGGAAAGTGCAAGATACGGAAACACTCTCTCACTTCTCCCTGATAATTTAGTCTTTGGAGATATCTAATGAGGAAGAGTCAATTAGGGTTTGTGATCCCAAGCGCACAGATTGGAGAAACTACTATTCAGCCATGGAAGTCGCATGGAGAAATATGAAGCCCATAGACAAAGATCGAGGCTGGAATAATAATCTACACTATTTGAAGGAGAAAATCAAAAAACTGCAACATAGCTAGATGATCTCTGCATAACAGAATAGATCGGTCAAATCCTGGGAAGTCGAATTCTGGATGTTAGTAAACGATCCTGACGGGAAAAGTAGAGTAGAGATGCCCGCGGGGTCCTATCTTTATTAATCTGGTTCCTCATTATCGACGAGGACTTGAAGCTGCTAAACAGTTTTGGCTGTGCAACGATCAGCTATGCTGATGACACCATGGTAATCGCCTGCAGACCCTTCCTGGTCATACTGATGGGGACATTGCAGGGTGTGCAGAATGCTGTCGACAAGTGATACAGGCAGACCGGTCTCTCCGAGAACCCCGAAATGACCGAGGTGATTATATGTACTAAGAAATACAAATCAAACAGGAGCTGCAATCAGACGTTAGGAGGGCAGTCCCTGTCCATTCAATACCATGAGAAATGTCTAGGTTTTATGATGATTGCACACTATCATGGAAGAAGCGCCTGAAGTATGCAATCGGTAAGTTCACTACCTGCTTGTGGCAGGTGAAAAGGAATATTGTGAGGACATACGGTTCGAAACTCGATATGACGAGATGGGTATACGAGGCAGTCCTGAAGCCCCGACTGACCTCTGATATTTTGCTCTAGTAGGAAAGAAACCCTATCCATATCCGATATTATTCTTGAGATATTGAGAACTCTGATAGTATTTCAAGTGAAATTAGGTGTAAACCTTATGCCGGGCTGGATATGTTACGTAACATAGAGCCGTTCAGGCTGACCCTGTAGGAGGCGGCTGCAAGGGCCCTCCACAGAGTCGAAAACTTAGTGAAGTTAGTGAAGAGTTTAAGTTCCTCAAAGTATTGGAGGGAGAAGTGACTCTATGGTTGCACCATATGTTCGTTAAGAAATACAGGGCTAGAATCGCCTCTAGAGATGACTGGGATACTGATAAAGCAGGCATCCCGAATGTGAGACAATTGTCGTTCTTAGACAAACGGCTCCAAAAGAGGTGGGTGGTGCAGGTGCAGGGGAGTACTGAGGAAATAGTGGGACGTGTTTAATCGTCTCTATGGGACGTTACATCACCGTGTTATTGTTGTAGTTGATCGCCACATGGCAAGGAACAGAGGTGGCAGCGGAAGTGGCCCCTCAAACTCGCATGTGTATGCGTTCTGATAGCAAGAGCGCACTACAAGCGCTGGATAATTTGACGATGAAACCTAAACTGGTTTGGGACTGTTACTTAGCTTTGAACAGTTCAGCTAAAAAGGTGAAGATCATGCTGTTGCTAATCCAGGGTTACAAAGGAATGACAGAGAATATTGTTGCAGATAAGTTTGTCAAACTAGGAGCCAAAACAAGCTACATAGACCCAAAAACTGCTGTAGGAATCTACAATACTTTCATCAGAACAAACATAGAGGATTGAAAGATCTTTATAAAAAAAGATACTTGTAAAAATGTTCAAACAATATGCAAAATTTTTAAGACTTTATGTGCTCTTCATTATCGAAATTAAAAGTACACTTGATACATGGTCCTTTAAATCATTATGTGCAGTACAGAATTCATATTTACTAAAATCTTGCAGTCTTAAAAATTATCTTCCAATATCGCAAGAAATTAATCAAACAGATTTTCTTCGATACATATTTATTCATTTTATTGCTTTTGAGAATGGAGTTTCGACCGCAATTTCTGCCTTGTGTAGAAAAAACTCTTTCCTATTTACTTACGTACGAACTAGAGAAGATTGCAACGAAAACAACTATAGAAATGTACTCCTGCACTGATTCAACTGATTCCTACCTAAACGGTAGAGATCCTTGGATATGGATATCAATGTGGCTATCGCAAATGTTGAAGAAACATAGATAGAATAGAAGGGCTATGATTGAAGAAAACTCAGTTTCATAAAATTTTGCCGAAGTTTGAACCCTCAGTCTAAATCGAGACATCGTATAGATATATAGATATAAGAGATATTTGTTGATGTTGTACATCGCAAAATTGTAAAAATATTCAAGTGTTTATTAATTCAATTAAATTAATAATGAAAAAGAAATTTGGATTGTCGGCCTTTACTGTTTGAAAAGTTATTATCACTCATAACAGCCATAAAAAATTATACAAATGATTTTAAACTTAAGAGCCTCATTCATCTTGATAGATTTGAAAAAGAAATTAAAAAAAAGAAGAACATTAGATTAAAATTAAAAATCGTACTTATGTACTGTATTGAATTAAATTAATAAATATTTTCATCGCTCTTACAGTCTTTATAATATCATATACTAGTTAAAATAATGACAGTCAGACTGTCCTATATTTATTAATTAAAAAACATTAGATATCTTATTTGCGAACTAAGTGCCCGCGATGAGCGGTTGCTACCTCAGATTTTCTTTGACGAAAAAGGATCACTCTTGTCTAATTATTATTAATTAAAATATAGTACATTACAAATATATAAAAGGCGCTCCTTTGCTCGTTTGAAGATATCATTTCTTGTATAGGAAAGAAATTCCTTGCTAACAAGAAATATAGCACCGGGCTAGCCACTTGAGAAGGCCAACGAAAAAGAAAACATTCTATTTCTGAGTAAAGGCGGTCCTTTGTCAAAAATAGGATTAAAAAATATATTATTTACGAGTTGGTCCTCGAAATAATATTTTAAACTCCGTAGGGCATTTTTCTTATCTGCCAAAATTTAAAGTCAGATTCTATCTCCGAGAAAAGATGCTCCTTTATCAGAGATAGAATTAAATGTGTATTAATAACGAGGCGCTTCTCGAATTAATACACGCCGACCGTCGAGAAATCATAAAATCCGCCAAAAATTAAAAAATCAAAAGTCTGATTTTATCTCTGAGAAAAGGCGCTCCTTTGTCAGAGATAAAATTAAAGATGCATTAATGACGAGGTTATTAGCAAAGTAGGAGTGGAATAGTTAGTTATTATTATATGTTGTTTTAATTAAATTGTTTTCGTTAAAATTATTGAATAAATACTGTTACTTTTACTAAAATATAAATGAATTGAAACAAAAGAATTATTCATCCAATCCATTCACCAGCCTCGACACGATCCTTCATCTTCATAAAAACCGTACACATAAAAAATATAAAACTGCAAGAAGAACATAGGAGGCAATAAATCAAGAAAATAGGAGCAAATAAATCAACTGTTTATAATATAAAAACGATTATATTTTATTCACTTGTTCTTGCAGAGTCCTTTCTCAAATTCTTGAATAATTCTTCTTGTTAAATACTTATCTCTTTCTTTCTGACAAGTTGCATAATTTGGAAGGTTCAGATAAACATAATATTTTATAAATTTGTACTTAAGGTGACTCCTATAAATTTTGGTAGTTTTCCGTTTAATTTTATTTACGTGCTAATGGATTATTTATGGCCCTCCTGTTCCCTCTTTGTGTACGAAGTACGAAATACGTGTGGTCGACAAATATCGCCAATGTTCCGAGATGCTGAAGCAATTAAACGCAGCTGAAATCTTTGATTCCAATAGGATATAAAGATTCTCTAAAGAGTAACTCAAACGATGTAGCATAATAATATTTACTTCCAAATATATGCAAAGATTTTTTACAATCTTTAAGCACTATTTTTAATATTATTAATATAAGGAAAAATGTACGTAGTCTACGTTCATTAATTACCTATTATTGTGTATTAATATTATCATCATCTCTAATTGAACAATCAATTAATTAAAAAAAAAATTTATAAGTTAAATTATGCTACACTATTTCTTTCTTTTGTTATTATTATTATTATTATTATTATTATTATTATTATTATTATTATTATTATTATTATTATTATTAATATTACTGCGGCGGAATATTTTATCCTCCGGAAATATTTTATTTTAGGAGGCGAGACTTATGCTGATAGGCAAGGGTAAGGGACCATCGAATGCTCCGTCGGTGTACAGACCTTTATGCATGCTAGACACCGCCGGAAAACTCCTGGAAAAGCTGATCAGACCCCGCCTACAGCCGACGCTTTTAACATCTGGTGACAGTGTCGAGAGGCAGTATTGTTTTTGGAGAGGGCGGTCCACCATAAATGCTATTTAGGAGGTAATGGAGGCGGCCAGGACTACGGAGCGGGGAATCGCTTCTCCCGACCTGTCTGTCTTTTGACATTTGATGTCAAAAACGCCTTCAACTAGGTTATGTGGACAGACGTGCTGAGGGCACTGGAAAAGGACTTCAATGTACCTATGTACTTACTCCAGATCATCGCGGAGATTATTTGAAAATATTTTTACTTATTATTCTGTATTTTAACTTATTATTCTGTAAGATAGGACAGAGGGTTCTAAACAAAAAGAGCTAACGTGTGCCGCGGTCTAAAGCTTCAACCTAGGTCCTAATCTATAGAATATTTCCTATAACGGGTTCCTTCGGTTAGACATGCGGGAAGGCTGCTCGCTGATTGGGTATGCGGATGACGTGGCAGCTGTTATTGCGTAGACCATGCATGGAGTTCGCGGCATGGGCTGGAACTTGTGGAGGCCAAAACTGAAATCTTTCTCCTCACGAAGATGCGCGACCACAGAGAGCAGCCGCTAACTATTCGGAAGGTGTCGGTTCCGAAAAAGGCATCGATCAGGTACCGGGGGATGATGCGAGATAAGAAGTTCACCATCTGGGAATATAGTCGGAGATCGACGGACAAGGCGGTGATAGTGATGACCTCCCATTGTAGGATCCTGGTCAAGGTATTCGTATCGCATGGTCTCGTCTAGTGACGCCTGCTCAAAAAATTTGTACCTTGATTTGTGAAAATTATTTTTGGTGATTTGCAGAGTATGTGTTTTAAGTTCCGGAATGCGTTTTCTGACTTATCCGACCACTGAAATGTGGTATCCTTTTGTAAGAGTTTAGTCAGAGGTTTAGACATCGCAGCGAAGTTTTCTGTGAATCGGCGGTAGTAACCTGCTAGACCAAGAAATTACCTAATATTTTTTACATTCTTGTGTTGTGGAAAGTTCTTTACAGCCTCTATTTTCTTTGGGTCTGGACTGAGTCCCTTTTCACTCAGTCGATGCTCTAAATAAACCCTTTTTATAAACTCACAATTGTGAAACTGTAATTTTAATCCTGCTCCTCGGAGTCGATCTAATAACAATTTAATTTTCTGACCATGTTCTTCCAGAGTAAGGCGACGATATCATCTAGTTAGACAGAGTATTTTATCCCATGTAATCTTTTCAAGAGACTGTCCATTAGTCTTTTAAATGTTGCGGGTGCATTTTTGAGTTCGAATGGCATTCTAACGAACTCGTAATGGCCAAATGGGGTGCTAAATGCAGTTTTGTAAGCATTCCTCGCATCGATTTTGATTTGGTGAAATCCTGATTCAAGGTCACGTACTGTATAATATTTAGCTCCTCTTACTTGGTCAAATATTTCCGTTATATTGGGTAAAGGGTATGCGTCGCTTACAGTTTTGTCATTAAGGACCCTAAAATCAATTACCATGCGTATCAATTATCAACGCGCTTACGAACGATCCATAAAGGACTATTCCAATGTCAATTCTGATCCTTTATTATTCCAGTAGCTAATATGTCGTTTACTTGTTTGTTAATTTTGCCTTTCAGTGCATGGGAGAATTTATTCTGTTTTGTATTGATGGGTTCATCGTCGACTGTTGTAATTCCATGCATTATAACGTCTGGGCCTGGTAACGAGTCTGCAAGCAGAAAAAAGATGTCGCGATTCCTTTCAACTAAATCTTGCACATATCTCTCAGGGTTGAGCCGCTCGGTTCATATAAGTTCTTTATTCCTAGGATTTGAGTACATGTGATCACTCTTATTTCTGGATAAGAATTCTTTGAATCAATTACATTCTGAGTGATACCTAGATCTTCTAAGATATCAGTTTGGGAAATAGAATGTAATGTTTTAATTGCATTACACTCTGAATCCAGGTAATGATTGAGGAATTTATCTGTTTCGTCATTGATGTACAGTAGCTCTCGATTTAAATTTTCTTGTCCTTCGTAGATTTTATCGTTCTCGCTACATTCTTCTGTAGAAGTATTAGTATTTATTGAGTCGTTTATACAATTAGGGATCTCTTCATTTGCGTTTTCCTTTAAATCCTCGATTAGATTTTTTTTTATATGAATTTAATAGAATGATCCATAGTGGGGTAATATATCGTTTTTGCTCTATACTCCAATTTGACACGCGAATAGCAATGATAACGCGCACCTAAAATTCTAGTATAAGGTAATGGAAAGTCGTTGGAGACGACGTGGGAATAAGAAATTCCTCCTAAAACTTTAATTTTTATTATTCTAAGAGTTAGGAGTAGTGTAGAGTTTATACTTTTCAAGAAAGCCCGTTGATCTCAAAGCGAGCGGGCAGTGATCTCCTTTTTACCAAATTTGCCTCTGATCCTGTATCAATCAGAAATAGAGATTCGCCGCCTACCGGATCTCGGACCCTTACAACAGGGAGGAGGTTTCTTTCTTGTTCTGTACAATTCTGTATGTTAATTATTCTATAATCAGGTATTTCGAAAGTGGCGTTTCCTATCTTTAATTCAATCGTTTGGTTGTTTACGCTTAGTTCTTTGTCGTTAAAATTTAGAAAAGCTTGGCTATCCATGACGGAGTCAGAACCTATGATTCCATCGTAAGGAATAGGGAATTCATCTGAGACGATTGAAAATTCTGCTTTTATTCCAGCTATTCGGAATAGTACAACCGCATAACAGCATAATGTCTTTAGCATTATCCAGTCCTGCGAGCGTATAAATTTTCTTTCTGTTTATGTCTGCATTTTCCGCTATAGCTTTTTTTTCAAAATACAGACTTCAGATTTACTATTCAACATAATGAGTGGTTCTTCGAGACCGAATTGGACATTTACGTATGGTATGTATTGAATTATTCCCATTCAGAAGGTGTGACGTCCGGGCACGCATGCCCTTCCGTACAATAACTTTATAAGAAGCGCTTACGTATATTGTTCATATACGTAGGCGTTTCGATATGCACTCGGTTTTATTCGAGCCTGGAGTTTCCTCCACTAGCTCGGGAACATCAAACGTTTGAAAATAGATGAAGGATGCTACCTAGTCTGTTTTATCTGGGCTAGAGTCCAAGGGTTCTTTTAGATACTTATTTCCTTCGTTTCTTGAAAGAAATGAGTATCTCCCTCGGCCTACAGGCCTAGTTCCCTAACTTATGTATAAAAAAACGAGGGGCATGTACGATCCTACCTCATGGGAGGATCAGTCACTTCCCCGGATCAAGGAGATGTACGTAGTACAAGTGAGAGAAAGAGAGAGAAGACAAATGTGAAATTTTTTATATTTTGAATATTTATTTTATTTTTACTTACTGACAACAAGGTGAGAGAGACAGAGAGATGGACCTGGACCGTGACTGTGTGTTGACTGCTTCTTGACTGCGATTTGACTGCGTTCAGACTGCGTTTTTGGTGGAAAAATCGGGGCTTTATATACCCGAAAAAGTCCATGATCCCTCTCTCTGCTCCTCGATTTTATCGTTTTTTTATTATTTTATCTATTTTACTTACTTTTAGTTTAAATTTACAATTTTTGTTTTGAACGTATTTTACAATTTTTGTATTGGTTATTACTATTGTTTTTAATTTGTTCTATTTGTTATAACTATTGAATTTCGATAATTTAACGTTAAAAATTGTACACTATGGTATCATTAGTATACAATTTTTATTACCTTTAAGGCCTTCGTCGGACAAACCATACGCCTCTGACGTATGTACTTGCGCAAGTCAACGCCTTATTTGGGCAGATATTACAAAATTGTTTTTCTCGCCCAAACAAGATGATGACATGTTGCATGATTTTTGGTCATCTTAGCTTCGAGTTTGCTTCTATTTTATATATATTTATTTTTGTATATATGTAGTTGCATTTCTATATACTATTATTTATATATTTATTTATATATGTATAAGTTTACGTATTATTATATTGTATGCTATTTTATATATAAATGTGTATATAATTGTTTTATCTTTTATTTTTATTCTGCAAAACTATATATATACATTTGTATATTTCATTATTATTATATATTTATCTTATATATATATGTATATATATAGTATGTATTTATGTGCATTATAATATTATTTTTATATCTGTACTTATACGTATTATAGTATTTCATACTTGTTTTAATATATATATTTTATACGTATTATAATGTTACATACTTATTTTAATATATATGTTTCATACGTATTATATTATTATATTCTTATTTTATTGTATGTATTTTTTATACGTATCATATTATTACATACTTATTTAATATATATGTTTTTATGTGTATTATAATATTATATACTTGTTTTATTGTATATATTTTATAATATGATATACTTATTTTGTATATATATATTTTAATATTGTTATATTCTTATTTTGATATGTATATTTTTATATATTGTTATATATTGTCTTTCCTTTTATATGTATATATATATATTTATCTCTATTATTATATTTTATTGTTATTTTATACTGTAAACTCTAGCTTACTTATATATATATATATATATATATATATGTGTGTGTGTGTGTGTGTATATATATACATCTATATATATACGTGTGCATAAATATATATATATATACTATTTATTTTTATAATTTTGTTTTTAAATAATTGAAAAATTTACTGTGATTATTATCTCGATGTTACACCCCTTGCGTAAGACGGTTGTTAGAAGTATGAAAACAATCGTTCGCCACTGTTAAGGTAATGTGGCATTAAACAGTGTACATATGACAAAAGTTTTTCCCCCTTTTCGATCTTCGCATTCGCCCAGAACAATATGTCTGTGAACGAGGGAAAACCTAAGGAAAGAAAACCCAGTGGGAAAAAATCTCCATAGGAAAACCTCGTTCGAAGATACGTAGGGTTCACATGATTCTTTGTGTTGTAACTTACTCTACTTACATTAGTATCTGTGAAGATTTCTATGCGAAATTCGATATCTGGTAATTATGGAAATAGGAAATTTACTCTTATTGTTTTGTCTAATTCTGGAAAAGTCGCGTGAGTTGAGGATTTATTTTTATGGTTTTGCAGAAAAAAACGTTTGTTTGTCTTTCGTCTCGTCGGTAGTGGTTAGTACTGGTTCTGGCTTGGGTTCCGGCTCTGGCTCTGGTTGAGCGATCATTTCGTAACTGTTTCTTGCCTCTTGTTTCGTCGACGGTTGTTTGAGCGATATGAAGAAGTGTGCGGCTGTGCTCCAAATGGCTGACAATAGGTATATGGACCAACCGTATATACGATGAAGGGCGTATCCGTTGAGGACAACCCCTATGAACGATTTTATTATGTGTATGATCACCAGGACTGCTATTATCCCAGCGCTTGCGGATCCAAAGGTGATGAATTTATTCCATATTTTCTTCCAAGCAGAATTTACTAAGTTATCCATGGTGTCTTCATTTATGAAGTCCGATATCGTGTTGCCGCTCGTCACTCCTGATTCGTGCATTTCGTGTGCTGCGTCATTCAACAATTTAGCTGTTTCTACTGGAAACATAATTCGTTCTTTTAGTTTTTCTAAATCTTTACTGGAGTAGATTCCAGATGTTGCTAGGCTGATTGGATTAATGTATTTTCATGTCAGCCGAGTCATGGGCTTTAGGGTTGTGGGTTCTCTTGCCTCGGTCGGTTTTGGTGCCAATTTGTACCATTCGCTATCAATACGGTAGTATGATGGTAGCACTTGGTTACAGGGAACTCTAGTCCCTCGAGTTTTCAAGATGTGTGTTTTTGGTGTGAGAAAGAGGGTTGTGTTTTGTCTTACAACTCTCAGCTCGGTGTAACAGTTATCGCCGTGATCTATCTTAACTTCCACTGGTATACATTTTACCAGGTGTACCACTTCGCCAGCTACTACAGCCATATAGCCAGGACCTTTCATTATGTTATACGCAAATTGGTCGGGACTTTGTGTAGCGATAGCGAGTGCGTTTTTTAGTGCGATCTGTTCTACCCGACATCGCTCTGTCACTATGTTGCGGTATAAGTTAAGCATTTGTTTTTTTACATGTTTTTCCAAATATACGAATTTGCATTTACATAAGCGAAAATATCCAGATTACTACTAGATAACGCACCTTTTTTCGCAAACGTTACACCCTGTTTAGTTTCGAAGATAACCAGTTTTGGGTGTTCTGTTCTTATTATAGTATAACCGCAAACCTTTTCTTCGGACAATTTACTTAATGCGAACGTTAATTTTTGATCTGAAAAAGAATAAATTACGTCTTGATCTATCTGGGGGTTAGTCATTTTTATCGCATGACCCTCGAATAATACGCCGTATTCATTAAAGTGGCAATCATTATTAGGGACGGATTCCCAGAAGGTATATCCATCTTTTGCGTCTATGCAGAATTTTCCCGATAATGGGCATGATGTTCCCGATTGTAGGTGAATTTTGTCATCTTGTAGGTTTACTCGCGCCGATTGTTGGGATAGGGTGATTTTAAGAGTTCCTTGGACAATAACAGAATTCCAAGTCCCATAAGGGTCGCTATAGTAAGCTCCCTCGCAAGTTCCGTCGTTACTTATGCTTCCGGCGTAGGTCATCGAATATGTATTTGTTTGGTTAATTCTAACCCCGTTTATAATGTGATTTTGTCCGAAGTTGATTATCCCGGTTAAATGCAATTGTAAACAACTATCTCTACTGACGTCATACAAATATTCCATTTCGCCGTTGTTAACAATGGAGTTATGCGAATGCATCCCGCAGTAATGGATGGTTCTTCGTACCTCTATTTTACATTGTAATGCTTTGGTTTCTTGAAAATCGTTGATTTGTAGTAATTGTATATAAGCAAGTTGGCTGATAGGGTGGAGTTGAGGGAAGTTGCATTCTCCGACGTCTAATAAAGACATGGTCGTTATATTCATTGTATTAGATCCGCAATCGTACCCTATCATTGTTTTTGTCGGGGTGACGAAAAATAATGAAAAAAGTATGGTATATAAGGATATCATCTTTTCTGAAATCATAAAGAAGTTAGTTGCATAGTCAAAAAAAATAGTTTTTATGGTTGGCATAAGAAAGGAAGAAATTAGTTTAGGTTTTGGCCTTTGTGTTTTTTTTTCTCTTTTTTTTTCTTTCTTTCTTAAAATTATAATCTTATAAATAATATTCGTATGCTTATTTTATTATAGGGTTAATATGGAGGATGTGAAGCGTTAGGTAGTAAGCGAAAAATGCGAGTTTTATTTATGTACCGATATAAATTTTATTATAATAAAAAAAAATCTATAAAATGTTTAAAGTTCATAAAGTTTAAATGGAAGTCGTTATATATATATATTTTTTTTTCTAAGGGTGACACTGATTAATCTGGTTTCTCCTGTTCCTTCTGTCTACCCTTTTTCTTTTGCGTTGTTGTTTCTTTGTTTATATAAGAGATGCGAAGTCTATTCGCATGGACGATCTTACTGCTTTTATTTATCTGGATCCTAATATTATTCTTGTTTAGCACTTCTAGTATTTTGTGAGGTCCAGAGTAATGATTTCCGAATTTATTTGGTTTCGGACCAGACAGTAGGAATACGTAATCCCCTATTTTAAAATTCCGTGGATTAATTTTCCTGTCGTAGTATTTTTTTGAACGAAATTTTGAGGATACCAGGTTGTCGTAGGCTAATTTTTGGATTCCATTCAACCGTGTGACTAGGTCGACTAGATATCCTTTGTACGTCGGTAACAAGTCTCCTTCTCTTAAAGGATCGATAGAAGGCAACCGGGCGATTCTACCGAAGATTAATTCGTACGGCGTATGCTTAGTGCTTTCTTGAACACAAGTATTATAATTTAAAATGGCTATATCTAACCAACTGTCCCATTCTTCGTCGTTGGTAGTATATTGTTTTAAGAACTCGCCCAAAACGTGGTGCGAGCGTTCTAGTGATCCATTAGATTGCGGGTGAAAAGCGGTTGTTCGTAGTTTCTTTATTTTGAACCGTTTAGCTATTCGGTTCATTAAGCTACTCAGGAAATTCTTCCCTTGGTCTGTTAGGATGATCTTTGGTGTTCCAAAGGTGCAAATAAACCTTTTTATAAAAGAATCCGCTATGGTAGTGGACAGCGTATCCGGTAAGGGTACTGCTACGCAGAATTTAGAGAACTGGTCTTGAATTGTCAAGATGTATTCATTTCCAAGTTTAGTAGGGGTTAATGGCCCTACGACATCTAAAGCTATTTTATAAAAGGGTGTGCCGGGGGTGTCGGTGATCACCATTGGTTGTTTAGTTTTTAATCTCACTAGTTTTTTAAGTTGCCAATCCAAGCATTGTTGTATCCTCCTTTGAACGTCTTCCTTTAAATTATTCCAATAATACTTTTGTTTGATTCTGTTATATGTCTTAGACACACCTCTATGCCCGCCTATTGGTGACTTATGTAATTCATAGAAAATTTCGTCTCTTTTTTCTTTTGGAACGTATTTAAGGGTGTCGGTGCAAATGATAATTTTAGTTGGAGAATTCATAAAAGATGCTTTTATTGTTTCGAGAATGTCTTGCCATTCTATATTTTCAATATTCTTACTTTTGGCAATGCTAATAAGGTTTTCTCCTATTTTGATTAAAATTTCTTTTAAGATCGATAAAGTTTTGTATATATTGGTTTTTATTATAGTCATGGATATGGGTATTTCTCCTCGTATGCATAATGCGAAAAGATTCTTACAGTGCGTCCCTTTTATTCGTTGGACGTCTCCAATATCCATGGGATTAATATTTATGTCATTGTTTTCCAATAGTTTTTTAGCACCGTCGTCACAGGGTTTTCCGTCGCTAGTTACGAAGAAAACGATGTTATCTTTGCGGTGGCATATTGAATCTTTAGTTTCTATTACTTTGCCTCTTTCAACCTCGTATTCTTTGTCGTGATTTGAGCGAATTGACGAGTCGGTGGAGGGTATTGATTTGGTTTCTTCTGGCTGATCAGCGGTTGTCAGTTGGGGTAAGGCTGTTGGTTCAGCTTCAAATTCTTCGTGTGATTCCGGTTCACTTTCGGCATAACAAGGCGCCTGTAATTTTGCGTCACGCGTGGGCCTTTTTCCTATCGGAGATATTTGGTTAGTTTCCCCTTGCGTAATGTCCTTTGTTCTTTTGTTTCCAATTACTGGTGAAGGAGGTTCGGACTCCCCTTGCGTAATCTTTTTAGGTCGTCCTCTCTTCTTTGCTTGTATAATTATCTTCGGATTAGATTTATTTTTATCGGTACATCCTGGCGTATTGTTGAGCTCTCGTCCTGATCTTGTCACGATATTTGTTGTAACTATTTCAGGTGGATTTCGCGATAATGCGTCTGCGTTCGAATTTAGTTGTCCTGGTTTATACAAGACGGTATAATCATATTCGGAGAGTTTGAACCGCCATTTTTGCACTCGTGTATTCAGGTCTGCTGATTTAAACCAAACTAAGGGTTGATGATCAGTGATGATTGTTATTTTCCTTCCATATACGTAGGAACGAAATGCCTGTACGCTATGTATGACTGCTAAGGCTTCCTTTTCGTAAACCTCGTATTTAAGTTCTGCATTGCGTAAAACTCTAGAAGTATATACTATGGGTCTATCTTTCCCTATTTCTCCCTGGGACAGAATACCTCCTATAGCGTATCCTGAGGCATCAGTTGTTATATTAAATGGTTGAGTAAGGTCGGGGAATTGTAGTAAGGGTGCATTGCATAGAATGTCTTTTAAATTTTGAAAGGCTTCTTCGGTTTTGTTCGACCATTCAAACGTTACATTTTTTTGCAGCAATTTTGTTAATGGCTTTGCAATTGCAGCGAATCTTTCAATAAATCTGCGGTAATATCCGGCTAAACCAAGAAACTGTCGCACGTTCTTTGCGTTTTTCGGTTGTGGGAAGTCTTTTACAGCTTCTATCTTTTTTTCGTCGGGACTAAGTCCTTTTTCACTCAAACGATGTCCTAGATAATTCACTTCTCTTTTCAAAAATTCGCACTTATCGGTTTGTAACTTCAATCCGGCGTCTCGAAGTCTGTTTAATAGTAGACTCAATTTTCTATCATGTTCTGCCAGTGTGTTTGCATATATCACAATGTCGTCCAAGTACACAAACAATTCTCTGCCTTGTAGTCCTCTTAATAAGGTGTCCATTAACCTTTGAAAAGTGGCGGGTGCATTTTTCAACCCAAAAGGCATACGAACGAATTGATAGTGTCCAAACGGCGTACTGAAAGCTGTTTTATGTGCATCTCTCGGGTCCATCTTAATTTGGTGAAACCCTGATGCAAGGTCTAGTACGGAGTAATATTTTGCACCTCCTACTTGGTCAAATATCTCAGTGATATTCGGCAGTGGGTATGCATCGCTTACTGTTTTTTCATTCAAAGCTCTGTAATCGAGCACCATTCGCCATCTTAGTCTACCTTGTGAGTCTGCTTTCTTCTTTACGATCCAAATTGGGCTATTAAATGGAGAATCGGAGTTCTCTATTACCCCTTGGTTTAATAAATCATTCACCTGCCTATCTATTTCTTCTTTGAGCGAGTGAGGAAATTTGTATTGTCGGGCATTGACTGGTTCTTCGTCTGTGGTTTTTATTCGGTGAGTTATAGTATCTGTTCCAGGCAATGAATCTCCGGGTAGAAAGAAAATATCGCGATTTTTTTCGACTAAGTGCTGTACATATTCTTTTTCGGTTTCATTAAGGTGATCTGTCCGTATTATATCTCTTATAGATGCGGTTTGCGCGGAAGTTAAGCTCTCCGTGGGGAAAACGGTGGATTCATTATTTACTCCCTTTGAGGGGATGTTCAGTTCTTCAAATATTAGTTCTTGCGCGAGCGAATAAAGCGTCTTTGTGGATATACTCTCATTATCGAAATAATTATTCAAAAATTCGTTCGTTTCGTCATCTATGCGTAACAATTCTTCGTTCAGCTTTTGTTGTTCGTCGTCTGTTTCGCTCTCGTCGCTCTCACTTTCGGTAGATGCGTTCGCGAGCATCGAGTCTACTGTATTTTCTGTTCCTCCTACTTCCATTTGTGCGTCTAAATTTTTGTGAAGCAACCCTGGTGACACAAATTCAATTGGTTGGTTATGTGTATGAAGAAACTCAAGTTGTTTCGTCTCATAATTTAATGTTACTCGAACGTCACTTAAATATCGTGCTCCTAAAATACCAGAATACGGTATTGGAAAATGATCGGAGACGACATGAAAGCTAGAAATTCCTCCCAGAACTTTTAGTCTTAAGGTTCCTAGGGTAGAAAATTGTTCCGAGCTTATCCCCTTCAAGAGTCCTTTCTGTGACTCATCGATTTTGTATTGGTGGGGTATGGTTCCTCTTTTTATCAAGTTTCCCTCCGATCCTGTGTCTATTAGGAATCTGCATTTACCGCCCATTGGTTTCTTGGTAACTACAGTAGGAAGTAGCTCCGTTTCCTGTTCAACGTAGATATTCACAATGCTATATGTAGGTATATCCAAGGTTTCATTTCCTAGTTGTAAATTCGTCATTTGCCCAGCTATGATGAGCTGTTTATGGCTAAAGTTTAATTCGGCGTTGGTTTCTGTTAAAAATTCTGATCCTATGATTCCATTGTATGGAATAGGGAAATCGTCTGATACAATCAGGAGTTCGATTCTTTGTCCGGCAATTTTTAATGATACAGTACCTAGGGTTGTCTCTTTACTATCTCCCACTCCTGTTAGCGTATAAATTTTCGATTCATTTATGTGTGCTCCTTTTGGTATAGATCCCATTTTGAGAATACTTACTTCGGATCCACTGTCTATCATAAAAGAGAGAAGATATTGTGGCCCGAACTGGACCTCTACATATGGTACGTAGTTGTTTATTGTGGTTCCAAGGGTATTAGTTCGCCTAACAGATTCGTTAGTTGGTTTGTCTTCATTGAGCGCGTTTGTCCGTCGCAAGTCCCTTTGTTCGCGCTCTCGTTCTGGGGACTTCGTCCATTTTCCTGGTTATATTGCCGCTTTCGACATTCTGATATCGTGTGCCCTGGGTATTTGCAATAAGCACAGGTAGGTCTATTAGAAGTGGTAGCGGTTTGTTGAACGGGATCGCGTACCCTACATGTAGCTTCAGAGTGCCCTAACCTTCCACATTTTTGGCATTTCGGAATCGGTTTTTGCTTATTCGCTTGATTCGTTCGACAGAAATTAGCTGTATGGCCAGGCTTATTGCATAGCTGGCACGTTATAGACGATGGTCTATTGCTGTTTCTGCAGTCACGAGCATTATGACCGATTGTATTACATGCTTGACACTTGATCGTTGCGAAGCACTGAGAAGTATTATGGTTTGACCTTCCACAAGTTCGACATGACAGCGTTTGGTTTGGTCTGAGTCTTTTCCGACATTCTGCGAACGTATGACCTATTATATTGCAGTAGCTGCAAGGGGTATTCCTTGGAAGAGTTAGATTATTTACATGTCGGGGATATGCATTTTGTTTGTTAGGTTTATGGCGTATTTCTTGCCTCTTAAATAAGTTTTCTCGAGCTTCGAGTCTTCGTTCTACTGCTATCGCGTCTTTTACTACGTCTTCGATTGCTTCATTCTCTTTCAGTCTAGTTTCGATTTCGGGTTTTAATCCTAGTCGAAAACATTCTATGATTGCTTTTTCGATGCTGCGCTTGAAGGCAGGTGTGTTTGGTGCCTTGGTTATATGGCGATTTACTTCATAAATTTGAGAACCGATGTCTCTCATTCTATTCGCGTATTTTATAACTGATTCATGTTCGCCCTGGTATTGACTACTTAGTTCGCCGAGAAGTTGGTGCACGTTTTTCGATTGGGCGTAAAAGTCCTTTAAATGTTCTTTAAATTCTTCGACTGTGGCGAATGCGTACCCAGATATTATTTCTCTTGCTTCGCCCAAGAGTTTTCTTTTAAGCAGCTTCGTGAAGCTCTCCTCGAGATTGTTGCTTATGAGTTCCCTAGCTTCTGTGCAGTATTCTAGGAACTGGCTAAGAGGAATATTTTTCCCGTCGAATTCAGGAACAAATTTGAGTGCTTCCTTTAAAGATATGGTTGTAGATTGGTCGTTCGCCATTTTAGTGCTTGGTAGGTGTTCAGTTATTAAACAATCACTTGTCAGGTGCGATAAATATGGTCTAACCGTCTTTTGTTCAGCGAGGTCTATAGAATCACCGGAGAACGATAAGTTTTCAGGGGTAGATGAACCTGTGTGTATGGGACTGACGTCTTCTATATTTTGTTCGATATTCGATTGTTCTCGAGGCGTTGATGTGCCGAATGGCGTAAATTTAACCTCTTTTAAGTCTTTCGGAGGAGTTCTGAATTCGTCCTCCCTTGGTTGATTCTCAGGTTCATTTGTATATTTGTATATACATTTGTATATTTCATTATTATTATATATTTATCTTATATATATATGTATATATATAGTATGTATTTATGTGCATTATAATATTATTTTTATATCTGTACTTATACGTATTATAGTATTTCATACTTGTTTTAATATATATATTTTATACGTATTATAATGTTACATACTTATTTTAATATATATGTTTCATACGTATTATATTATTATATTCTTATTTTATTGTATGTATTTTTTATACGTATCATATTATTACATACTTATTTAATATATATGTTTTTATGTGTATTATAATATTATATACTTGTTTTATTGTATATATTTTATAATATGATATACTTATTTTGTATATATATATTTTAATATTGTTATATTCTTATTTTGATATGTATATTTTTATATATTGTTATATATTGTCTTTCCTTTTATATGTATATATATATATTTATCTCTATTATTATATTTTATTGTTATTTTATACTGTAAACTCTAGCTTACTTATATATATATATATATATATATATGTGTGTGTGTGTGTGTGTGTATATATATACATCTATATATATACGTGTGCATAAATATATATATATACTATTTATTTTTATAATTTTGTTTTTAAATAATTGAAAAATTTACTGTGATTATTATCTCGATGTTACAAGGTATTAACTCTCTTAATAGGTTTGATAGTTCAATCGCGTTTATCAATCGATTATTTAATATAAAAAATTAATTTATTAATGATAATTATTAATAATAAATACGAAATGTTAACCCTATCCAGTATGCACCCGTGTTAGTCTAACACTCACTATCCGAACACAGGAGTGCGAGGAAAATTTTAAATCGTAGAGTATCGTAGAGTACTAAATATAGTCGCGCCGCCTTACAGGTGAATCTAGAAGCGTTCCCTTCGCTGATTAAATACCCGTACCGCGATCTATCTAATTATTATTCCGCGGACTCAATTTTCTCTCTTATCTATATGTAAGAGAGACACATCACTCTATCCATCGCACACGTACATTGATTTTAAATTTTTAATTATAATAAATTAAGAAAAATAAAGAATCGCGTGAACTAAATATTTTAAGTTGAATTTAAACACCTATCTTAATTCTAATCAACGCCGGAAGATTTCAAATCAATAATGAAGGAATAAATCTCCCTTTCGTCTTCTCAATAAGACAACGGATAGGACATTTCCTCTTTTTCGTCTCTGATTCTCGAACACGCTGACGCACCAGTAACCGAACTTGGTATTATAATTCAGAATGACAATCACAACAATAAAACACTTTTCTCTTACCAACGTCACGACGAATATTTTTCTCTAATTAATTTTTAAAGAATCAATGGCAAAAACAATACCGGCATATCGTAAGTCGTCACACATTTTTTTATTCTATATATTATATAAATGATAGTTCATATTTCTCCGGTAGACGTGGCTGTCTTGGAAATCGCTCAATGGTTCTTTGTGCAGCAGAAAAAGGAAGCAAAAGCCAAAGCGAGTAAGGGACAGAAAAGAAACAGAAGTAAGGGAATAGAGATTTAACATTCCCCTCTCTCCATGCTCACTGCATACCTCTACTTTCTTTTCTTCAAATGCATGCATTTGAATGAGCAACCTCACAGGGTGTCACCGCCTCGCGGCCAATTCTATCCCGAAGTCTTGCCGTGTAATTTGACACGATTTTAGTGGAGATTCCACTCCATGTCTCTACCATCCATAATCGACACGATCACTGCAGACTTGAGGAAGGAAACATGGACGTGAATACTCACTGTTTAACACACGTCCTCGCCTATGAACAATTTGGCAATTAACTACTGGAGTCATTTGTGACTATCACAGGCACTACAAATATACTTAACATTATAACAACAGAGCGGCGCCACTAGTATTGTACGTGTCTAAGAATATATCAGCAAACCGAATAATCAAACAAAAAAAGAGAGGCGACAAATAATACATTATAAATCACAAACATAAGAATAAAAAAAGGTGACATAATAATAAGAATCAATCGAACAAATTAAAAAAAATATTCTTCTTTTACTATTAATAAAATAAAGAACAGTTTTTCATTAAATTTCCTATTCAATAAAAGGAAAAACAAAACATATCGAAATTGTTTAGACATGCATAAATAAATAATGTAAAAGTAAATAGTAAAAACGTAATAAAAAAATAAATAAATTATGATAAATTAATGCTACTACTAATTTAGCCCTCATTTGTTATATCGAAATATAGCAAACAAAAGATATTTCGTTGTTATTATTGTAAATGATTAACTTATTATCTCCCGAGGGAATACTCAATACATACGTTGATGTCCGGCTTCAACGTATGGAGAATAGGATTGCCGAACTAATAAAGAACGACGACAATAGGTGGGAGTATGGAAATTTTTTAGAGGGGTCAATCAAAGGTTTAAAGGGGACCTATAAATCGAAAGGAGTGAAAAGTAAGTATTAAAAGAAACCATATCTCTACTATACTCCCTATTCGCGGAAAAATAGCGCAAAATGAAAAATTGAGAAGACAGTGATCAATGTCTTATTGCCCTGCTAAAAAGGAAGGAACAGGTGGAAAGAAATCTACGCGCAATTGTAGCTATGGTAGTTGAATCCATATTAAAGTTACACAAATCTCCCAAAAGGAAAAACGCTGAAGCTGTACAAAACCTAGAAGAGGCATTTCAACGACCTTATTTTTAAGAATAAAGGCTCATGCCATTAACTAGAATTGCACTCACAAGCCTTGAGGAAAATGCACAATTCGTAGACAAGAATATAAAAGAGGATAGAGAACAAAGGCTCCTCGAGAAGAAACAGGTTTTTGTGACACGGTCAAAAACCCCATGGTAATTAGACGAAACCCCACCTGGTACATTCATATCTTAAGTACCGTTCGCAACAGGAATAGCCACTAATCAAATCCTTAGTGCAATTGCAGAATAAGTTTTCCAGAAGAAAAGCTAAAGCACCATAAAAAAATTCCACCCAGAGGAATTTCCGTTCTAACGATAATCAGATGAATCATCGCACGTTAATTCCGTTGAGTCATTCTGAACCGCCTTCCTGCATACAATCACCAACGGACACAAAAGTCGAGGATGAAACGAGACAATGAGTGGGTCAACAACTGACACTATCTGGAATATTCAACCTCTCTAAAGAGCAATCAACCAACTATTTTTATTTAAACCAAAAGACTCTTTGTCTTTATTTTGTAAAACGCAAGGTTCAAATCCTGACGCAAGAATAAATTATATCTTTAACTGTGCCACTGGACTAATTCTAGAATTTGATGGCACAAATTATGAGCTATAACAGCTCAAGAATTAATTGATTCTGACTCAGAGGAAAAATTCAGCCTATATTAAAAAATTCATCATATAGGAGAAGCGCGAAGAGCCACAGCTGGAACAAAATTAGTATCAGTCGCCGAACTTAAGGAGCATCTCCGAGAAGCGTTCTCAACATCTAAAACAGAAGGACAGCTAATAAAAGAAATGAGTATCGAATATTAAAGGAAAAATGAAAGCGTATTATCCTATGCAAATTGATTAAAAAATATAGTTTCTCAAATCTATGAGATTAATCAACGTACAACTAGTGCAGCTTCCACGGCTACGTATAGAACAACAGTAACATTATAGATTGCGTTCGAGCAGCCCTGATATGCGAGTTACTGTCTTGTATGAAACAAACTACAATACTCAACGATCCTTATAAAGAAGCAATACCGTAGAGAAGGAGTTAAAAAGTAAAAAATTATTAAATAAAAGAGAAGCTCATCTATTCAAACCAATGATTACTAGAAGACCAATGCAGAATAAAAATAACCATTGCAGCTATTACCGCATAATGGGGCACACGGTTCCAAGAACCTGTAAACGCTCGCAAATAAAATTCTCGGACACACTTAAGGAAGAAATAAATAAGCAGGTGAATGATCTATTAAACCAAGGCATTATAAATGATTCAGATTCTCCTTACAATAGTCCAATCTGGACATTAGACAAACAAGCAGATTCATAAGAACGACCCCGATAGCGCATGATCCTTCACTTCAGAGTGCTAAGAATGCAAAAGGTGTTAGGGATGCGAAATATTACATCATACTAGACCTTGCTTCTTGGTTGCACCAAATTCAGATGGAGCTTAGAGATGCGTCCAAAACGTATTTAGCATGCCGTTCGAACATTATGAGTTCGCAAGAATGCAATTCGAGTTTAAAAAATGCAACTTTTCAGTAGGTAATGGATTCCAAGATACAATTCTAAGAGAATTGCAATGAAGCAAATTTTTCATTTACCTTGATAATGTACTAATAGAGGAGTATGAGGAAAAAATACGAATAAAAATACAGATTGAGAAAAGTAGGACTCAAGATCCAATTTGATAAATGTAAATTCCTGAGGAGAGAAGTAAACTACCTCGGACATTGTCTGAATGAACATGGACCGATCCAAAGAAAATCGAAGCCGGAAACTGTTTCACCGTCCTAAAGACGTGAAAAGCGTAAGACTATTGTTTTATATTAAGTAATGGACTGGTAGAGTATTATTGAAGGTTTATTAAAAACTTTGTAGCTCTAGCCAAAACCTTAACCGGATTGTTGCAGAAAGATGTTACTTTTTAATGGATGGATAAAACTGAGAAAGCTTTTGAAATAATAAAAAATATTTTATGCACCGCACCTCTATTACAATTTACAGATCTGAGCAAACCATACATAATAATCACAAACGTATCAGGATACGTGGTAGGAGACGTTCTATAGTACGGCGAAATGGGAAAAAGATCGACCCATTGCTTATACATCTTGAGTATTGTGTATACATTATGTATACAGCTAAAATACAAAGTTTAGGAAAAGGCATTATCCATAATGCCCAGTTTTGAAGCATTTCTTTCTTCTATATATGGTAGGAAAATTACTATCATTGCCGATCATCAACCACTGGTAGGCTTCAAAATTGTTTATTTAAATACCTGTCTACATAAAATATTCAGAAATTTAAATCTTTAAACAGTCAGAATATGATTCAACAGTCATCTACAAACCCGGAAAGACAAGCTCAAACGCAAAAGCTTCGTTGCGAAATCTTCCGAAAACAAGAAGCGCTAATGTTATTATCCGATTATGACGTATTATGAAACTATTAATAAAATAAAACTAAAACAAAACCCGGAATAAGAAAAAACAAAAGATAATCACTACGAAAAAAGCGAAGACCCAAGAAAGTCCAAGAAGAAAAGGCCAGATTAGTCTCACCAGTAGAAAAAGATACATCACTTATTACGGACAACTGGGTTACACATAAATAACAGTCACACATTGCTATGCAGAGAGCGAGCTAGAAGAATATAAAGAGTTTTAGGCGGAATCAACCGCTCTTCCTCAACTATTAATGCTGCGTAAACACGACACAATACATTTTTATCCTCAGAATCCGATCAGTCAACAAGCTCGGACGGTACAATTGATAAAATCAGCGAAAATATAAGATATAACCAAGTTATAGAAACGAAGTATCACTACATCACATATAAGATAATTTATAATATAATGTGTTCTTTAATAATTTATTTAATAATTTCTAAAACAATAACGTACCGCCTTGTGATGACGATGCTAGGAAAAGTTAGAATCATATGGAATAAAATTAAATTTGTTGAAAATAGGAGAGCTCCAGCAAATACAGCAGAAAAGGTGTAAAAAATTTTTTCTAATCTATTAAAGGTGAAGAACCGATCTCACTAGACACAATAGAAAAAAATATTTACAAAACCTTAGTTGCTTTAAAGCAAGTTTTAATAAAAAAAAAGGAAACCCTAATAAGTATTACGAAGTGTAAAACTGTAGAGAATCAGAATGGCAAAATGTACACGAATAACTAAAACTAGTACTGATGATAGCTCATCTATTAGGGTATTAATTTACATGGATGCTTTAAAATATGTGTAAAAAGAAAAAAGAGCTAAAATATTTATAGAGTTACATAAATCTCCCATTGGTGGACATAGAGGAGCCTCAAAGACCTACAATCGGATAGAACAAGAATATTCTCGGAAAAACCTAAAGGATGACGTTTAGCAAAGGATCCAACAGTGTTTCGATTGCGAATTAAAGAAGTTGGTTAGATTAAAAACTAAATAACTAATCATAATAACGGAGACACTAGGCATACTGTTTCAAAAAGTAGCCTTAGACATTGTGGGAGCATGAAAATCGACAAACACTGCTAATGATCCGTCCTTAATAATAATATATCCTTACCATTCAGAATCAGTTTTCGAAATTTTGTATGGGAATATCACTAGAGGACCTATCCATGAAAATTACTGATACGTTTATTAAATGATTGTGTATTTAGGACATCGAATGTGATACTTACAGACCAAGATACTAATTTCTTAAGCAGCTTGATGAATAGAGCATTTAAACGCTTTAAGGCAGTATTCTACTTTACAACATTAAAAAAAAATGTTTTTTTTACATCGTTCGAAAGTAAATATATTCAAGAATGTTAGCTCAAAATTTTGGAAAGATTCAGGTAGTCTAACTATACTTTTGCACCTTTCGAACGCACTTACCTGAGTGCGCTATTCCGATCCACCCAGCGCGCGTACCAGATAAGCCGCCTAGCTGGCCTTGTTCGCTGCAGCAGCTGTTCCCCTATTGTAAATCATTACACCTATATATATTCTCATCAAAATATATACCTTTGCTTTTCAATATTACCTTTCCTTTATAATTTTGCTTCTGTATTTCGAAGAAAGTTGTGAAGAAACCAAACCAGAACCGCTGCTCGACTGAGGCTTCTAAGGAGAGCAGAACTCAAAAAAAGCAGGCTAAATTAGATGAAAATACTCGCCTGGAACACGTTGAAGGCATATTGTATGGCCCAGGTATCGCTGATTGAGCGTAAGATAATTTTTCTAGATAATTTTTTTTTGCTATTTTTCAAATACAAAAACTTTAAACGCGTTTTTCTCAAAATAGCGTTTTCAAGTACCGTGGTCGTGAAAATTAAAAAACTATTGAACCGATCCTTATGAAATTTTGAACACATTGATGTTTAACAACAACTATTTGATTTTTTTGTTCCAGACCATCCGTCGGCAAATTTTACGACCACGACAACGTTACCTACTTTTTGAGGTGTTGGCTTTGATCATACTTTACATGTATAAAAAATGTATAAAATAAATAATAAAATTTTTTTATGTACTTCAAGAGTGTATTTATTAAGCATTTCAAATCCTACATCCATATCTTCAATAGCATTCTCAGAAAAATTTCACAAAAAGAATTTTTTTCGAGGATTCTAAAGTAGAATACTGCCTTAAAATAAAGAAAATACTTACATCAGCGTTCGGTACGCAATTTAATGGTTCCTTAGAAGGGTCACACGCAACGATGCGAAATGAGATAAATGGATCTAGTTCTCAATGCTTAATTAGAACACCTGTGTACAAGAAAGCACTAAGCACACAAGCTACGAACTGGTGTTCGGACGATTAGCAAGGCTACGAGTGCCTGACCAAATAAGAGCAACTGATTTATTTCCTACGTAAAAATATTACTTCATCGACATTGTAACACACTTAAATGCCCTAAAGAACATTGCATATGATTACTTGGTCTCATCCAAATTATTAGGTATTACGATCAGAAATTGAATCCTCAAAATTTTAGACTATTGGACCACCTATTTTTGTTATCTGGTTGAAAACCAGGGAAGGTAGGAAATCACTCTTTTGGATCTCATAAAGTACTAGAAAAATAAAATAAAAACAATATTCGCAACAAAGGAAGTAAAATCGTACATGCAAATAGATTCAGAATTTCTCATATTGATAACGATCCTGTAGTATCAAAAAATAGAAACGGAAATTAGAGTATGAACCAGATTAGGAATTTTACTCTAGTATTTAATCTCTTTGACTTCAGAATATTTATTAATATATATATATATATATATATATATATATATATATATATATTCTGCTTTTATTTTTCTTTTGTCCTTTATTTTCCCCATTTTTCTATTTTCACTCCTTATGATTATTATTAACATTATATCTACTTATAAAATAAATTAAGAAGAAAGAGCTGGTGCATTATTGTGATGCAAAAAACGAAGAGACAAATAAACGTACGTAAAAGACGCATAACACTCAAATAATATTTTTTGTTAACCGTTTGATGGCTTGGAAGGAATTCATAATGCACCACACCACAATAATCGAAGAAAACAATGAACATAAACTTGACGTTTGAGCGATTTTGGCGGGATTTTTTCGGTCTCCACTCACGTTTGGCACGATATCCGCTCGATTGATCGGTTGTTTCTCGATCGTAAGCGTAGACCCAAGTCTCATCTTTAGATATTATACGTTCCATCTTGTCCCGGTAGTTCGAAAGCAGCGTTTCGCAGATCTCCGTGCGACAATGTATTTCCAAAAAGTTGAGTGGTTTGACACCAATCAAGATTTCAATTTTTTCTGGCATAAAATGTCTTTCAAAATGGTGTTGACTATCTCATTTGAAACTCAGACAAATCAGCAAGCACTATAGTATTCAATCGATGATTTTGCAGAATCAGTTCTTTGATTTTGTCGACGTGTAGATTTGTGCCAATTTGAGCCACGTGGTGCCGAGTATTTAACGTGCAGCGCCTACCTTTGGGTCTATCTAGATAGTCTCCCTAGGCGAGGGATCGAAATACGCTCGATCGACGCGTTGCTGTTGCAACTACGGAAATCACTCTCCGTGGGAGCGAGGCCCTTCCAACCTCTACCGGCACTGCAGTATCGGTGCCCGAGTTGGTTAGGTGCAACTCACACATCGGGTTGCCTACTGGACAGCGGCCACACCGCTCTCTTTCGGTCAAAACCTACTAAGCAGCAATGGCATCACCGCCGTCGTTCGACAACCCTTGCCCGCGTAAACTTGGGGTTTCAACCAGTGCCACTACGATGCCATCTCTCATTCTAATCATATGCAAACCAAAACCCATTTTCTCCTCCATCCATATTCCAGGATACTTCACACACTTTACATATTTCATATACTCCTTTCTTCCATTCAAATCCACTTTCACGCACCTATTCACAGTCATTCTTCCTTTCAACAACATGCATACCGTCTTTTTAGAAGACACAGACAGACAATCATTTTCACCCCACGTATACACAAGTCTCATACATTCGGCGGCCCTCATCTCCATTTGCTCTCTCGTCTCACCACACGCAAAAATCATCAAATCATCGGCATATGCAACCACTCGCTCATTAATAGCACAGAGCTCATTCAACAAGTCATTGATACAGAGGTTCCACATGAAGGATCCGGCTACAGATCCCTGTGGGCAACCTCGTTCCACATTCATCCATTTCACGTTCATTCCGTTCCTCCTACATACTGTGCGCTCGCTGAAGTAACTCATCCATACCTTCAATTCATTCCCGCTTCATCCAGTCTTTTCCAGGGAGGCCAGTGCCACGTACCATTTAACGTTGTCAAAGTCCCCCTAAAATCTATAAACACACCCATAACGTACTTCGTAGGGACGAAACTCACATGCGTATTAAATCTCATCCACGCATAATCACAGCACTTCTCATTCATAAATCTATACTGCCATTCATTCCACTTATCATTCATACGCACAAACAATCTTTCAACTAGCATTCGCACTAAGCAGGCTGATAGGCCTGTAGCACCCAGGGTCAGTCCTGTCCTTGTCCCTTCCCTTCAGTAGTGCGACGATTCTGACTTCCTTCCAGACGGTAAGGTAACTACCCTCCTTCAGGCACCGGTCGTACACACTCTTCAGGTAGAAGGGGAGCACGCGCCATGCACTCCGAATCAGACTGCTCGTCAAGCCATCGAGGCCAGGCGCTTTCCTCATTCGCAACTTGCTCGTGGCAACACTCAACTCATCCCAGTCAAACTCGCGACATTCATCCTGTTCCTGCACGTGGGCAGGCACTCTGACCGCGTTCTCCCGGGGAAAGAATTTCCCCAGGTATTCGTGTGCTCATGTCCGACCCGTACTGCAGCAAGGTCGCGGTCATTACCTCGGCAGAGGATCCGATGGATCCTACCCCAGGGATTATCATATCCATTCTGCACGAAAGTGCGCCAGTCATTCTCTTTGGCCTCGCGCCTCATGCGTTTGTACGCTGATACGCGGGCCCTCCATTCATCCTTTCCACAGGCGCATCTCCAATCACTCTCCGACTCGCTCTCTGGTACCTGCGCCTTTGTATACGAACCTCGCGCTTAACGGCCGGTCGAACCGGTCGAACCCATGCTTATTCGCAGAATCCTCAATCGCACTACCGTGTAGGGACCAGTCGGTCCCCCTATCGATCCATACATTCATCGGTTCGCAGACAGACGAGGCGCGATCAGCGCAATACAGCCTCAGAAGGATGGCGTTGTGGTCGCTGTTAGACTACTCAGGCATTATTTCCCATTCCTAGTTGCACACACCAGCGCGCGTTGGAGACAGTGACCTCGATGTCACTGAATCCATTGGCGGCGGTAAAGGTGTAGTACCGACTGGGCCTGTTGAGAACCCGAGTCACGCACGCAATCATTTATTCTTCCAGCAAGCATCCTCTTTCATCCCTATCCCTGTACCTACGACTTTCTTGAACCTTGCTGTACCACAGGCCGCTTGTGGCATTTGCATCCATACCGACCAATACAATTTTTCCAGACATACTGCTGAACAGCGCATCCAGGCACCACACGTAGGGCTCGATGTGGCCGACGGCGCAGTACAGGGACGCGATATTCAGCTCACCACGTACCTTTCATCCACACGCATACACCATCACTCAGCACCATGGCCTCGATGTCCAAGCCACATACAATCACTGTCGCACGCTCGCTGCCGCTGAGGTACGCCCTGAACCCACTAGAGAGTCCAGTCACGCGCCCCTGCCGGACGTAGGACTCCTGATTCACACACATATGTATTCTCTCATTGAGGCCCAATCAATCAGCATTCGATGTCCGAGCCAAATGCAATCATTGCCGCACGCCCACTATCGCTGAGGAATGCTCTGAACCCACTAGGGAGTCTAGAGACACGCCCCTGCCGGACGTATTTTTTTATTCAAACAACATTCGCACAGGTCAGTCATAACTGCTTACCCCAGCTGAGCGTTGATCTGTAACGCCACAATTCGACGGGGGCAGCCATTTCAACTAGTCACTCGAGCTCTCACTCTCTCCAATCTCCACGAATACTCCCGGCAGTCCAGAGACATAACGGTATGTCCAGACGGCCGGCCACGAGAGCAGCAGATGCCTCAATCGGTTCCGCCCGACACTGTGCTCCCAGATGCCTCGGTTTGCCGTATCTGACACACTCTCTCTTTCTTACATTCATTCAGTTTGTGTCCAAAGCCATAGCATCCATGGCATTAGAGCACCCATTCAAACACGTTCACTGTATAGGAGGACCACTCCACATACACTCGGCGAGTACGCAGTAGTTTCTGCTTCATCGCCGGGGAAACCTCTAAAATGACGTTTCCCAGCTCAGCATCCTTCTTGTCGCGCCTCGCCGCCACTTTCACATTCTCTTTGAATTCATTCACACTGCATTCATTCTTAAAATTTTTCTCGTATAACTCACTCATAAATTTATTCTCACTCTTGCAATTCGACACGTCATATACAATCATACGAGGCCTCGGAGCCCGAGGCTCAAACACTCTGAGTCCGGCACTCTTCAGCCCTTCATTTATTCTCAATCTCTCTCTCTCTCTCTCTCACTCGCACTCGCTGTTTTAATCACCACCCTCCGCCACACGTACATTCCTTACACGCACATTTTCACACGCATTCGTACCTTTCAAATTTTCCAACACATCCTCATCCTTCTCATTCGCGCCTCCTTTTACGATTAGGGCGAAACGCGGCGCTTGAGGACGGGAAGGTGCAGCAGGACGACGCGGCACATTCGCCGGCGGCGGCAGACCCTTAGAGACTGACCCCGCATAGCTACGCGCCGCGCCCGCCCGCGAAGCACCGCCCGCACCCATCGCCGTGATTCGCCCCCTCATCTCGCTCATCTCACACATACACGCGCTCAGTGCCCATTAATACTCGCCAATGACACTCATGATCTCGGGTGTGTGGGTCTTCTTGACATTATTGTCAAGGCACAGCCGCTGTATGAGCTCCGTGAAGCGCTCATGCATAGCCCGCAGCAGGCTGGCATCCACTTTCTTTTATCTTTCCCCCATCTTCGCATCACACACATTTCCGCATTTACTCTCTTTCTCACTCTCATTCCCACTCGCACAATCACGCAGACTCACACTAACATTCCTATATACACTATTATTCGCACTTACACTCACACTTTCCGCACTCACGCTTTCGTTCTCAGGCACTCCCTCTGTCTCACTATCCATTCGTACCGTACAATCTTTGGGGTACTTACCCCCTGCCTCGTCAGAGTTGAGCGCCGCCTTCTCCTCGTATCTTTTCTTTCTCTTTTGGGCCTCCACGCCACCTCACTCCAGCGTCCTCGCCGCTGTCGTCGGCACCGTCGAAGCGCCGCTGCGGGTCTCCCTCGGTGGTGGAAGCGTCTCTGACGACGAAGAGGAGCTGCGGGACGCCGCCCTTGCTATTCTTGTGGGATTTGTCCATCAGGAAAACTCTCACCCACCTCGCGGGCCGCTAACCACTCGTGAGCAGAACCGTAGTCCGCGGGGGTGGGGGTATAAGAACTAACTTATCTATTACTAAAACACTTAACTACTGTGCGATATTCCCGTATTGGGTGCTAGGGGGTAGATACTAAGCACAAAGAAATTTAGAAAAATATGGGAGTGGGGGAAGAAACAGAAAAAATCAGAAAAAAATCAGAAAAAATATTAGTGGAGCCAAAATAAAATTCCGGGGGTTCTGGGGATAAAGTTTATGATAAAGGGTGTAAAAATGAACTGAAAGAACTTTGGATCATTGAAAAATAATGAAAATTGAGCCTACATTAATGAAATAAATAAAGAAGGTGGTCGGGGGAAAAAATGAGAAAAATGAGAAAAAACTGCCGGTTCGAGAAAACTCGATTACCGACGGGTGCAGGTGAATGCGGGGGTGTAGGGGGGTGTAGGAGTGTATTTGGGTGGTGTACGGGTGGTGTGTAGGTGTGGAGTACGCTCACCAGGCCGAGAAATCCCGAAACCCGGTGATTGTAGTGTAATCCGTATATCTATCTATCTATCTATCTATCTATCTATCTATCTATATATATATGCGGACTGTGTGTAATAGTGCCTGCCGCGGTGAATATTAACCCGTCCGCGGGAGGCAGGGAGAAGAGGGTGGGGGGTCGGAGTGGGTGGAGTACACTAACCGGACTGAGTACTCTCGGAATCCGGTAGGTGGTGGTGTACATTGGGGGATGTGGGGTAGGGGAGAATGGGGGTATGAATTGAAATGAAAAATGCAATAATGGAGGTGAAAAAATAAAATAAAAAATTGAGGGTGAGTGAAGAGGGCGAGGTGGAGCACACCCATCGGGCCGAGATAACTCGAGGTCCGGCGAGATGCACTATATATATATATATATATATATATATATATATATACGCATCTACACACGCACTATGTAAAACAAGGGGGTGAAAAAAGAAAAAATGAAAAAATGAAAAATAAAGAAAAACTTACGGTTTGGGGGGAGTAGCACCGAACACGGGAACCACACGAAAAACATAAATCACTACACATACACTTCACTACACTTCACTACCACGATACACTATACGACTGCAGGAGGTCCGAAAAACGCGTCTGTCTCCGACGGCTGTTCGAACAAGACTCGCCAATTTGTGCCAATCAAAACACTTGCTCTTGACATTAACATCTCACCAAAGGTCTTCAATTACATTCTGAATGATTCGGCGGCTCATATTTCATTTCGCGCATAAGATTTACTGATACTTTTTTGTTGAATAATTTCAGACATTATAAAAACCGGATGGATAAGTTGTCTTTGTTCAGAAAATACAAGAATAACTATATGACAAATGAAGATAATTGTGTGAAATTTGGCACAGATAACTCTGACAGTACTACCACCTGAAAAATAAAATCATTCGTCCGAATCGATAAACCCGGGAAATTTGAATTGAAAAGTCTTACTCATATTTGTACATTAGTATAACAATTAATATTATTTATTGCATATTGTTAACCTAGATGAAAAGCCATATGTACTCCTTTTTAACAAAGACAATAATCATTATTTAAAACAAAAAAGAAAACTACAAATTTAACCATTAGAGCACCGGGATTTTAGATATTTTCAATGGGTATTGTTTGTATAAAATAGTGATCATAGGTTCCCAATTTGAATCCAAATTGAGACTAAATTTTTACGCATCGGAACATGATGTATATGTGTGTCATGCCGGTCCGGGATGGTAATACCCATGTTAAATTTTTCATAATTGAAAAAAACTATTCTATAGGCATGGAAAATTATATATATATATATATATATATATATATATATAGAGGTTATTTTAGGTAGCTGATTACGAATCTGAAGTCGAAATTGAAAAATTCGAACTTATTGATGAACAGAATATAATAAATACTTATTTCAAAGACTGCAAGTATCCGGGATCAACGACGCAGATACATATATATGTATATATATATATTTTTTTTATATTGTGACCTAGTGGCATTTGCTCTGGTCACTGACACAGAATATTTACTCCTGCAGCATCTACCTGCTGACTCCTCCGACTGTTGACGACCCGTCCTCTCATCACTAGGTGATCCACTGATAAAAACGGAACAATGCCGAAGAAAACAAGAGGGGCGACATTCAATAAATACATGTCTCGGCTCAATAAAAATGATTGATTTATTGTAAACCTGTGACACGTTATAATATATTCAACTGCGCTCGCTCTCTCACTCATACCCGTCTCCGAGCGCAGACACTCTCGGGTTCGCGGTGCACACACACTCTATCTCTCTCACTCACTCTTTCTCTCGGGTGGCGCTGTTCGGTTCTTTCTCTCTCTCTCTCTCTCTCTCTCTCTCTCTCTCTCTCTCTCTCTCTCTCTCTCTCTTTCTCACTCACTCGCACTCGCTCGCACTCCCGACTCGCGACACACACACTCTATCTCCCTCTCTCACATACATGCAGCGGCTCGTGGTCTCCGCTTGCTTGCAATGGAGCCTCTTCTTCTCGTTCCGCAACGCAATCCGTGGCCCGGGCTTACAATTGCACTATCGCTTGCCGTCGATACTCACCGTTACCCTATTGTCACCGGACTGTCAGTGGAAGGCACCAGCGGGTGCTCTTTCTTCTTCTCGGGGCAGTTACTCTCCGGATCGGGGCTCGAATGAGCCGTTGGCGTTCCTCTCTCTCTTCCTCTCAGGGCAGTCTTGCCGAATGGCCAATCTAGGTCATCGGCGTCGCGATTACGACGTGTTTCGGGTTTACAAGCACAGCAGCACTTCATCGTCTAATCCCGTGGTATCTGTCGGCCTTATTCGCATATTCTTTTTTTTCTTCTAAAACTCGGGGTGCTTCGTCATCGCAGACATAAAAACCGAAAGCACTCTACCTCTACATCAACTTCTCAACAAGCAATATTGAATTCTCTTCTCCCCGCGTCTTCTACCTTCCCCCTCTCTCTCCCGGGCCCTGCTCATCTTACTCTCTCTTTCATACGGTGGCGGCATACGCATTTCTCTCTCTACATATACGACGCGTGCGCGTGCATCATTTTGTGTTCTTCGTTTTCGCTACGATCTTCATGCTGTGGCGAAGTTGAACGGCACCTCGAAAGAAGAAGAAATGGCGATTAGTCGCAAACATATTCACCTTCTTCCGAGGCACCCGGGGCAGAAGCCGTTACTTATTGTCACCTTCGTCACAATGTATAGGCTTTATTTATCTATGTATAGGCTTGAGAGTTATATTATTTTATAAGAAAAAACTTATGAAACCACTTAATTATTTTTGATATAAAATAATTAGTTTATTTTAAATTTGAATAATATAGTTACCTATTTATGTATAATAATAATTAATTTTTTATCATAATTATTATTATTTATTAATAATTATTAACACCTAACCATCATTCTTAATCATTATTCGGTACAAAATAGGTTTCGTACAATGGTTTATTTTCTAACGCATATATACGTCATGCCAGAACTCTAAGGGTTAATAGTTACACATTGCGTTATTGAACATGATATTGTTATTATTGCAAGCATTACATAAACTATTGTATTACTGAAACAAACAATAATTTAAGTATTTTAAAAATCATCAAAAAATGTAAAATTTTGAAACCCTGATGCTATCTTTTTGAGAGAAACAGAGAGAGAGAGAGAGAGAGAGAGAGAGAGAGAGAGAGAGTATTCGAAGACTTTCCAGCTTCACTTACATTGCTTGTCGACTGCTTTTAGATAAAATTAATAAATATTTCTATTGGACTTACAGTGCAATTAAATTAAACATAATATATAATTATATAAATATATGTTTATCTTAATATTAATACATATAATATATATTAGGAGTGTGAATAAGTCTTTCCCGTTTTTTGTAAGAGATGGCGCCACCAATACTGTGCGAGTATTCAATGGTTACATATGTCATAATCAAAGCTTATTCATATGTCAACAATTCCATACTAACACATTAGTTAAAATTTTTTCGCATCATAAATTTTTGATATCGTGAAAATGTCGAAATTTGAGCCGAGTCGACGTCATTTGCAGGAAGTTTCACTTTATTGGTTCAATTTGAAGAAATCTGCTGCCGACACGCATCGATTGCTTCAGGAGGATTATGGAGATGGTTGTGTCGATGATTCAAGTGTTCGCGGATGGTTTCGACGCTTCAAAAGCGGTGATTTCGACGTGGAAGACAAGGAGCGTTCCGGGCGGCCGCAAATCTTTGAAGATCGAGAATTGGCGACTTTGCTTGATGAAGATTCTTGTCAAACGCAAGAAGAACTTGCTGAAGCATTGGGAGTTGACCGAACAACCATTTCCAAGCGTTTGAAAGCCATGGGAATGATCCAAAAGCAAGGAAATTGGGTGCCGTACGAACTGAAGCTGAGAGACGTCGAACGGCGTTTTTTCACTTGCGAACAGCTGCTTCAGCGACATAAAAGAAAGGGTTTTCTGCATCGTATCGTGACTGGCGATGAAAAGTGGGTACGTTACGATAATCCGAAGCGAAGAAAATCATGGGGACTACCCGGCCATGCATCATCATCGACGGCCAAGCCCAATATTCATGGCGCCAAGCTCATGCTCTGTATATGGTGGGACCAGCTAGGTGTGGTTTACTATGAGCTTCTGAAACCGAATGAAAGGATCACAGGCGAGGTCTATCGACGACAATTGATGCGTTTGAGCCGCGCACTGCGAGAAAAACGGCCACAATACTCCGACAGGCACGACAAAGTTATTTTGCAACATGACAATGCTCGCCCACATGTTGCACCGCCGGTGAAAACATACTTAGAAACGCTCAAATGGGAAGTCCTACCCCACCCGCCGTATAGTCCAGACGTTGCTCCGTCTGATTACCATCTCTTCAGATCGATGACGCATGGCCTGGCTGACCAGCACTTCCATTCCTACGAGGAAGCCAAAAAATGGGTGGATGACTGGATAGAGGCCAAACCGGTCGAATTTTTTCGCATCGGGATTCGTATGTTGCCAGAAAGATGGGAAAAAGTTGTAGCTAGCGATGGCCAATACTTTCAATAATTCATTTGTAACCATTTTTTCACAATAAAGGCTCAAAATTTGAAAAAAAACGGGAAAGACTTATTCACATACCTGATAATTAATTAAAAATTATAATGACGGTCAGACTATCTTTGTTTAAAATTACCCCCGTAGACTCATCCGAAATAAAAACTTTATTAGCTGAAAAAATTGTTTTTATTAGTAAAGTACAATCTGACTCTCTTCACCACCCTTACCCAATGGAAGTTACTGCTGCTGTTGTCCAACGTTTCGATCTTTCTACATCTCCTTATCAGCGATCAAACTAAACCTTACATTAATATTCCAAAAATTATATACCTCAATCCTCACCAAACTGTATAATTCAATAATATAAATATACAATTTTCCTAAAACATCTCAAATTTCCATTCAAAAAACTCCCCCTTAATCCACATAAAATGCTCAAAATCTCAATCAATTTAATAAAGAGTGATAAACGTTATCTACTTTATTAGACTTTAATATGAAATTCACTTTATCAGGATTCTTTGAAATGTGAATACTCCCTTTTGTATTTATGCTTAATGCTATGTAAATGTAAAAACTTCAACAATGTTCTTGTAAACCAGAAGTAATATGTGAACTACGTACACTATATTTAAGTTCATAAATTCTCTTTTTTAATATCTATGTCCAATGTGGCATTCATTACAATCCATACAGTTAATTTTGCAAACAACTCCACATTTTAAACATATAGCATACTTATCTTTGCAAATACTAAATAAGTTAGTTAAATTGTTATTATTTCTAAAGAAAATTTGATTGTTATATTTCCGAAAATTTCTTTTAATTCTTTCTGAAAATCCTCTAACATATGGTAAAACAATAAATTCTTAAATTATGTATATTTTCGGTATTATAGATCACAAACAACCTCTCAGTAATTATTAATTTATTAATAAATTCAATCGGATATCTATTAGTAATGAAAGTTTCTCTTACTATCTACAATTTATTCTGTCTAAAATCCTTATGTGACAATTTTATTGCTCTGTCAATGACACCTTTTAGTGCTCCAATTTGGTTTCCGAATTAACGTTGCAAATTAGCATTTAAAAACCTACCGAGGTATTCTGACTTACTAGGTAAGTAAAAATGTGTCAGTCTACCTTCCGTGGAGTTATTATAGATTGCTTGCCAGGCATTAACATATCTTTCGAATATTTCTCGAGCGGCACAACGTTGGTCCTCATGCGTCACAGCATTTTACCGTTGGCGTCGAATTCCGCCCTACGTCTGCATTATAGTTATATACCCGTTGACGTAGTCAACTTTCTTTGCTGTTCAACACACATCAAATTGTACAGTAGACATATGAGCCTGTAGAATGCAGGGTTTTCAGGCTCCTCGGCTTTCCAATTTTCCACTCATTAGTTATAGATGGTAATCAGGTGCTGCCTTATGAAAGGCAGAGCAGCACGAATAATGGCCAAGACGAAGCTATCTGGGCCAGGGGCTTTACCCAGCTTCATCTTGACCAGAACCTGATCCAACTCGGCGAGACTGAATTCAACTTCGCTTTCCATGGGTGGAAGTGTGATGGTCTTAAATCTTATATTGCTTTGGTGTCTTGTTATGCTCAGAGTCCGGAGTAAATAGGGAGAGTATTTAGCACAGCTGTTGCTGTACTCACCCAGCCCATAATGTAGGTGTCATTTAAATGGACGTTGCATGCAACTTCGTTGATGGACAGTTTATCTACTCGAATTCGTAATCTACACTCCAAGGGTTCTGACGACCTGTAACTGTGACTAAAAGACTGCCATTTTGTCTCTTTAGTGTAGCGGAGTCTTCGGACATATTCATTCCTGGCCGTTTGATAATGTTTTCTGAAGTGCTCCCGTATAACGGGATCACACACTTTCTGGAATACTGGAGTGACCTGATTAGCGGCTCTTTTCAACTTATTTAGTTCAGTGTTTCACTAGGGAACCTTCGTAGCAACTACTTTACTCCACGGTATGGTAGCATTGTACGTCTTACTCAAAGTGTCTGTTAACAAGGGAACTCTCTCAATGGTCTCTAGTTTTCAGCCGGCAATTTCTTTAGGGAGTTCATTCCAAGTATCCCAAATACAGTACATTCCAAATACAACTTTAAGTAAAACTACCTTAGATTTAGCGATGAGCAACCGTGATACACATCTGACAATTGGGACAACCACAAAAATTACAGCTGCGAAGGTACGCTCAGGAGCATCGCATAATACATGCAAATGCCAGAATTCAGACTGGCTTATATTGACCCAACGTCTCTAAGTCAACAACCTGTTGTCTGTAGAGGAGATACTCCTTCTGAATTCGATCTGAAGCTGGCGAATTCCAATTGATACCTACCAATGAATAATTACTGGAGACAAAAATCCCACAGGATCGAAGAGTTTAGATACTTTTGACAAAATGGAACGCTTTATAGTTACGGGAGGTGCTAAAGTCAATTTAACTTAAAAATGAGAAGTATCATCAAATGGTCTTCGCCGTAAACCAAGCGTTGAAACAGTTTTCTCCTGATTTAAGTTCTTATAATCGTCTTGAGAGTTTAATAGATTTAAATTCATGTCGTTTGCTGTGCATTTTTCGACAGACATGCCAACAGAATTAAGCACTTCACTAAGCTCCGGATATGCTTGTATGGCTTCATCCAATGTATCTTCGTCAGCTAAGAAGTTATTCACGTATCTATTTCTGACAATAGTTGTGGATGCAATTTTATGCGAATGTGAGACCAAATTAGCTAATTCTTCCAAGCAAGCATTTGCCAAAAATGGAATTGATACTATTCCATATGTAACAGTAAGTGATATGTAACACAGAACCTGAAGAGATAAAAATATATCAAAAAGACAGTGCATACGTTTCCACTTAATATGGGTAAATTCGACCAGCATTTGATGAAAATTTTTAATTATATCACATACATATTTAAAAAAGCACTACCTAATAATACTAATCACGATGTCTCCTGGAGGCTATAAAAATTCTTTTAACAAATCTCCTGCTTTGTTTTTCTGTGAATCATTAAAGACAACTCTTTTTTTTTAATTTTGGATGATTAGGCAAAAAGAATCCGTTATCAACCTCGCATTCATCTAATGGACGAAATTGCATATGCCCAAGGTTAACATATTTTTGCATAAAAGAATGATAAGCGGTGCAAATATCAGGTTGTTTACGAGAACGACGTTCTAGTCGATTCATATAACCTTTGAAAATTTCGTCTGAACCTATGAACTTAGGTTGATTGTACAAAGGCAGTTTCACTTCAAAGCGATCAGAATTTTTACAATATAAGAATGTCGATAATACATAGTTTTACAAACATCAGAATTTCTACAATACGTAGTTTTGCAATGATACCAATATTTTTGTTCTGCCGGAGATATATGCTGTTCCTGAGGATTCTCTCCTCCCAGAAGCGACTGATTGCCTCATAAAAACTGATAATCTACGGTTAAGTGATGTGCTTTTGTTCCCGTGGTATTATCGGTGTCTGTATTCCCGATTACAACTCAGCCAAGAACAGCCAAGACGACTGTGCTACTGGACCAATATGTGGAAATTGAGGTCAAGTTATTTATGGAAAAAGCACGGTGCCAGAAACAGACAAGTTCAGATTGCAATCTATCGTATTTAGTTGTCCAAAGTGTGGACCAACTTCGTGCAGACCATGGATGTGGTCCTAATGTTCAAAAACAATTTTGACTCTTAACAGAAAATTGGAGACACGCCTTACTGTACGTACAATTAAGAGAAAATTCTGGATTTTTCAAACCAGATACAACAATGTTTACTGGTTTAAAGTGTAAAGATAGTATTTTAGCCAAAATTTCAAATATAAACGATTTAAATATATAAACAGAACAAAAAAAAGAACTGCTATAAAATGTACAGTATTTTTTTGAAAATTTTTTTAATCATATTCTTATTTTCTGCTATAAATACCAAAAACAACCATTATTATGTTGTTTGTTTTAATTTTGCTAACAAATTAATAAAATTAATAAAATTTCTCAAAAAAAGCACTGTGATATTTGTAATATGTACCGCAAAAACATAAACATAAATTTTCAGTAAAATTGAAAATGGGCGCTCTTCCAAAGTTCGCACCCAAATGTAGATTCTCAAGAAGGCTTGAGCGTTAGAAAAGTATGTAATCTTTTGATACAATTTATTACTAATTAATTAATGATCTGTATTAAACCATTAATAATAATGATTTTATTGTTTATAAATTTGAGCGAGCTTCTGGCTCCTGGCAAGGGTTAAATTGGTTAAATAAATGTAATGGGTTAAATATTAGCATATTTAAACCCTTGCAAGGAGCCAGAAGCTCGCTCATTTATATATCGTGTACATTTATGTCTATATAGAATATATATATTTACCCGAGCGATTTTTCCAACGTTTCGAACGACTACAGTTCATTCTCAGGAACTAAACTGCCATTTTTTTATAACAGCCCTTTCCATTGCAGTGGAAATAATGATGAAAAGGCGGATGTTTGCTCTCGGCCCGCGAGAAAATTAGTAAAGTCGCTGGAGCGGGCAAACTGTGTAAACTGTCCAAAAAGATGTGTAACTGAATTTTTGAAATGTCACAATGCTCAAAAATACTATACATATGCAATTTGTTAAAAATATCTTCTATGACTAGATATAAAATAAAGTAATTTATCTGACTTGTGGTGACATTTGGTCCGGCATTCAAACTTTGACAGATAGATGGGAAAAAGTTATAGCTTCCGATGAACGATACTTGGATTAAAAGATACGTAACCTTCATTTTATAATGAAACCTTATATTTTGGAAAAAATGCTGGAAACTAACTTGTAACTACTGGATAAAATTCTTGTAAGCTGAAAAGCTCTAAATATTTATTTAACTGCTTTGTGTTTCACCAAATACAAACAGTATGTTCGAGAAGCTCTCAATCTTTAGAATTTCACATTTCACGATCTCGGACAGATTATCTTTGAAAAGAAACCCGAATAATTGTACGTAAATATTACACTGCATCCCGTTTCAATAGTTACTCTATTAGCTAAGCACTATCTAAATTAGCATACTATTTTTTTATTTATTGTATATTTTAAATTGTATTACTATTATATTAGGTTGTCAAATATCTCCCTTCCATCTTTTTGTCTTATGAATTTCGCGGCTATGTACAAAGCGCTACAGAGCTCGTATCTGGCAATACTATACATCATTTGAAAGGCCTTACATTTTGTACATAACGTACAAAACGATGCTATGCATGATTAGTTTGGATATTGTGTTCAGAAGTTATAGACGTGTAAACATGGACTTCACTAACGCCGAAATTCGCGCTATTTCAAGGTTTTCTTTCGTCAAAGGGAAATACACTAAAGAAACGTTCCGTGAGATTAATGGTGTTTTGGAGGATGGTACGTTATCACTTCGAACTACTCAGGAATGGTTTCAACGATTCAGAGCCGGTGAAAACGACACCGTGGATAAGCCAGCCGGCGGAAGACCTGTGACGACGAATACCTATCAAATTATGGAATTTCTCGGGTTAGACCGGCATGTGGCATCTCATGGCATCGCCCAGAAGATGAACGTTAGTCACCAAACCATTTTAAATCACCTGCAGAAAGCTGGATACAAAAAAAATTGATGTTTGGGTGCCACATGATTTGACGCAAAAAAACCTTCTGGATCGCATCAACGCCTGCGATGTGCTGCTGAAGCGGAACGAACTCAACCCATTTTTGAAGCAGACGGTGACTGGCGACGAAAAATCGATCACATACGACAATATCAAGCGAAAACAATCGTGTTCCAAGGCCGGTGGACCGTCCCAAACAGTGGCCAATCCGGGATTGACGGCCAGGAAGGTTTTGCTGTGTGTTTGGTGGGATTGGCAGGGGAATCATCCACTATGAACTGCTCCCATATGGCCAAATACTTAATTCTATACTAGTTCGGATGGGAGGTTTTATCGCATCCACCATATAGCCCGGACCTAGCGCCAAGTGATTACCATCTATTCCTGTCCATGTCGAACGCCCTTGGTGGTGTAAAGTTGGATTCAAAAGAGGCTTCTCAAAAGTGGTTGTCCGAGTTCTTCGTAAATAAGGAGAGGGGTTTCTACGAGAGGGGTATGATGCAGTTGTCGTCTGGATGGAAACACATTATCGAACAAAACGGCGCATATTTGAAGTAAATACGACCACTGTGACAATTTTTATAAAGCATTGAATGAAGACCAAAAAGCGGAAGGGAGATATTTGACAACCTAATATTATCTATAATTTATTTTTAAATTTCTTATATGCTTTTTATGTATTTTTAATTCACTAATAATGTTACCTTGCACAATTATTTATTATTATATGTATGGACTATTACCGACCTAGAGACATTAAATTATTAATAAATTTATCTCTCTCTCTCTCTCTCTCTCACTCTCTCTCTCTCTCTCTCTCTGATTCTCTCTAACTCTCTCTCTCACTCATTCTTTCTCTCTCTCCCTCTTTCTGTTTCCTTCATTTAAAATAGTTATATCTCAAATATGACTATGTAGTATACTACAAGAATAAATAAATAAGCAAAGAATTGTTTGCATTTTTGAAAAAAGTTTCTAGTCTACAATTAGCAGATTCTTTTATATCTAGTCGTAGTCTATTACATTAAACATTTTATTAATTTAAATAAGAAATAAGAGGACTAAATAATCATCCATTTAAAATAAATTAATAAATATTTCTATTGGTCTTATAGTCCAATTAAATAAATTAAAATTAATACATAATAATATCAATATATATTTATATCAATACTAATATTAGGTTGTCAAATATCTCCTTTCCTCCTTTTTGTCTTATGAATTTCGCAGCTATGTACAAAGTCCACAAAGCTCGTATCTGGCAATCATCATTTGAAAGGTCTTTACATAACGTACAAAACTTAGCTATGCATGATTAGTTCGGATATTGCGTTCAAGATTTATAGACGTGTAAACATGGAGTTCACTAACGCCGAAATTCACGATATTTTAAAGTTTTCCTTCGTCAAAGGGAAATACACTAAAGAAACGTTCCGTGAGATTAATGGTGTTTTGGAGGATGGTACGTTATCACTTCGAACTACTCAGGAATGGTTTCAACGATTCAGAGCCGGTGAAAACGACACCATGGATAAGCCAGCCAGCGGAAGACTTGTGACTAAGCATACCGATCAAATCATGGAATATATCGAATTAGACCGGTATGTGGCATCTTGTGACATCGCTCAGGAAATGAAAGTTAGTCACCAAACCATTTTAAACCATCTGCAGAAGGCTGGGTACAAAAAAAACTTCATGTTTGGGAGCCGCATGATTTAACGCAAAAAACTTTTTGAACCGAATCAACGCCTGCGATGTGCTGCTAAAACGGAACGAACTCGATCCAGTTTTGAAGCGAAAGGTGACTGGCGACGAAAAATCGATCACATACGACAATATCAAGCGAAAAAGGTCGTAGTCCAAGGCCGGTGTACCGTCCCAAACAGTGGCCAAGCCGGGATTGACGGCCAGGAAGCTGTGCGTTTGGTGGGATTGGAAGGAAATCATCCACTATGAGTTGCCCCCATATGGCCAGACGCTTAATTCTACCATCTAGTGTGAAGAACTGGATCGCTTGAAGCAGGCTATCAACCAAAAGCGTCCACAATTCACCAACACGAAGGGTGTAGTGATCCACCAGGACAATGCCAGACCACACACTTTGTTGATGAATCGTCAGATGCTACGGGAGTTCCGATGGGAGGTTTTATCGCATCCACCATATAGCCCGCACATAGCGCCAAGTGATTAGCACCTGTTCCTGCCCATGTCGAATGCCCTTGGTGGTGTAAAGTTGGACTCAAAAGAGGCTTGTGAAAAGTGACTGTCCGAGTTCTTCGCAAATAAGGAGAGGGGTTTCTACCGGAGAGGTATTAAGAAGTTGCCGTCTAGATGGAAACACATGATCTAACAGAACGACGCATATTTGAAGCAAATCCGACCACTGTAACACTTTTTATAAAGCATTGAATGAAGATAAAAAAACGGGAAGGAAGATATTTGACAACCTAATAAATCTCAACATATAATTAATTGAAAGTTATAATGACATTCAGACTATCCTTGATTAAAACCATCCTCGTAGACTAATCCGATAAATCAAAATATATTAGGTGAAAAAATTCTTTATTAGCGCAATCTGACTATCTCCACCAACTCGATCTAATTGAAAATCTGCTGTAGTTGTCCAATGTTTCGGCTTGCTACGGCTTCTCATCAGGGTCAAAACTAAACCTTATATTAATATTCTAATTTATATATACCCCTATCCTCACTAAACTCAAAATTTAGTAATTTGAATATACAACCCCCTCTACATAAAATGTTCAAAACCAATCAATTTAATAAATACTGATAAATTTTATCTACTTGACTCTAACATTAGATTCACATTATTTCGATTTCCGGAAATGTGAATACTTTCATGACTCTCCCTTTTGTACTTATTACTAATATCATGTTCAAAAATATCCACCTTGACCAAATCAAAGGAATGTAAAACCTTCAAATAATGTTCTTTTTAACCAGAAGTAATATGTGAACTACGTAAATTATATTTATGTTCATAAATTCTCTTTTTTTTTACCTGCTTGTTAAAATATATGAATATATAGTTATTGCAATTAAACAGTCAAATTCACAGTGTGTTTAACTCATATGATGACTTGTGGTTTTCTTAAAAAATATTCATTTTTTAATCAATACTGATATGGTCTGAGATATAGAGGCTGAGGCATGACTATGGTATTGGTTTTGGCCAAAAAATCTCTCACAAATAACGATAAATGAGCAGGTGCATTAATCGTGAATCGAAAGCCACAAATTGTTGTTGTAAAGTTCCTGACGTTGTTTGCTTATCAACTCTCACAAGCGACGCATAAATTCAAGGTAGTTGACTAGCTAGGGCAATAAAAGAAAACAGTGAGCAAAGCCTTGACATTTGATCGACTTGGTGTGCTTTCTTCGGTCTTGGTTCTTTTGGACTCTTCCATTGGAACGATTGGGCTTTAGTTTCATCGTCATAACCATATACTCACGATTCATCACCTGTTATAACCTTTTGGAGAAAATTAACATCATTATTGACATCTCCTGAGCTATGGTCATGCGACGGTTTTTTTGATCAAAGTGAAGCCGTTTTTGAACGAAGTTCACTGACACATATCTTATGCCCAAAACATTCAACAAAATAGTATGGCATGAGCCAATCGTTATGAAACCATCTTTAGCAACTTTTCTCATAATGATATCTTACATTGCTTGAACGTTTTCATCTTTTATTGATTGCTAGGATGTCCAGGGCTAGGGTCGTCTTCGACATCCTCTCGGACTATATATATATATATATATATATATATATATATATATCATATCATATCATATCATCATACTAATTTATAAAGACAAAGTGTGTTTGTGTTTGTACGCGATAACCGAAAAAACTACTGAACCGATTGTTCTGAAATTTGACATATAGATTCTATACTATCTTGAGAAGGGCATAGGCTATGTTTTTTATTGAAAATCATTTTACTTTCATCAATAAATTAAGTTAATGGTTTTAACAATCAGTTTCACCAGCGGCCGCTAGGTGGCGTCTTAAATCACGAACATCAACTCAAAGTAGTCCGCTTAAAGTATTAATACCAGGCCATCTCAAACGAATTTTTATATCCAACTTTGGGATTCGTATCCTAAAGTAGGTGTGACACTACACTCACACCTTATAGATATCTTTTGATTTCTCTCTCTCTCTCTCTCTCTCTCTCTCTCTCTCACTTTCTCTGTCTTTTTTTCTCCTTCTCTTATAAAATGGTTCTGTATGCCAAATCATACTGAATAAAATTTATGTCGACAATTATATTTCGGTTTTTATACATTATATTAACTTCAGAATTGTGACAGGAGACTGTTTTTTTTTAGTTTGAACAAAAGAAATGATTGCAAAATAGGGTTCTTTTACCAATAACCTCGAAACTGTATATATATTGTGACGGGCGTCTCAAGGCGCCGCGCCGACTTGTCCAGATAACGACGACGCGCGCGCCATTTCGCGGACATACAAACATTAAGGCGCTCGCGCGCGACGTCGCGCCTTGTGCTCGGCACGGTTCCCCCCCCCCCCTATTTTTTTCGTCCCGCACACGAGCCGAGTATGAGGTCAACGGACTTAAGAAGAAGATGATAGAAAATAGAAATGATAGAGATAAATAGAATTAAATAGAAATAATTAAGAATGCTTAAAATAAACTAGAATAAATAGATATAATTAAGGATACTTAGAATAAACTAGAATTACATAGATATGATTAGGGATACTTAGAATAAACTAGAATTAAATAGAGGTAATTAGGAATAGGAATAAATAAGTAGTATAAGTTAACGATATTGTGTTCGTATAACTGCGTTTTTCTTTTTATAAAAAATAAAAATTCGTTTCTTTTTCTTTGCATTTGTTGAAAAATTGAGCAAGTTGGCTATTTAACGGAATACCAGGATTGGTTAACTTATTTTTGCTCCATTGCAGAACTATTTAGAATTCGCACTAGTCTTACAATCACTTTAAATGTTGAATTAACAGCAAATTAAAGAAAAATACGTATTTGTAAAGATATCAAATGAATTATGAAAAGTAATTTCGTGGTTACGTTTAATTAAAGTATTATCGTTGCAGTGCCAAAAATTTTAGATTTTCAAACGTTTATTGTTAGAGCAGCTTTGTGTGGCATTTAAAGGAAAAAAAAATAATCTTGAGTACAAAATGTCTAAAAGGACATTGAGAAAATAAAGATAGTTAAAATAGTCCGTCATTCATAACTAGAAATTAACCTTTAGCTATTAGCAGTAATTGTATTAGTGTTATAGAACGTGCTTTTAAATAAAGTAGATACCGATTTCGATTCTCATTGGACGATATTTTTTTTTTCACACATATAGCACTTGGACACGATTATTTTCATAATTCATATAAATAAAAGGATGTGTGAGACTGTCATAAATATTTCATTTTGCTTTTAATAATTAAACGATAAATTACTTCTCGACACTCATTCGATTTTTTTTCTTTTCTTCTTTTTTTTTTCAATGATAGCTTCTACAAAGAATGTTAAAAACAAAGCGACTAGTTGAAAACCAATGTTAGTGGCATGTGTTTTTTTGTTAAAATTTAAAAGGAAAATGCTATCGATAATGCTCGCTCTGGGTTCTGTTAAAAAAAAAGAGTGAAATCTGAAGTAGATAATCTTAGCCTCGTTGCGAGAGGGTTTGTAAATATGTATTTAGAGTGTTATGATTGAGATCTTGTTCTAATTATCGACGTGCCGGCTAATTCGTCCTGGAAGTCCATGATGACAATTATTCAGGGCGTATGCTTAAATAGTCAAGGGAACATAGTAATTAATTATACTAGCGATAGCGAAACAAGCTTCTAATAAATGTTGTTACTTGGAAGCGCGTGTTCGGCACGTCACGACCGCGGTCGGCCGTCGCCGGCAGCCGCCGAACTTCCCCCCCTCCCCTCCTCATTCCCTGCGAGCAAGGAGACACGAAGACTCCGCGCGCCGCCGGCCTAGTTCGAAAAAGAAGAAGAAACAGAGAACGAGAGTAGTGCGCTGTTGGCCGCCGAAGTGAGAAGTAAGAAGTGAGAGGTAGAGGAAAGAAGAGTAAAGAAGAGACAGAGAAGTGAGACGAGAGATAGGAAAGTGAAAGGTGAGAAGAAAGTGAAAGTAAAGGAAGAGGGTGAGAAGTAAAGGAAGAAAGTGAGGAGTAAAAAAGAAGTGAGAGGCAGAGGAGAGAAGAGTAAGGAAGAGGGAGAGAAAGGCTGAGAAGAGAGAAGGAGAGAGAGGGTGGAGTAAGAAGAAGAAGCCGGGCGGACGCGACCGAAGGAGCCCAGAAGACCACCGGGGCAACCACCACCGCCGAGAAGGTGAGCTGAAGAGAGAGACAGTGACAGCCGGAGGGACGTCAGCACCCTGGCGAGTTGCGAACACCCGCCGCGTGTCTCTCTTAGAGTGTCTCCCTTGTGTCCCCGGCTCCCTCCTTCCATCCCCGAGCACCCTCCTCCCAAGTCGGCAAGTGCGTCGGGACGCGGGTCGCGGTCGTGGTGGGCCGAGCATGCGGACCGGGCGGAATCCGCAATGTTAGTATAAAAAAAAAAAAAATTTGTGAATTAATAAACGGGGTGAGTTAAGCATTAGTGGACGCCGCATAATTTTTTTCCAGTGTGTTTGTCTTTTCAGGAATTTAAAAAAAAAAAAAAGAATACCCTTTTCCTCGCTTCCAGACCGACGGAACCCCCTCTGAGAATTAAAGGTAAGAGAGTGAAGTAATAAATACAAACATTTTTTTTTGTGTGTGCGCGCCCTCGCCGGGGTTGAAATACGATTCAACTTTCGGAGAGCGGATCGCGGCATTACAAAAATGGCGCCCAACGTGGGGCTCAGCCGGTCGGGATCGCGGGATTAAATTTATCGCCACGTGGCGCGGCCACCTGTTGCTGTGTGACCGCTTGAAGCGGGAACAACCATTGCCGTGCGGGTGGAAAAAAAAATGAATTGAATTGTTTGTGTTGTGTAATAAATTTTTGTGAAAAATTTTTGAAAAAATCTTGAGAGAAAATTTAATTTTTTTTTGTAATTTCTTTGTGAAATTAGTTAGATTTACTTTAAATTTGTGCGAAAAAAAAGGGGGTGGGGAAAAATTTTTAGTAATTAATTTTTTTGTAAAAAAAAAAAAAATTTGTGAAAAAAAAAAGTTGCATTTTTTTGTGGAGAAATTTTTTTAAATAAATTTTTGTGAAGAAAAGGATTTGTGAAAAAAAAAAAAAATTTTTTACTTTGAAATTTGTGAAAAAAAAGGAGAGAAAAAAAAATTTGATTTAATTTTGTTTGCGATGAAAAAAAAGGTAAAGGAAATTTAATTTTTTGTGTTGTGAAATTTTTAAAAAAAAAAAAAGTTTGTGAAAGAAAAAAAAGAACTTAATTAATTTCTTTGTGTGAAGAAAAAAAATTGTGAGAAAAAAATTTAGAATTTAATTAATTTTTTTTGTGTGAGAAAAAAAGGAAATAAAATTAATCTTTTTTTTTTGAAGAAAAAAAAGGATATTTTTAATTTTTTTTTTCAATTTGTAAAAATTCACAATTCACATCTGAATTACTGATTTCTTATCATTTCTTGATTTTTCACCGAAGACCTAGGGAGCAAATTTATGTTTAAATTTAAAATGATCACTAATTTTAATTGAATTTTTGACTTCTTTTTGCAGCAATCACATAATTTTTATTAAAAAATTTTTTTTTGAAAAATTCCCATAAAGTGATATATGAATTTCTTTCTATTTTTATTTGAATTTTTGAATTGTTTAGTAAATTAAGCTAATCTCTTTTTGCATGAAACTATATTGTACGTAATTCACTTTTTTTGCTTAAATTTTATACATTTCAATTTATAAACGAAAAGCTCTCGTGATTGACAAATAAATAGCATTAAATTCGTTGTGAATGCAATGAGTATTTTTGACAATAAATTAATAAATATTAATAAAAATACAAGCTACTAAGAAGTAATAGAGGTGAGTCAAAAACAAACAGAAAAAATGGGCATTTTAAATTTTGTAAATGATTTCAAATAATGTTTTGTCATTTCATTGTCTATGCAAAATAATTTAGTTGGAAACAAACAATTATTGAAGACTTTCTGCTGAACGAAAGCAGTAATATTAAGTAAAAATATCATTGAAAATATCAGACATTTATTTTTATGCGGACTTACTTTAATTAATCCACATAAAGATTTTTTTTGAGATTGCGTTACCTTTTTTTTTACATTTATAGATTTCAAATTACACTAAGAACAAATTAGTAATTCTTGATCGGCTCATTAAATTCATAATCGTGTGAGTTATATTTTTATATTTTAAGCAATGAGTGTGCATGCCGTGTACTGTTCGATATGTAAACACTAATCCACTTCTTGCGTGATGATGTTGCTGTGATACTTACGTAGATGTTGCTGTGATACTTATTTTTTTTCATGAGCGCGAATCCCTATCGTAATTCGATTTCAGGTAAATTTGTAGATTTCACTTAACCGATTTGTTGTATCCAATCGGTGACTAACAGAAGATTTATTGTTAATCTATAGTTAAATTTATTGTATAGAGAGTATAGAGGTTCCATAGGCTGTAGCTCTATTATTTTTTTATATATAAAAAAAAAAAAAAAAAAAAAAAAAAAAAAAAAAAAAAAAAAATTGTTACGAAACTGAAAATTGAATTTAAGCTTGTAAAACGTGTTCGTTTAAAATTTTAAACTTTATAATACTTATAAATTTTGAACAAATGGCGACCTGTTGCCTCGTCAATAGGTAAAATTTTTTTTTCTTAAGAACATTAATCTTTGAGTGTATTTTTGTAGTTGCAGCCTCCTCTTCACTGGATGTTATACAGAAATTGATGTATTATTGCTACTGGTTCTCAATGCGGTTTCAATGACTTATGGGCGTTCTTTGTTAAATTAACTTTGGAAAAAAAAACAAAAATGGCAAAATTGTAAACAACGATGTCCTTTTTAACAGTGCAAAGCGAAGTAATTAAGAAAGATAAAAAAGTTTATGCTCATTAAAGCACTTCCGTCTCATTATATTCTGCGCTGTAAGAGTTTCAAAGAAATTATTTAAGGAGAAATGAAGTAGAAATACTACAGGAATACGACTGAAAAGTTTACATACCCTTATAAACTATCATAAAAATTTCGTTCTTTTCGAATCGGGAGACGAGCCTGGGGCATGGTAGCCCTAAACTTAATTGTCGATTGAGGTACGTTTATTGATTTCATTATATGTTACAAATTTACTATTGATTGATTTGATCACTGACTGTCACGCATTATTATAATTCTATATATATTTACATCTTTGCTGATGTCCATCGGACAATTCCGATCGCTTGCCAGCCAGCTCGCGTTGTTTCCCTTTTTCAGGAAGATAACTCAGAATTAATCTAAAAATCTACGATCGAGGGAATTTGCGAGAATAGTGGATCCGAGAAGGAGGCGTTGACGAACGCGCCAGTGCTCGCACGGCCGGATTTTTCGAAGCCATTCTCGGTACAGTGTGATGCGAGCCATTACGCGATCGGGGCAGTACTGACGCAAGAGAGAGAGGATGGTGAGCATCCGATCGTCTACGTGAATCGCGTATTGACCGCGGCGGAGCGCAACTATACGACCTCAGAAAAAGAGTGCTTGGCGTTGCTGTGGTCGATCAAGAACTGAGACCATACTTGGAAGGCTATAAGTTCACAGCAATTACGGACCACAGTGCACTTCGCTGGCTCCGGAACCTGATAGAACCTACTGGCCGCCTGTCTCGCTGGGCCCTAGAGATGCAGCAATGGGATTTTGAGATAATACATAGTTGCGGAGCCATTCACCACGTCCCGGACGCGTTGTCCCGGATGTTTGAGAACGAGTTAGAAGAAATTGCTGCATTCGAACCGTGTGAGGATGAATGGTACACCCAGAGAGTTCAGGAAGTCATAGAATTCCCATACAAGTTTCCGGGGTGGATGGTACGCGACGTTATGTTATACAGGCGCAGGGTGGACCCTATTTTGGAGAACGTGACAGAGGACCACGAGAATTGGAAACTCGTTGTGCCAACGGACCACAGAGAGAGAGTGTTGCGTGAGGCACATGAGGAACCGTCAGCTGGCCATCTGGGCGTCAAGAAGACGTACGACAGAATCACGCGAGATTACGACTGGCCGGGGATCTACCACGATACGAAAACCTACGTTCGCCAGTGCCCCGAGTACCAACGGCATAAGCCCACGCAAACAGGACCACAAGGACTAATGGGTCATCGCATCGTGGAAAAACCTTGGGTCGTTGTGGCTGCCGATGTCGTCGAGCTCCCCCCGAGTAAGGGGCAATACAAGTATATACTGGTCTTCCAGGACCTATTCACCCGATGGGTCGAATTAAAGGCGTTGAAGAGAGCCGACGGCAAGGCAGTCGCCAAAGCTTTCGAGGATTTAGTCCTATTCCGATGGAACACGCCAGACTACTTCTTGAGCGACAATGGGACTGAATTCGATAATCACGTACTAAAGAAGATGTTAGAAGGATATGGCGTGAAACATGTCACTACTCCACCATACCACCCACAAGCCAACCCTGTGGAGCGGAGTAATCGGATCTTAAAGACCATGATTTCTATATTCGTGGGACCGGACCACCGCGATTGGGACCTACATCTGTGCGAACTACGTCACGCCATGAACACAGCGACACAAACATCAACGAGAGTGTCGCCAGCGTTTTTAAACTTCGGCAGGCACCCACAACCGGTCAAAAGCTTGAGAAGAGAGGTTGAGGAACGCGAGTTGGTTTCGAGGATCGACCCCGAGGTATGCAAGGACCGTATGCGGCGTTTAGACGTGTTGAGGGACCTAGTCGTCCGCCACATCGACGGGGCACGGGCCACCCAAGAAAGGTACTACAATCGGGGTAGACGAGATGTGAGTTTCAACGTGGGAGACCAAGTGTTGCGCAGGGTACGCGTGTTATCGAGCGGGACCCAGAGGTTCTCCTCCAAATTGGCTTCTAGGTACGAGGGCCCCTTTCGGATTTCCGATCAGCTTTCCCCGACGGTTTACGTGCTCGAGACGGGCTCGAGCCGGCAAAACGCGAAGGTGCACGTGTCGGATCTAAAGGGTTATGTCCGCTCCCCTCGCGACGTTGCCAGTCCCAGGCTCGGATTATAGGTTCGCGATGAGACGCCCGGTTTCCCTGGGTTTTCCCGTTCCCTTCCCTTTTTTCCTTGGTAGTTAGACCGGACCAGTGGTGAAGCTATCCCTTAACTCCGCACTTATTCTTTTAGTGATGAGTCACATGCGGAGACATCACCGCTCGGGGCTCGGAAGAGAGGTGGCACGACCACTGATCTCCCGGCCTCGGGCAGGTCATCGACCGTTCCCGGAGTTTCAGCCCGTCCCGGGGGAGCCCTGGACGGTGGAAGAGTCGCTACCTCCGATCCGTGGCGGCGGCTCCGAGTCGTCCTGGTCTTCGTCGTCCTCGGATGGCGAAACCGTGGTCGAACGGTCCGTCTCGCCGCGGGAGGACTCGGTGCTTCCCACCGGACCCACGAGACCAGAACGCCCTCAAGTGGAGCTTCGTCCGGAGTGTCCATACGGAGAGAGATACCCCCGCTTGACGGGGGTACTGTTTGATGGCCTAGAGCCGATACGGACGCGGCCCGAGGTGGACCCACCCCAGCGGCACTGCTACAACTGTTGGCAGACAGGGCACGCGCGCAGGGACTGCCCCCGACCCGTAGCTGCGACGTACTGTGGCAACTGCGGGCGACGCGGGGTCGTCGTTGAGAGCTGCCCTCGCTGCCACCGGGCGTATCGGCGCTATATGGGGTGGCCCACCCGGACTGCGACAGGAAGCCTCACGGTTTCTCGCGCTCCGGACCATGCGCCCACGGCACCAACATCGCCGTGTGGGACCCGAGATGACCTACCGGCAGCAGGAGCATCACCGCAGCGACTGATAGCCGTCGTCACCCCCCGACCTGTCCGTCGAGGGTTACGACAGGTCTCGGTAAGGGCGTTGGTGCGGCTGCTGCTCGAGGCAGTCGCCGATCACTAAACGGAACCCCTGGGACTCGGGGGAACACGAAGGACCGAGGGACCGAAGGACCAGAAGACCGAGAGAAAGGGTGAGACAGACCAGGAGATGACCGAGGGGAAAGGGAATGAGTCATCAACAGTAATCAATAACCAGAGGGACGATCACAACCAGACGAGGCCAACTACTAGACGTCCACCCAAGGGCGGGGTGTCAGCGAAGAAAGAAGAAGATGGGTGAAGAAGAGGACGTCCAAGAATTGCGGACGAAGTCCGGTTTAGGGGGGGAGATTTGTGACGGGCATCACAAGGCGCCGCGCCGACTTGTCCAGATAATGACGACGCGCGCGCCATTTCGCGGACATACAAACATTAAGGCGCTCGCGCGCGCCGTCGCGCCTTGTGCTCGGCACGGTCCCCCCCCCCCTATTTTTTTCGTCCCGCCGACGAGCCGAGTATGAGGTCAACGGACTTAAGAAGAAGATGATAGAAAATAGAAATGATAGAGATAAATAGAATTAAATAGAAATAATTAAGAATGCTTAAAATAAACTAGAATAAATAGATATAATTAAGGATACTTAGAATAAACTAGAATTAAATAGATATGATTAGGGATACTTAGAATAAACTAGAATTAAATAGAGGTAATTAGGAATAGAAATAAATAAGTAGTATAAGTTAACGATATTGTGTTCGTATAACTGCGTTTTTCTTTTTATATAAAATAAAAATTCGTTTCTTTTTCTTTGCATTTGTTGAAAAATTGAGCAAGTTGGCTATTTAACGGAATACCAGGATTGGTTAATTTATTTTTGCTCCATTGCAGAACTATTCAGAATTCGCACTAGTCTTACAATCACTTTAAATGTTGAATTAACAGCAAATTAAAGAAAAATACGTATTTGTAAAGATATCAAATGAATTATGAAAAGTAATTTCGTGGTTACGTTTAATTAAAGTATTATCGTTGCAGTGCCAAAAATTTTAGATTTTCAAACGTTTATTGTTAGAGCAGCTTTGTGTGGCATTTAAAGGAAAAAAAAAATAATCTTGAGTACAAAATGTCTAAAAGGACATTGAGAAAATAAAGATAGTTAAAATAGTCCGTCATTCATAACTAGAAATTAACCTTTAGCTATTAGCAGTAATTGTATTAGTGTTATAGAACGTGCTTTTAAATAAAGTAGATACCGATTTCGATTCTCATTGGACGATATTTTTTTTTTCACACATATAGCACTTGGACACGATTATTTTCATAATTCATATAAATAAAAGGATGTGTGAGACTGTCATAAATATTTCATTTTGCTTTTAATAATTAAACGATAAATTACTTCTCGACACTCATTCGATTTTTTTTTCTTTTCTTCTTTTTTTTCAATGATAGCTTCTACAAAGAATGTTAAAAACAAAGCGACGAGTTAAAAACCAATGTTAGTGGCATGTGTTTTTTTGTTAAAATTTAAAAGGAAAATGCTATCGATAATGCTCGCTCTGGGTTTTGTTAAAAAAAAAGAATGAAATCTGAAGTAGCTAATCTTAGCCTCGTTGCGAGAGGGTTTGTAAATATGTATTTAGAGTGTTATGATAGAGATCTTGTTCTAATTATCGACGTGCCGGCTAATTCGTCCTGAAAGTCCATGATGACAATTATTCAGGGCGTATGCTTAAATAGTCAAGGGAACATAGTGATTAATTATACTAGCGATAGCGAAACAAGCTTCTAATAAATGTTGTTACTTGGAAGCGCGTGTTCGGCACGTCACGACCGCGGTCGGCCGTCGCCGGCAGCCGCCGAACTTCCCCCCCTCTCCTCCTCATTTCTGCATAAAAAGGACATATCCATCGTCTGCTTAAAAAATATGCTATTCTCTATACCATTTTGCTTGAATTTCAGTTGGTATCACCACGAAAATATTCACAGTATTTAATTGAAAAAACGAAAATATACGAAATATGTAATATATATTGTATGTATATTATATTGTAGATATTATCTATACAACTTTTAAATACGGTTTCTACTGAGAAATATTGTATTGGCATGTACGGGCGGTTGATTGCGATATCCCGTTGCCTCAAGACGATTTATATACGCAGTTGTGTGTTTGGATGATAGAATGCGATGTCCAGGTGTCCCTGGCTGATTTATACGGGGAATATTATATTTAGTTGATAGAAAACGACGTCCAAATATGATAAAATTAATTTCTATGGGAAGATTCATGTCGAGACGATACTATTTCCGAACGACTTCCACGGAGAGTATCGTGTTTAGTCGTTAGGAAGCCTTGATAGCTTTCTCAAGACGACTTCTACTGGGACTATCGTGTTTAGTTGGTCGGAAATGATGTTTAGGTACGTCGGGACAACTTTTACGAGGAGTTTCGTGTTCGGATGATAGAATGCGATTTCCAGATGATTTGGAAAGGCTTCTACGGGGAATTTCGTGTTCGGACGGTAGAAGATTATGTCCAGGTATGACAAAATGACTTCTACTGGTAGTATCGTGTTTAGTGGGTAGGAAACGAAGTTCAGTTAGGTCGGGCCAACTTCTACGGGGAATTTTGTATTCGGATAATAGAATGCGATTTCCAGATGATTTTGAACGACTTCTACGGGGAGTGTCTAGATTAGTATTCTAAAGAGATTAGCATTCTATCATTCCAATACGCACACGGCCAGTAAGAGTCGATTCGAGATAACTAGACATTGTATTCTACCTCCCCAACACAAAACTCTCCATAGCAGTCGTCCCGAGACATTTCCTATAGTCCGAACATAATGCTACTCTCTGCAGCTCTCTGTAAACGTCATCTCGAGATTTGCACATCTTTTTCTACCGCTTGAATTTGGTAGTACAATTTTCTCCATTGAAGCCGTAATTAATATATATATATATATAGTATAAAATGGTGTAGTTTATGCAGAATACAACATTGTAAAGATTGACTCGAGTAGGCTACGATGACGTACTCTCAGAAGTTACAAGTCTAAACTTGCACGACTTACTCAAATATTTCAAAGAATAGCACCCGTTGTTTCTGGGAGTTATGCAGAGGCTACAACGAATAAAATTTTTCAGAATGTATTGAAAGCTGATATGTAACGTTTGTTTAATATAGAAGTTGTATCAGAATTTGAAGTAGATATATTTATCAGAAACTGTTGCATCATGGTATGTAAGGTTATCTGATTATCATATGGGATAAAAATGCTAGAGTAGGGAGTTCTAAGATATAAAGTGGGTTGCGCATCTGAGCATCATCTTTATAGAATACGTGATAGAAAATATACGTGTTCGAATTTTTTCAATAATACACATATTTATAATGGAACTAACTATAATAAACTAAATATAATAAACTATAATGGAGCAGATCTGGATCGAATAGCATAACAATTGGCTTAGAATCTTGGAGTGGCTGGTATAAACCTGTTGTAAAAATCTGCAGCAGTGGTTTAATATGTCTGACTTTTGACTCTAATAGCTGTAAAACATTCATCATTATATTATCCTATCTGAAAAATGCGTTACACGTTTTATGACGAATTTCGTACCACGCCAAAAATTATTCGATAGAATCATGATCTGTTCTTCGTAATGTCGTATGATTCCAGAGCAATAAATATTAAAGAACGGCCGTTAAGAACAGAAAATATTGAAACCGATATGAGCAGCAGTAAACCAAATCAGCGAAAAGAATATTAAACGTTTGTTTAATATGCAATGGAAATTGCAGTAGCCTACCACCTGAAAAATAAAATAAGAATAAATAAAAGGTCAAAAGTAATATTAGCGAGGGTGGTCGAGCTGGCTGCTTAACCAAGCAGACCTCTCCCTTTTTCTTTATAATATATTCAGGAAGAGTACCAAAAAGAAACAACGAGGTATGAGCACAGCAATAACAGAAAGAGGAGAGAGAGGCGATAAGAAATCATTGGAATTAATAGGTTCTGTGCAAATGTGCACAGCTGCAAGCGACTCCAGGCAACAAGTAGAGTGCATATATAAGAAAGAGAGAAATAGAGAGAAATGTACGTATGTAGATAAATATAGAAAGATAGAAGGAGAGAAATAAATGTAAGAATATGCATGCAGAGAAATAAAGATATATATAGAGAGAGATATAGAGAAAAATAGAGAAAAATATACGTATGCAGATAAATATAGGAAGATAGAAATAGAGAAATAAAGGTAAAAATATGCATGCAGAGAAATAAAGAAATGTATATATATATATATATATATATATATATATATATATATATATATATAGAGAGAGAGAGAGAGAGAGAGAGAGAGAGAGAGGGAGAGAGAGAGATAGAAATGAAGACCTATATACTAAGGAATAAAGACAGATAGAAAGAAAGAAACAGAGAGATATAGATGGATGCGGACAGTAGGTACATGTAGAAGAAGATAGACAGAGAGAGAAAAAAGAGATATGGAAGTAAATAAGGAGTGAGAGAAAGGCCAGGAGAGAGAGAGCCACAACATAACCTCGAAATGGGGAAGTGATGATATAATATTCAGAAGGCAGACATGTAGAGGAACATTAGATTAAATAAACTAAAGATACTTCATACGTGGCGGAGATCCGTAAGCCATGCGGACAATGCAAGCTGGAAGTAGAAGATTGAAAGACACGTGGCCGCACCAGTTTAAATTCGGCATACCGGACGCCACACGGCCCACTGCCTTAACGAACTCGAGGAAGCAGCAAACGGACGAAAAATGCGGCAACAAAGGGACGTACACTGAGCTCAGTAGCAGCAGCTCAACAATAAAGGAAGGGCGCTCGAACATGCTGAAAACACACAGAAGAGTTAGTAAAAACGGGAGAGATGCGGTGTGCGCCGTCCGCACAGCAAACAGCCGCACCGGAAGTAGCAGCCAGCAAGAAGGCGGAAGCCGCCGTGGAGAAGAAGCGGTCGACAGCGCCAGCGCTTGCAGTGGCACCGCACCGAACTACCAAACTGGGATGTATATAGATATACTCCCCAGGTTAATTCGAACTTGGCGTGCAGCGCAAGTAATGAAACAACACGTTGCCGACGGACAATGTCGGTCATAACCGTATTAAGAATACGGAAGAGCCCAGGATTGGCGCACATCGGGGAAGAAGGACAATGATTGGCGCACATCGGAGAAGAAGAATGATGATTGGCGCGTAGCTAAAAGAAGAGTGGTGATTGGAGGATCGGAGATGAAGACAAAGGAAACTTCAGAAGATTTTTGAATCTGGTAGAACAACCACGTGTTTTGGCCATTACGGTATAAGACTTCATTTTTCGGTGCTAATTCGGTAGATCAGGAAGGGAAGTAGTGCGGAAGGTGGAACTTGCGGTGTGTGTGGTTATAACGAGTAGTCGGGAAGCAGATAAAGACTGGGGATTAGCACTGCGGATTGGTGTGTGAACATTACGAACTTCGTGTTTCGGGTTCTCACTCGAACTCTCTGTCCATCTCTCTCTCTCCCGCGGTGTCGGAAGCCATCGTGGAAGATCACCAGGTCCACCAGCAGCGAGCGCACGAGGAGACGCCCTCGTACTTAGCGATAGCGTGTGAATGGGTCTGCGCGCCCTTAATTTTAAGTATTTATTTTGTACTTCGTGCGAGCGGGGAAAGGTAGCGGTAGCCACCAAGGGGGAAGGTGAGGGTCGTTTTGCGAGCGCGATGCGGTGTAGCACGGCAGATGGCGGACGCCGCGATATATGTATGGTCGAGCGAGAAATGTTGTAGATGATTGTTTATAATAAACGAATGATTTGGAAAATTGGTGCAGTTAATTCTTTTCTGTATAATATATAATATAAGATATAATAACATAATTTAATATATAATAAAATCCAAATAACATATATTATATAACACTATATATCAGATAATAAAATATGCACGTATCATCAAATATAGCATATATTAAATAATACAATAAAACAATATATATAATATGATACAATAATAATACGATATATATAAAATAAAATATATATATATATATATTAATATAATATATACATATATATAATAAAATAATATATATATATATATATATATATATATATATATATATATATATAATAAAAGATAATATATATAAATTGATAATAGAGGTAATATATATGAAAAAAAGAAAATAACTCAGTGAAGAAAATTCTGAAAATAATCAGCCCGAGTTCTCGCCCTGAAAGTAAATAGACAAAAAGTACGTGACGAGCGGGATTTCGAACCTCGTTACAAATATAGAAGTTGTATCATAATTTCAAGTAGATATATTTGTCAGAAACTGTTGCATCATGGTATGTAAGGTTATCTGATTATCATATGGGATAAAAATGTTAGGGTCGGGAGTTCTAAGATGAAAAGAGGGTTGCGCGTGTGAGCATCATCTTTCTAGAATATGTGATAGAACCAGAAATGTAATGAAGATCTCGTCGTTTTATATAAGCAATATGCTTTTATCGACAATGAACGGTATATTAGATCCGGCTCGAAAAGCATAATAATTGGCTTAGAATCTTGGAGTGGCTTGTAAACCTTGTTGTAAAAATCTACAGTAGTGGCCTAATATATGTGACTTTTGACTCTGATAGCTGTGAAACATTCATGTCCTACACATACATTATATCATCTTATCTGAAAAATGCATATTCGTTTTATGAAGAATTTCGCATCGCATCAAAAATTCTTCTACAGAATCATGAACTGTCCTTCGTAAAGGCGTACAATTCCAGAGAAATAAATATTGAAGACCGTCCATTAAAAAGAACAGAAAATATTGAAACCGATGTGAGCAGCAATAAACTGAATCAGCAAGAAGATGAATCTGAAGAACAACATGTATGCAAGAGAAAGAAATACGAAATATCATCAAATTTGACTTTACAACTAACAGCGTTCGAAGGTATTTTTCAAGCTCGCGCATGCATTTACGCTGATCTTAGACGTGCGATAGAGCAGACTAATGTTGTAAACAGTATAATAGAACTTTTGACGAAATTTTAAACAAAAGAACTACTTAACGAGAAGCCAGAAGCATTAAAAATCATACATAGTGATGTTCTTGCTTTTAAACAATACTGTTATCTTCATAAGCACAACATTGAGAATTAAGTTAAATAAAATATGGATACATCAGCTCTAAAATTCCACGTTCTAAATATTTAATTAACTGAATTATTTACTTAGTGTATTAATTTATTTCATTGAACTGTAAGACTGATATAAATATTTACACACACACACACACACACACACACCTTGATGCTTTCATGATCAAAATTTTTCATAATCTAGCAAATTGTTACTCTGAGAAGGCCTCTTAAATGTATGCGTGCTTCTGCATAATAGTGAATTTATTATTATATTTATTGTGTCGTTATATTCTGTGATTGTATTACTTTATGTCTCGTAACATTATATTTCTTGATTGCATTATTTTTTTTAGGTCTGAATGTATCCGTATAAAGTCCTCACAATCATTAAATATAGTCTTACGTCTGGCGTCGTTTTTATGTAATGATAAAATTTTCCGATCATTCATGTGTTTTGTACTTATGTTTATTATTATGGTAGATAATTAAAGAAATTTCCAAATCGTGTAGGCTCGGTCAACCTTCGTACACAAAAGGTTTATTGGTCTCAGCTGAGGGCGCGGGTTTGTCCGAGAAATCCCTTACCCGAAATTAACCTGAAAGACCCTGCTTCTACCCATACGGTCCCCCTGAACATTCCCATCTACATTTACTGACGGAATAGTGCATGAACTCCACGACCAATAAAAATTCCTGTTAGAATTTTCAGCAGTCCCCTCTCTTGCTAATTATTCATGTCTCCTTTTGACTCCGAGATGTAGAAGCGAAACGAAAGATCAGATTCATTTTGACCGCCACACGAGAAACACTTATAAAATTTGTATAACGTATCGTATTACAATTATTATTCGTTTTATATAGATTCGTTGAATTGTCAATGTGCGTGAATGATAATATTTATAACTAAATAAATTGTCATTTTATTATACATTTGTAGTTAAATTATTTGAATAGTCATATTAAGCTAAATGTTTATACGATACGAGGCCGATGGCAAAACCATTTTTCTTGTCGCCTCAATACAAATAAAATATTCACTGTTTGCATTGAATTTAATCAATGATGCCATAATGGAGATCGTAGATGTACTTCCGAAAATCGATCATACTTGATTTTGTTGATTCCTTTTTTTAGATAGAAATGACAAATATCATAGTTGCGTTTTACGCAAATTGAATTTGGATGGTAAAAACTATAAAAATATAGTCTTTCGAACATATCACATAAAATATTAAAATTTAGAAAACATATTTCAAACAAAAGTTGGAGATCTGATTAAAATAAATATTTTTTACTCTATGTATTCTTCTTTACAAGCAATATTTCTCGTGAAAAATGTATTAGAAGATATATGTATTTAGTATATATGAGGAATCGTTCAGAGGATCCTGAGACGGATTGTTGAATTTTTCACCAGAAATATTATTTAAACGAAAAAAACTGTATAGAACAAAAAATATGTATTTTAATGACCTCTATAATTTTGATTTTAAAATTGTTATTATTCTCTGAGATCAATTCGGAAAACTATGGTTTTTATAGAGTTCTCATGGATTTTGGAATAAATATTCAATTTCCGTTAAAAACGATTACGATATTTTTAATTAGCTTTCCAAAAAACGTAAGTATATTATTATTCAAAAAATATGACGAGGGAACTATTTCTGGAGTAACTAAATACACCCACACAGAGACAATGTTTTAGGGGCCTCTGAGACAAAAATGTTGATTTTTTACTACAAAAATTTTATCATAGACATTATTGTCTTTAGGAATATATAATTATACGTAGAGTATTTTTTACACAGGCATCGGGCAAATCCGAGACAGGGAGTACTTGTTAGCTATAATTTAAGAGGTGTAAGCCCTATTTAAATAATATGATTTGAAGCTATAATAGGAAATACGTTCGAAATTCAAATTTACTGATCGTAGGATCCCAATGAAAACAATGGATCAAATAAGTTCAACTTTGGGAATATTGATGTTCAAGATATTTATTTTAGTATGAATAGAGAGAATTGAATTGGTGCAAATAGAAAAAAATTAAAAATATTTGAATCCAAAAAATGTATGAAAATTAATTAATAATTTACTAAAAATCAGTAATATATTTCTGAATTTTTTTCTCAATGTTCAATTTAAAATTCCTTTATCCATGCCATAACACATATTTTTAATAAGAACATGCTCGAATTTGAGCTTATTTAATCGGTTGGTTTCATTGGAATCCTACGGTCAATTAATTCAAATTTCGTAAGTACATCAAATTAAAGTTTCAAATATTGTGTATTTCAGTCAAGTCAGAATGAACCTCGACCCCATTAAAGGTAATAATTTATGTATAATATTATAACATATTTCAAATCCTTTTTTTAATTAAAAATGTTAATGTTATGTGTCGCTTTAATTGGTTGGTTTGTTTTGGTTCTTAGTAAATTATATATGGAATATTTTTAAAAAATATTTTAGAAATATCTTTAAATATTATTTTCAATTATTTTATAGATTAAACTTAACAATATTCTACGAGATTATAAAATGATCTATAAAACTATATTATAAATTAAAAATGTTTCGATGAAATATTTTATATAAGTATAATGAAAAGATTTATAGAAAATTTTAGAAATATTTTGAAATAATATATAAAGCTACGGTGCTAGGGATAAAGGTACTAAATCAGATAACTTTTTAAAACAGGGTTTCTTCTTAAAGAATTTTATAATGTAACTGATGAAATATTTTTTTCAAACTATTCATGGACATATTAATAAAAATACAATCTTTGATTTATAAACAACATTTTTGCTTATAGGAACATATATAATGGACAAGTAGACGCATTTATTTTATATCATATAATTCATCTTGACCTCTATTTATAAGACAAGAACATGATTAATATTTACTATACTAATAAATAAGATTTACATGTAGAATAATAAAATTAAATTTAAATTACAAGCAATAGTAAAATTAAATTTAAATGCTTTTAACATTTCAGTAACTTATTTTTGTATTGTCTCAATGTGATATAATTATTAAAATTTGTTTCTAAATTTGAATTGTACAATCAAAAATGAAAACTACGAAACCAGTAGGTATAGGTCAATCAATCGATCGACGCCTAAATGTTGACGTTGACGACGTCGGGCGGGGCAAGAGGGCGCTGACTGCGGTGCTTGCTAAAGTATGTGAATAGTGTCTAAACTTGGGAGCTTTACTGAGTGTTATTTCTATTTGTTTCAAAGAAATTTTAAGTAAAAGTCTTCATATTGATATAAAATTTTAATTATAACAGGTCACTATTGCTAAAAAAGAAATGTTTGAAACCCATTTTTTTGTGCTTGGAAGCTACAAAAGGTGAATAATTTTAGAAAGTAATATGAATAAGTATTACACAGTTGTACTACATTTACACTATATGACGTCCATGTATACATGTGCGCACGCGCACGCACGCTTGTATAGAGTATATGTGCCAGTTGTAACAATATATTCTATTATTTAAATATTGTTATCTTAATTTTTAGTTAATTAATTTCAATTATTTTAATGAATTTTTTACTCTCCACTATATACTATGTTATAATTTTATGTGCAATTATTACTAATTATATTTTTAGTATAATCATTCGCTTTGGTAAAATAATATACATATTTTATGCAGTTGGATTTGTTTTTTAATATTTGGAATATATTAGAATATTTGAAAAACTACGCTAGCTTTCAGAAATCTCTTACGAAACAATTAAATTTTGTAAATTATATAAAAATATTACATTAAAACGATGTACAGCATATTGTTAGAACTGAAGCTAGAAATAAATTTTTTAGTATTGAACTTGAAAATAGTCTGCTTTATGTACCTATCATATAGTAAAATACACAACAGTATACATAAAATATAAGTTTAATGTGACCTTAGAAATTTTTTTTATGCAAAATAATGTAATAATGTAGACATATAAAATTTATTTTAATGAAAACAAAAAGATAATATTCTACAGCATTTCATTTTTTAAAATTTAATATTCATTTTTTGGATAGTTTTATGGAAGTCTTGATGTATTTAAAATTATTTTTTATTATAGTTTTTATTTATTACTTATATGCCTTTGTGACTGACTCTCTCTCTCTCTCTCTCTCACACACACACACACCGTACCTCACCTCACTCTCCCTCTGCCGCTCTCTCACTCTTGTCCCCCCCCCCTTGTTAACTTTAACTAATTTTTTAAATATTATAAATTATTTACAGATTATTAAAATATTTTAGAATTTTTTCAATCTATTTTAAAATCTTTCTAAAATATTACAATGAAATATTTTAATAAAACCTAGTAAAGAATTTGGAAAAATCGTTATAACATAATATTTTATTTAATATACTATAATAAATAGTATTTGGATGAATTTTTCAATATATTTTTAAATAGTTTTTAAATATTCTAAGAAAATAGTTTAAAATATAAAAGAAGTTTAAGGTATTTATGAAATATTATTATAATTTTACAGATATATTTAAAGCGATATGAAGGTAAAGACGACATTTGAAACATTACGAATATATTTGTGTTACATTCGTTTTAAAATTTTTCGAATGTAATATGCATGTAAAATATTATGCACGTAATATCTAATATTTAAATATAATTAGTTTTATTAATCTATGTCACTAAAATGTAATGTTAAAGAGGAAGATTTCGACAGAAATGAAAGCGGAGGCAGCATTTCAAATATTGTTTAATGTCATTATTTTACATTACTTTTCAAATATTATAATCACAGAATTACAGAAATATGACATAATTATTATTAATTCAATATTAGTAAATTTTGTAATATTACGGAAATATTTCTCTACCTTAATCTAAGATTTGTAATATGAAATGCCGACTGCGTAATCTATATCCTACTGTCATCTATTCTTGAGTTGATAAAAATAATAAATCTTCATTATTATTTTTGAGATCATGATTATCTATAGGTAATATAAAATTATATATTTGTCAAAAATTTGGTAAGAAAAAAATTTAATAATTGAAATGTAGTTATACAATTTTTTTCCTCTTAATATATATTTGAATTAAAAAGAAAATAGAAAATTCATTTAATTTAACAAGTTTTTAACATGTACATTTTATAAACAGGAAGATGGTTTGAACTGAAAACCTATATTACATTCAATCGCCTCATTTTTAATTATTCGTGATACAGCTTTTATTTGTATAATTATAATATATAAGACCGTTTTTAATTGAACTGATTTCAATTATATATTTTCACTCGCTTCACCCTTGTGGTAATAGCATCAAAATAATTGATTAAATTGATACCTGAGTACCCTGGTAGAAATGCTAAACATTTTAAAGCTATAAATAAGGTATTGCGTTATGAAGAAATCTAGTAACAATGTATATAACTTCGTTAGTAATTAGCTTAATATGAAGCGTTTTTTCCAGCCATTTCAGCTGATTTATAGATATATTTTCAAAACTTATTTTTTAGGTATTGAAGACCCATAAATGTTAGTTTCGTATCAATGTATTTTTGGTTCTGATTAAAATTTTTCTTCAAACAAGGTTAAATTAGGTATAATATATAGACATGTTAAAAAAATAATATCACTATTATGCATTATTATATAAATTCATTGACGTTGATAATTATTTTAATTAATAAATTATAAATTTATATCGAATTCCTAATTTTGAATATTGAATTCATTTATATACAAGCTATAACTAACACATATATAATACATATTAAACGTATTGACAATAGTTTACACATTCACATACAATGTTATATATGTACGAAGTCTTAATCGACTTTATATATTAACCAAGGAAATTTTTTGTCACTTGGCGGAATGTGCAGTCACCATGCCGAGTCAGTGTTTCTCCAAAAAATTTCGATATAAACTCAACTTCACATACATTTAAAAAAAATTTCAAACAATAATAAAATTAAGTTGTTTAGTAAACTATTTATTTTATAAATAAATAGAACAATATTTATAGTTAATTACCAATAATTGAAACAGGTATAAGATAAAAAAAATAATATTTTTGATGGTGTCTCATCAATAATGTTCTCAGAATTTAATCAGTGAAAATTATGTTTAAAAAAATATGTACTTATGATCTTGATATTAGTTATTTCTTCCAACATTTTTATTCGTTTGCGTGCGCTGTCAGAGCAATCAGAGCTAATTACAAATTTATGTAATAGTAGCATAATATCTAAACTCTCAAAATAATTTAATTTATTTATCAAATCCTATATAAATCTACTTAGTTCATACTAAAAAATATCAAATCACAATGTTGATAAAAATGAAAAGAATAATGACCAAAGAATGTATATAGAATAATATTTACACTTCGTTTCTGAATAATAAAAAACTTTTATATTCTTTCAAATTCACTTTTCTAACTAATATTTAGAATCAAGATGATTATTTGTTTAAAATTCAATTCCCTTTCTTAACGTTTGAAGTATTTTTATGTGTTGTTTGCCATAGTTAAAATAATAAAATGTTCACAACCATGTTGATTTATGGTTTAGCCTTCTGTAATACTTCTAAGCCTTATATAATACTTATTTATAATATATAATAACCATAATAGTATTATTAGAATAATGACATGAAATTATTACGTGGATAATAATTTTTGTTATAATACTTCATATATCTCATACTATTTTGAATTACGCGCGCGTTTAATTGTCGATCGTCATCTGTCAGCTAGTCTGTACGGCAGACATTGTACTTCTGGCAACGCCCGATATGACCCCCGTTGCAATTACATATCTCCTTAAAATTACCATTGACACTTAACTTTCAACATATTATTAGAATCTTTAGTAAATAATCAATCCGTGGCTCATTTATGAAAAGGATCTTTATTTTTTGAAATAAAATATTCAAAAGGCTCACTTTCAAATCAGACTTTGTTATTCTTTTGTAATTCTTTCAAACTATTTACGTATCTTATAATGTTTCTTTCATTTTATAAACAGAATAATAACATAATATTGTATAAATATTAATTTTTTCCATTGTAGTAATTGAAACTTACATTGAAATGAAAATGTTCATTTACTAGCCATAAACAAGTTTCCAGCTTTAAATCTAGATTCTACCTCTTTTAATTTTACTGACAATTGTCACATTTTTCATTCGAAGTTTTGCATAGTTTTAGGCCATGATAGTTGATTCTATTTTAAATACCTAGTAATTACTTTCCAACCTATTGAAAATTGTTAGATTCCTACCAGGGTGCTCATATAGTTACAGATTTGTAGCTAAAAGTATGATACAGTATAAATAATTTAATGAATTCAATTTACATTGACATATATAGCTTTCAAATTGCTCAAGATTTAGACGAGTGGAAAATATGCAGACCTCCACTCTTCAAATTATACCAAAACTCTTTCTATCTTCAATCTTCATAAAATTGATTTACTTGCGATGGCTTTCTATTATAATTGCGCCAGGACTTGAGGAGTGAAAAATACAACTTGATGTATCATTATTTCTATAGTTATTATATAATTGCGTCGTTTTTTTTCCTTTTTTATTGCTTGCATTTGTATATCTGTTTTCCGCTATTTGCATATTATTTTACACATTCGTACTAATGGGATTATAGTGAAGATGTGATCATGTAAGACAAATGAATAAAAAAATTACCTCAGAACGTCATCAGCATTCAAATCCAGATTGCTACATGATAGTGAAGCTCGAAGGTGTAATAACGCCCCTTCAATTTTCATGCATCTTTTATTTTCTGTTGGATTAGCATCGGGAAACTTATCGTTAGTATACGCATTTCTAGTTGAACTAAAACAAAGTTTCATCTTTGATGAATTCATTTATCTTTGATGAATTAGAATACAAGGGGAAAAGGAGAAGGATCGATATTATGAGACGCGTGTGGGAGAGAGAAAGAGAGGGAGAAAGAGAGAGATAGAAAGAGAGAGAGAGAGAGAGAGTTCGGACCATTCGGTCCGCAGGCAAGCAATAAAGAAAATAAAGGAATGAAAAACGAAGGATGACCTGAAATGCGATGCATAATTGTCGTTCATAAAATTTAGGATGGCTAAGAGAAAAAGAAAATGCGCACATGGTGAAAACTTGTTGCCCTGAGTCCGCTGAAATTGACGTGTTGAACAGAATGGAAAAAAATTATAAAATACATTCAGGCGCACTTCTCCAGGACGCCATAAAAATTAAAACGTCTGTCACCAACAACTATAGGTTAGGGCTCAGGTATTGCCTCTCGCCCTTTCCATCGAGGAACCGTCATCGATGCAAGATTTCGTATTTTTAGAGAGAAAATTTCGCTTTCGAATCTCAACTGACAAGGACGAGTCTTCCTTCAGACTTTTACTCTTGCGTGTATTTTGTATCCTGATTTTCGTGTGTATTACCTGTAATTCTTTGTGTGTATTTTATATCTCTATTTTTGTGCATGTTTTATATACTTACTCGCGTGCGCATTCCTGTATATTTATGTGCATTGGTGTTCAATTATTCTTAAGGGCAAGTGTGTGATTTGGTACTACAAGTGAGATTGAGTTAAATTTTTCCGGGCGAAAGTACATGGACTTAGAGCGATCGTTCTGCCATGGCTGCCGTTATGGTAAGTGCTATTCTAGTGTCCACGACCTAGGAGCCGTAACGCAGAGCAAGGGGTTCAGCGGAGGACACCTTCTCGTTACCACTTCTCTCTAATGGCGTTAGGGATACTCCGTAGATGTGTATAATCGATAAAGGTATGGAAGTATTAAGTGGGTTTGAAGAGCGTGTTGTTTGTCATTAGTTGTGACTTGCAGATTTTACCTCCATTCATATATTTATAGGGTAGAGATGTTTTATACCATGTAGCGGCTAGATAAATATATCGTATATTCTTAAATAATGTGCTTTATTTATTTATAAACCCACACATGCGAGCATGCCATTCGGAAGATATTGACTAATAATTCACTGACTGTTCGTGGCTATAGATACGCTATAGATAGATGCGCATTGTTATTGGAACAGAGAAATAAATTATGTATATAAATATATATATATATATATATATATATATATATATATATATATATATATAAAGATCTGAGGTTACGAGCATCAGTCTACTAAGAAACCTACTCAAATTAGAGAGAATGGTTGCCTTTTTGACATACGCCTTTAAAGTTGAGCGATCAATGCGATCAATGCGATCGTCTCAATGTAAGTAATCAATACATTATTTATATATTGTTTTTATTAGTTCATTAATTTATTTAATTCTTTTTATTATTAGGATGCGAACTTAGTTTTCGACCTTTTTTAACGGTTGTTTCGTTTTGCTGTCAATGTGGACGGTTGTCCTCGGCCCTCTCATGACTTTTTGCATTTCGGATTATCATAGTAGATCCACTTTTCATCACCATCCATTTTCCTTCTTTATGAATATTTTCCATCGCACGTAAACATTTGCCAACTGCTCTGTCTCTGATTTCTAACTTATTAGCCAGTTCTTTATGCGTTTGATCTGAGTTCTCATCTAATTATGCTTAGACTTCACTGTCTTTTTTACTTTAATCGATAAGTTTCTGTTACATTTTTTTTCAAATCAAAATGGCGCAAACGGACATGTCGAAAAAACGATTTATCAGGATTCATTATTCACTGATCAAAAAACTATAATGTTTACATAAATGATGGAGCCTGTTAACTGAATTTAATGGGTAAATGTCAAAACTAAAAACTAAGTACTAGATCCGACACTTCTGATTTTTATTACATTTGACTTATATCACCATCTAAACGCAAAGATCGGAAACTAACTTCGCCTCCTAATAGTTTATTTATTTATTTCTTATTTATTAATTTGGTTTATTTAATTATTTATGTATATTTTGTTATTCATTTTCCTCATACAATTAATTATTGTCCCTTTCGGTCACAGACACGTCAGAGTTCGCAAGGAATGTTGATGAGGTAAACATAAATGCATCGCGATGAAGGAGCTAATCAATTAAATTACAGTATATCAAATTATAATATAATCGATGAAAGGAGCTAATCAATCAAATTACATTTGATTGATTATTATTAGTTCTTCAGGAACTAAACTGAGGATGAACCGTAGCGGTTCGAAACGTCGAACAAGAAGGAGATCCTAAATTTAAGATGGTGGGGGCAGTGAGGTTGTCCTTTACTAACATAGAATAAGTACTTTATCTTTTTTTTTATTTTTATTTTACTTATGATTGTATTTTTATTTTTATTTTTAATTTTCTGATACAATTTATTGTTGTAATAAGTTTTATTTCAGATCTTACGGGGGTGATCGTAAATAAGGACAAACTGACTGTCATTATTTGAGCTAATATATGATATTATAAAAATTGTAAGACCGACAAAAATATTTATTAATTTAATTCAGAACAGTCGATATAAGTACAATTTTTAATTTGAATCGTGATAAATCATTTTTTCGACATGTCTTTTTGCGCCATTTTGATTTGAAAAAAAGTGTAACAGAAACTTATTGATTGCTTCAATAATGTTATGGCGACCAAGTTTCATCGGTTACAACGTGTAAAGAATGGTTTCCGCGATTTGGAAGTAGAGATACTGGTGTTAATGACAAAAAACTTTCTAGACAACCAAAAAAGTTTGAAGAGAGATGATGACAGGGGTAGTTAATGTGTAATATCAGGATTAGTCTTTAAAAAAGATGACTGAATTTCATACCATTACAGGCTAGTCTTTTTCCAAATATCTGCAAGTTTTGGGAAATCGAAGAGCTACGAATTTTACAAAAACTTACTCCGGAGGAAGAATATGGTGAACAATTCTTCTCCGATACTTACTCTAGTAATTCAGATGGCTGGTTTATTGTTCGCTTACCTGTAGCCCGGCGCGAAGTCTTTCCAGATTCACGAGATATTGCGGTATCATGTCTTCTTCGTTCTAAAAAGCATAGGCGTCGAAACGGCGATTTACGAACGGCCTATTCCATATTTATGGAGGAGTATCTACAGTTAGGTCACATGCAAGTGATTCATCGCTCCGATATTAATCCAGGCTAAAATATTGATCCAAGATCTTTGGATTAATCAAATTGATTGGAATGCACCTTTGCCCAAGAAACTGCTAGATTGCTGGATGATTTTCAAAAGCAATTGAGTGACAATGCCTAATTTGAGTGACATACGCATACCTAGATAGACGGGAATCTCACGCTATACCGAGTTTTGCAGATGCTTCCAAGCGAGCTGATGCTGCTGTACTCTATGCAGTCATTCGAGTGGTGTCATCTACTATACTTATGGCGAAAATTTAAGTCGCGCCCGTAAAGGTTGAGACTATACGGATACTCGAACTTTGCGGTGCAACGACTCGCAAAACATTTAATAAATGGTATGTTTCAGATCCCTTTATCGATGAACCTTTGGATAGATTCGAAGGTGGTATTGATTGGCTTTGCAGTCATTCATCAAAGTGGCCAACATTCCTAGCAAACCGAGTCAGCGAAGTTCACTCTACTCTGCCTCATGCCAAGTGGGAGCACGTACCATCTAAATTCAATTCCGCCGATTGTGCATCAAGGGGAATGAACTCTAAAGTCGTCGCTCGACTGAAAATGTGATGGACTGAACCAGAATGGCTACACGAGCGTGAATAAGAGTGGTCGCCTCAATTAGATTTGGTAGTAGAACATCAACAGATTCTCACAGTAATAGAAAATTTGCCTAATGCAAGTGCTGATGCAGATTTACTCCGTATATTACTGAGGCTTTCAAGCTACTCTAAACCAACTAGAATATTAGCTTACTGTGATCGATGGAAATAAAAATGCCTTCAAAAGGACACGAAATTTGCAGCTGACCTATCATTTCGCCAACTCTACTATGGAAGATCATTATTATTTAAACTTATTCAGTGTCAATTGTTTTCCAATGAAATTTCCTTATTTACAGTTGGAAAAGCAGTCTCCCCACGCAGTTCATGAGTACGCCTAGCTCCCTTTGTGAATGAGTTTGGAATACTTAGAGGCGGTGAACGACTTTAAAATGCACCCCTGCCCTATCCAGAGCGTCATCTAATTTTATTCGTAGGACACTGCTCTATTGTACGACGCTTAGTAGACGAAGCCCACTGTACAGCACTTAACGGAGGCATGCAACTGATAAAGAGTTTACTCAATAGAAATTATTGTCCGCGATAACCGTCTTATTACATCCATATATCGAAAATGCATTACTTGCATTCGATTCGGCTCTCCACCAGCTCACCAACAGATGGCAGCGCTGCCCACAGCTAGGATGGCCAAACACGGCCTTTTGCTATCACTCGCCTAGATCTTGCATGGCCATTTCCCCTCCTCTTTTATAAAGGAAGAGCCGCCAAATTCAACGAAGGGAATGTAGCCATCTTTATCTGTTTTGTCATCAATGCAATTTACATGGAGGTAGTTTTGGACTTAACTAGCAGCACATTTATGGCCGGTTTTTCTCGTTTTGTAGCACGACGTGGTTTTTGCTCTGTTATTTATTCCGACAATAGAACTACGTTCAAGGGAGCCGATGTCGAATTACAGAGTTTTTTTCAAGTGGACGTCCGAATTTTCTTAAGAAATCTTCCCAGAACTAGCAGTTCTAGGTACCAAGTGGAAATTTATACATCCGGGGATTTTAGAGGCATCTTGGAGGCCTGTTGGAATCTGCGGTGCGATGTTTTGAATATCACCTGCGAAGAGTCATATTGAAGTGTTCATTTACCTACGAGAAATTCACTACACCAACTATAAAGATCGAAGTTTGTCTGAATTCCAGGTTGCTATGCTCGCTCAGCAACGAAGCTCCTGACCCAGTCGCGCTCACTCCAGCATATTTTTCAGTCGAATCTACGCCACTGGCATATCCAGAGTCTCTGTAAAATCTGACCTAACATCAGCGTTTACTAAGCAGTGGCAACTTATCAAGAAATGTCGTAATTTCTTCTGGACGTGTTGGAGAAAAGAAGTTTTCACCTAATTGCAGCAACGATCCAAATACAGTGGTCTAATTTTTGCGAAGCCGATCTAATGCTTTTAAAAGACGAGTTAGCACCATTCGCGATGTGGCCTCTCGGCATCGTGACGAAGACTCACCCGGGTGTATATGGTTTGGTAAGAGTTATTACCTTACGGATTGCAATGTTTGAAGTTGTTCGTCTGATAGTGAAACTCACAAGAGTTCAGATGAAAAAGCTGAAAAAACTCATGCACATTTTATAGAAATTAATTATGTACCAATTTGAAAGTCACCTTTAAATTTATCATTGTACAAATTCAGTGTCGCAAATTCAAGATAATTAAGGTTAATAATTTAGATCAAGCCACTAATAAATTAAGTATCATTTTGTATCCAATATGTAAATTATATGCGATATATGTACTCAGTCTATCGCTCATAATGTTATAACCAAATACAAGTTATAGATCGTAGTATCCAGTATGATTATTTTGCCGTGATCGGCAAATCGGGTGATTATGTTCAGAGTTTAATTGACTATACATAAAATTGTACATTGTATTGAGTTGCTATGAAATATTATATGTTTGTTTATATACAATAAGCTTCGGTCAACAGAGTAGCTTTCGCCGCATTCCATAAGTGAGACATTCGCAGCTTTCTGTGCGATTCGGCACTCTAGGTTTCTGTTGCGTACAGAACATACGTCCGTCGAGGAGTCAGTACTTACGCAGTATCTTAACGCTATTTTAGTTTAATTGATCCTTTTCGATGGATGTTATAATTAAGCATTCGAAAAGTCAACAGAGATATATTTTTTACTATAAGTAGATAATAGAGAGAGAGAGAGAGCCCATATAATAAAACAAGACGAATTTTTAACAGCCGTGAATGGTTGTCCTATCGCAACCAGTCGTTAAAGTCAGCGCATGCTAGAGAATGCATGATCTGAAATTAGTTACCAAATCATGAGTCGAAATTGAAAAAAATATATATTATCTGGCGCGTATATCTGTCAAGTTTGAAAACCAACCATTCGCCGAAATTATTATTACGTAAATAATAATTTTCAATACAAAGTTTTTGATGCAATTTTCGGAATAATATTTAATCTTGATTTTATTACATTAATTATCGTATCTATTTTTAAAATCAACGAAAACCAAAAATATTTTTAATAATAAAAATTATAGTTTATTGTACGTGTGTGTCTATACATTACAAATTCGAAGGAATTTTTGATATTTTTTATTAAGGTACAAACTATACATATTGTAAAAATTTGATATTGTATTTTAACTCCTGAAGTTAATGATTATTATATATTTTTTTAAATGAAATAATTTGAAGAATATATTTCATATAAGCTAGATATTATATTATATTAATATCGTATATAAGAAATATAAAACATTTTCGATAACAATAAAACTCCGACCCTAACTATAAGTTTACACTGTAGAAGTGGCCGAATGATGTAAATTTATAAAATATTATCACATTTTTTCCATAATTTTTTATACACATAATAATTATAATATCATTTTAAAGGTATAATTTGTGCATCAAATAATTCAAGTAATAATATAAATAAACTACATGCAAACTTTTTAATGCGAGCTTCAGCGCTTATACTTTGAAGTATACAACCAGTCTTTAGTCGTTCCTCTTCGCAGACAGACGTCTCTCAATAATCGATCCGTCGTGAATTATATAAAATAGATAAACATTGTACGAAATATCTTGCTGCTTTCGGTGCACAGATCTTAGCTTTACTTCGCGTTTAAATATTAATTGATAGTGTATCCACGGTGATTGGTGAACGACACCCGAGTGCGCGGTCGTCGAATAGCGAATCTGCGGCAAAGAAACGGCCGCGACAGCATCAAACCTGTTTTTAAGTACGTGTGGAGCGAGGGCTGTACCTGTGCCTGAGACGTCAGGGCTCCGTGACGTACTGGGCATTGCCATCCGCTTAATTTCACCGTCACCGTCAACGGCCTCCCTGAGAAAGGGCTTGGTCGGATTAATTTGTCTACAAATTGCAATTGACAAGGTTCGTCAGGGCTGTTCCCTGACGCATTACGATAGGTAAGAGAGCTCTCTATGGTAAACCATTGCGTTAGTTAAGTAGCGAAAGATTGCTTTATTGTGTAAGCTCATTTATATAATAGTAATCAATAAAGTATTAATTTTCAGCTTGCTCGGGCTTTTCCCTCAAATTCGTGAGGGTTTTTACGCCTAAGCAAGTCTTGTTTATATTATTTACTCGCGATATTTTGTGTTTTTATTTTAATACATAACCATTTATTCCCCGTATCCTTACAATCTTTTTTCTTCGTCTAAATATACTTTAATATATAAACTGTTATTCATATAAAGATATTGTATGGTAAGTAATAACTGAAAATAACAAGGAGAATAGTGCTTAGAAGCTTTTTTGTTTATAGTAATCTATTTTTCTAGGAGAAAATTTTTCGGTATCAAATTTTAATTGTTTTCTATTTGCTTAAATAACAGTGATTTAAACAATGTATCATCCGATTTCCAAAAAAAACCATTGTACATGTAGCAATACATAAAAAGTTAATTGTTTTTCATTTGATTATTATTAAAAAATAGAACAATTATTCGATGCAGATATTCTACTTTTAAAATAATATTGTAACTATTGTATATATAAAAAACTCTGCGACAATTTTGAGAATATTTTATAGAATTATATTATTCTATCAATTCTATATTCTATATTTTAATAATTGGTGTCAGGGTTATTCTGCTAGCGAAACTCATTTAAATTTCTGATAGATTAGTTTATTTTAAATATATTTTTCATATTTCCATTTTAAATGTATGCTCATATTTTATTCCACTAGTAATTTAATTAAGGAGCTAAAATAACAAAGCAAATTTTTACAAAATGTATAGTTTGTAGTTTAAAATACTCTAATTGTACTTTTGTCGACTGCTTATATACAAATGAATAAATATTTTTTCATTGGTCTTACAGTCCAATCAAATCAATCGAAAACAATACGTAACAATATGAATACATATTTACATTAACATTAATACATCAATACACAAAAATAATAAAAATAAAAATTAAAATAAAAAATTATAATGACAGTCAGACTGTCCTTGTATATAGTCACCTCCGTAGACTAGTCTGAAAATAAAATATTAGCTGAAAAAATTTCGTTAGTAAAGTGCAATCTGACTGTCACCAACAATGAGGAGTCGTAGCGAGTCCTGTCGTTATAATTTTTAATTTTAATTTTTATTTTTATTATTTTTGAGTATTGATGTTTAGTGTTAATGTAAATATGTATTGATATTGTTACGTATTGTTTTCGATTGATTTGATTGGATTTTAAGACCATGAAAAAATATTTATTAGTTTGTAGTTTAGTAAAATTGTTGAGAAATGTTGGAATGGTTTGGAAAATTTATTATGTATGCAGTCATGTTTTTACAAAAGTCCTCATGACTTTTCAGTTTTTCTTCACTATAAAAAATTTATAAATATTTTTCACAATGAATTGAGTTTGAATATAATTTATTCAATTATGAATTCAAATCTCTGGATAAAATTTTAATCTAAACATAATTGTATTTCGGCAAGCTAGTATTACTATCATGAATATTATTTTTTTTGCATTCATCGATGTATAATAATAATCTTGGACGCAGAGAAGATTTATATTTATATCACATGTAATGTGACAAAGTGATATCTGAGTTTTCCGTCTAAACTTCCTGTTGTAATTTTCTAAAGTATCTAGGAAGAAAGGTAGAACTAAAAGGATAACAGTACGATTTTCTTTTTTCTGTTTCACTTAATGTAGGTGTTTTCAGTTGGAAGGCCCTGAAGCATCTAAACTATACGAAAATAGTGTCCCTTTCGGTACAGCGCTTACCAAACTTTCTACCATTCTCTCACTACCAACAGGAGGGGATAGCCTTATAATTTTCAATAACACAGTTTGCTAACATGCTCAGACTTGCAAGGGTTAGAGATGTTAGTCTTTACAATTTATAATCATCCTTAGATATTTGAGTATTCTCTAACGTCATCTCTGTAAACTCCCAAATGATTTTTTTTATATTATTTAACGTCTCTATATTTATGCTTTCAAATATCGGTGCTAAGCAGCGACATAGGTGTACGATGTGTTTGTAAACAAAGCACATATAAATTATTACAGAAATACTTGTGTCAATCTGCTGAGACTGGGATTTGAACTCGGATCACTAAGTTACTAATTCTTCACTCTACCGATCGAGTCATCGTAGGCCTCTACTTCAAAAGGATATATAAATAATAAACGGTAATAAACGACGCAGGTGGTGCGGTACGTGACTGGTCATTGCAACGAAGGATTAAGACGTTTCCCGTACTCCGTCGAAGTTTTACCTTATTTCTTATTTTTAACACTTTCTAAGTTTATAAACATTTAGGAAAATATTTTTTAGATTTTCAAACTTTGAAACATCTTACAGTTTCATTGGAAATTCAATATGACTAAATTTCAATTTATACATATATTATAATTCTTAACCGTTTGAGAATTAATTGTATTAGAATATAATGCTAAAGATGTAGCGTATTTAAAGCACTGATTATCACTTATTATAAACATTAACATTTTCTTTTTTGGATATTATGAACTTTGCAATAGATTATGTACGATCTGCCATTGTATGGAGCCAATTTTTTCCTGTTTATACATAAACTAATAATGCTTTTCAATGTTTAACGTGAATTTTTTTGCTGAAACTCTTCCAAATGTGTAAGAAGAGGCACCGTAATATGTTCCTCAAAACACTTTTGTAAATCAGTTGGCAGGTAAACTGTAGAACTCTGTATCGTAAAATATTTAATATCTGTCACTTTCTCATCATTTTTCTCTACAAGAAACTGAGATATAAAATGAAAAATTACATTTATTACATTATATTATTGTAAATATGCTTTGACTTTACTTTCAAAGATCTTTTCTGCGTCAGTTAAGAAGCTGAGAATATCTACATGATTCAAATTTACTATGTCAGATCTGACTCGATTTAGAAACATTGATTGAACGTCCCGTCATTCCAATTTAGCTTCTGCCTCTCAGAGTTTAAACTTTCTCCATATTGAAGATGCGATTGAAACTCTGCTTGTATATACGAAAGGTGATCAAAACAAGTGCAAAACTTTTGTTTTTTTACTCGAGAGAAATTCGATTCTTCCACGTTTTTCATTAGTCATAGCTTATCAATAATGGATATCATCTTTACTTGACAAATGGATAGTTTCTAAAATTCCACCATTAGTAAAAAAGAATAAATACAGTCGTTATCTAAATAATATTTCTTTAATGAGATATAAATTTATAAAAAATCAGCAATAATAGATTAGTATCTACAAGGCAAAATAAAGGAAAAGATTCAACTGAACTTATTTGACTGTGCCAAAGCGAGTGGGTTCCTTCAAGTAAAATGACCCTCTTTTAATGGAAAGCAGAGAAGAGAGGAGGGAAATCAGAAATTAATGGAAAATTTTAAGTCTGATGATCAAAATACTGGACAATACTTTTGGTGAAAACTATTATTTTTCTTAAAGCTAATCCAATATCTGCCTTTTACTTCATCATCACGAACTATCACTTGCCTTTTCTGAACATTCAATTGTAAAAGTGATTTCTTAGTGAGGGGCAAGGCAACCGAATAGCTTTTGTTATGTCCTACTAACCTGATCAATGCTTTTCTTCTCCTACACGCAATCATAAAGTATTCTTTTTAGTTTTAGCTTAAAATATATAAAATGACCTTCCTTCGCTTAGTTAAATCTATATTTTTATTTTACATCCCATCCATCGTAGAAAAGGGGAATTTCAGGAGGCGGAGAATGTTGTTATACAATGAAATTGTGAGTTGGAAACTTTACATTTCTTGTCATCACTCTAGCTTCTATAATATGTATATAGAAGTGAAAGTTGTCAAGAGTAGGCCAATATGAGATCATTTTTAGACAAATATTTTGCAAAGCTCGGAGACAGAAGGATTTCAGATAAGCGATTCATAAATTATAATTTTAAAAGAATTTAGTTTGCTAAGTATGGAAGGAGATGTATTACCTACAGTGTACATCTTAAGACAACATTTCCATGGAACGAACTTAAGATGAAAAAAACTGTTCACTGGCTATAGCGCAACTGTCACGGAATTGAATAGCATCATAGAGACATTCCTTATTACAGATTCGAAAGGACATTACAGATGTATTGCACTGGAGGATAAAAATTTACGTGTAGGGACGCAAGAGGAACGAATGCTTATATAGCTTGTATCAAATGTGTAAATAATTTTCTTATATTTACAATCACCTTTATATTTTTTGTATATGTATATCATATTTTTCTAAGTTATTTTCAAAATTTGTTCATACTTGTTCATATTTTATTCATACTTTCTCATACTTTTTCATCCTTTATCATACTTAATTATATTGTGTTTAAACTTTCCCTTACTTTTTCATGCTTTTTTATCCTTTTTTTATAATTTGTCATAATTTATAATACTTTTTCATATATTGATCATTCTTTTTTTTTAATTCAAAAAGTAATCTAATTATACGTGATGTGTGACAATTATGTAGAAAATAAGTATTTATTTGTGTGATCCGGAAGGTTTCGATAATGCGCAGCTGGCTTCAAAGTAATTAAATTGAAAACATAAATAAAATGAAATACCATAAATTATATATTACTATAAAAAAGTATATTTAATGATATTTTCTATTTCATTTAACTAAAGTTGAATGAAAGTAGTCTAAGTACTGAAGATAGACGAAGAAAACTTTTCGAAAACATGGGTGAAAAATATGTATACAATTGGACACTACATTACGAAAGTATAATGGACGTTTCTGCACCATTTTCTGAATAGTAAAGCAACCTCGAAATGGATGATTTTGGATTTCTAATATAATTTTTTATACATTGATTTTAAATGACCGCGTAGCTTATTATAATACCTTTAGTATATGTTTGTGTTAAGATATGTAAATAGTCGAAATCAGTTCTCGTAAATGCAATAAAAAAAAAGAAAAAAATATCACGTAATAGCTATAGACGTAAGAACACCTCAAGTTTTATTTTTTGGAGTTTTGGCATAATTTGATGAGTGGGGTGTGCATATTTCTCACTTCTCCAAATCTTGAGAAATTTCAAGGTGATTTCGGGTAAATCAACGTTATAATAACAGACAAATTTCTAGGAGCAAAGTTTTACGAACGACGTGTGCCACAATGTACGTCTGACAAAATGCTCATAGCCTATCTACTTATATATATATATATATATATATATATATATATATATATATATATATATATATATATATATACTAGTATCCCCCGTCTCGGTTTCGCCCGAGCTAATAATTTAACCGATTTCATAAACAATTTAATAATAACTAAGTAAAAAGTACACTATATATACAAATTTATATTTCTATAAATAATTGACCGTAATTTAACTATCGTAGCTTCTGTATAAAAAGCTGCTTCAATATAGCGTCCACTTCAAAGTTGATATTTTGCCGACCATTTTATACAATATATATATATATATATATATATATATATATATATATATATATATGCATATTAAATATGGCTTGGATGGAAAAAATTTTACTTTCGAGTTCAAGCGGTAAAAAAAGATGTCCAAGTTTCTCGATACGACGTTTTCGGAAAGTATAATGTTCGGACTATAGGAAAAGTCTTGGATCGACTGCTATAGAGAGTTTTGTATTCGAGAGCTAGAATACAATGCCTAGGTATCCCGAGACGACTCTTACTGGGAGTGTGCGTGTTCAAATGATAGAATACGAACCTCTTCACAGAAGTCGGACTGACATCCCTGGATATTGTTTCTTACCAACTATACACAATACTCCTCGTAGAAGTCGTTCCATAACACCTGGAAATCGCATTCAATCATCCGAACATGAAACTCCCCGTAGATGTTGTCCCGACATACATAAACATCGTTTCCTAACAACTAAATACGATAGACCCAGTAGAAGTCGCTCCGAGAGAGCCAGCATCGCTTCCTAACGACTACACACAATATTCCTCATAGAAGTCGTTTGGAAACATCTAGATATCGTATTTTATCGTCCCAACACGAATCTTCCCATAGAAGCTGATTTCCTTATACTTAGATCTCGTTTTCTATCAACTAAAGACAATATTCCACGTAGAAACCGCCCAGAGACACCTGGACATTACATTCTATCATCTGTAAACACAACTGTCTATAGAAATCGTCTTGAGGCAACGGGATATCGTAATCAACCACCCGTACACGCCAATACAATATTTATCAGTAGAAACCGTATTTAAAATGTGTATATATAATATGTACAATATAATATACATACAATATTATATATATATATATATATATATATATATATTGTAACGGGGTACTTAATTGTTAAACACCCGGTAGATGCACCCGTTAACAGAGATGCAAAGAACCCCGAACGGATTAAATTGTTTCAAACAATCTTTTTGGACCGTAGGTTTTTTACTGTTATTTATTCCTCAGACTTACCTTTACTTACCCTAGAAATTATATAAATAATAATATATTTGGATAAATTATCAGTAATCCAGGGAAAGACGGATTAATGAACAGGTACAGGGAGGAGAATGTGTCTAATATTTTCTACTATATAAAAAATAAGATCAAAAGTAGATTTATATCATTAACCAATAAAATAATTTAAATTGTTATTTAATTTAATAAAATTATAATAAATGTTATTCTAACCCTACCTAATATGCACCCGCGATCGACTAACGCCCGAATCAGAGAGATTAATTCATAAGTATACTGGAGAGATAGAGCAACAAGTGCGCCACCTTATGAAGAAAAGAATAGATTGAAAAAAAGAATAGAAGTATATAATACTCTATTCAGAATCAAAGACAGAATAAATACATAAAAAAATGCACCAACCTTTATAAACCGACGCTGAAAAGAAATAACCCAACGAAGTAATTGGAGTGAGCTCGTAGTTCAGAATATCGGCCGGTTTGAGTACCTTTCTTCGGCAATAATCCTTTTATATAAAAAAAAAATCTATTGCCTTGTTTATATAATCAAGCGAAATTTCACTCACTATCACGACTAATTATTAATAATTTCTGTTGATATTTGTAACAATTGAATTGTACTTTTGTCGACTGTCCATATACTAATTAATAAATATTTTTTTATTGGTCTTACAGTCCAATCAATTCAATCTAAAAATAAAATAAAAATAAAATGAGCTCGAAACGTTGGACAAGTCTTCAATTAGGTAAGGGTGTTGGGGACAGTCAGACTGCACTTTACTAACAAAGAATTTTTTCATCTAATATTTTATTTTCAGATTAGTCTACGTGGGTGAATGTAAACAAGGACAGTCTGACTGTCATCAATATAATTTTAATTTAATTTTTAATTTAATTATTATTTTTAATTTTTATTTTATTTTTTATTTTTATTTTTATTTTATTTTTAGATTGAATCGATTGGACTGTAAGACCAATAAAAAAATATTTATTAATTTTGATATTTGACGATGGCCAAGAGAAAACAAGAAAAATTTTACTAACGGAATTGTGCCACGTAAAAACTATATTATAATAATAATTTTCCTATATTATATTCATCTTTATTCGCCGTCTTTCTCTCTCTCTTTTCCCCTTTTCCCTCCCTTTTTTCCTATTTGTTAAAAATATTATAAGTATATTCTTTAAGCAGACGATGCATATTGCTGATGACATATTTTTTTATATATACATAGTTTCGAGGTTGTTGGTAAAGGAACCCTATTTTCCATCATCTCTTTTGTTCGAACCAAAAAAAACATAGTCTCTTTTCACAACTCTAAAATTAATGGATTTTATAAAATTAAAACTACAATTTGTTATACTGAAACATTTTATAAGAGAAGAAGAAAGAAAGGTAGAGAAATAGAGAGAGAGAGAGAGAGAGAGAGAGAGAGAGAGAGAGAGAGAGAGAGAGAGAGAGAGAGAGAGAGAGAGAGAGAAATTCCCACGTAAGAGAAAATAACATTTACAAAAATCAAAAGATATCCACAAGGTGTGTGAGTAATGTCAAATTAACCTGTAGAACAAAAAGGGTTATACCGACAAACGTCACACCTTCTTTAGGATACGAATCCTAAAATTGGATATAATCGATCATTCGTCTGAGCTGGCCTAGTATTAATACTTTAAACGGACTGCTTTGAGTTGATCTTCGTGATTCAAGATGCCACCTAGTAGCCGCTGGTGAAACTGATTGTTAAAACCATTAACTTAATTTATTGATGAAAGTAAAATGATTTTCAATAAAAAGCATAGCCTATGTCCTTCCCAAGATAATATACGAGTAGAATCTATATGTCATATTTCATTTCAGAACAATCGATTCAGTAGTTTTTCGGTTATCGTGTACAAACAAAAACACGCTTTGTCTTTATAAATTAGTATGATATATATATATATATATATATATATATATATATATATGTATATATATATGGTGTGTTCGAAAAGTACGAGAATTTTAAAATTTTGTGGGTTTGGAGAGTCCGCCTGTATAAAATTGTTTTTATTATGTTGATATGTATACCCCTGAAGTACGATAAAATTTTCAGCAATATTCATTGCTTACTTTTTACGTGGTAGCCGCTAACGTTAGACGTGTTTTTTGAGCTTGGCGATTTTCGTTTGTGAAAAAAAGGAGCAAAGAATTTGTATTCAATTTTGCGTAAAAAATAAAATAAAGTGTAGTGAAGTTTGTAAAATGTTAACAAAGGCATATGGTGAGCCTGCTATGAGTAAAGCAAGCATTTACATGTGCTATAAGCGTTTCCAAGATGGTCGCGAAAACGTTGACCCGGACCCCCAAGCACATCAACAACCGATGAAAACGAGAAAAAAGTGAAGGAAATGGTTATGAACGATCGCCGAATTTTAATCAGGGAAGTCGCTGATGATGTTGGCATATCAGTTGGCTCATACTATGGAATGTTTTTGGATCAATTTGGATATGAAACGTGTGGCAGCAAAATTTGTTCCAAAATTGTTGAATTTCGAACAAAAACAGCGGCGAATGGAAGTTGCTCAAGAGTCACTAAATGAAGTTAATAACGATGCAGAACTACTAAAACGTGTTATAACAGGTGATGAAATATGGGTTTACGAATATGATGTCGAACCTAAGACTCAATCGTCCCCGTGGAGGCATTCTGGATCGCCAAGACCGAAAAAGGCTGGACAAGTGCGGTCGAATGTGAAGGTTATGCTCACTGCATATCAACTGTAGGTTTTTTCTTCTTCTTTTTCAAATTGATGGAAGGTGGGAATGCTTTCTCGTCGTCTTCCATTCCCGCTCGTATTGCGAGTGGACGTTTCATTTCTCCTGTACTTAACTTTTTGGGTATAATATAAGGAGGACAGAAAACGTTTCGGGGAATTTGGTAAGACGTCCCTCTCTCCTGATCTATTTACAATTTCTTGTAACCTCGGTCAAGAAGTAAGAGGTTGTCCTAAGGTTTCTCTCTTCCCCATGTTCTTTCCAGGATGAAACTTCTGCCCTCTTCCTGACATTACACCCTTTTCGCTTCATATCCTTACACTTATTCTCATTACTCTCTACTCTTTCTCTCTTACTCTCTACTCTTTCCTCCTTTGTAGTCACTCAGGATTGCTCCGGAACTGGGAGCGTAGACGCCCCTGGTGATCTCATTTTACTCTTGGCTTGATGGATCAGCACAGCAACGGAGTGGACAGGTTTCTGATTCTCTGGTAGGACACGCAAAGGGTCTTCGGCCGAATCCACACTAAAGTCACTCAGGTCGCAGTCCGAGAGAGAAATCTATAAAAGATACCAGCATAGTCGACATTGCAACATGAGTCGACCCAGCCCTCTGTCCAGGCACAGAGACATGCAGCAAGTCCTGATAAGCTTGCAGATTAGGATCAAGTAGCTTCAGAATCTCTATGACCATATCTTATTGAGGTTGACCCATTGCTCTAAAACAAAGAGAGAAAAAAAATTTATTAACTGAGATGTTATTACGACTCAATACGCTCTATGTAACTTATACTCTTCATCTACTTCATTTCTCTATCTCTTATGTTTTGTTGAAAAAAAAGAGAAAAAAAATCTTATAGATTCCTCGAATTCTCATTTGGAGCTACTCTTAATCTTTTCTTCTCAATAAATTAATTTTATTCGGAAGAATATACTATATTATTCTTTCTCGAATTTCCCATGTCTAATTTGAAGACATATACTGCTATAACATCTGTAATAATGAACGGTCCGTCGTATGTTAGTTCCAGTTTTGCATTTATCACTTTATCTGCATTAGATATATTATGTGTTTTTCTGAGAACCTTGTTGCCGACGAAATACCGTATATCCTTTCTTTCTTTATTATAAAGAAGTTTTTATATATCTTCCGCTCCATTAATATGTTCATAAACTAAATCTATCTAATTCTTAATTTATCTAACTCTTTAATTTTGTCCAACCACTCTTTCTCTGTAATTTTGACGATAACCTTTGGAAGTCCACATTCTCTACGTAGAGTTTTTACTGGCTCCGGGTCCCTTCCAAAATGTGCTTGTTACATCCGTGTGCTTGACTGAGTAGCCGTGTTGACCGTATATCTAAATTGGTACCAATATATATCCCACGTTTTTGAAACCTTATATTTCTGTCGTATATCGCATTGTTGACAATAAGTTTTTATGTTAAAATAAATTCCGGGCTCAAAGAATTCCTGTGCAAATCGCTCGTATGTTTTCTCTCTACCGAGCTGGTTAGTGAATCGCTCATTATGACCATCTCACATGACTTGGTCTCCATAGTTAAAAGGAATTACTAGCCTCCCAGCTTGGTCTCTACTGTATAACGGATCTAGTAAATTATCCCTCGTATATTTATAAAGCATACCATCGGCAATCATCCTATCCTCGTCTTTCTTTGGCCGAATACGTACTTCATTCATTCTACAAATATACCATTGTTCTTTTATTTCAGTAAAAACAGCAATTCCCCTCTCTTCAATCACTACGTTGCGAGAAATCGTTTCTGTCAGAACACGGAGAGTGCCTTTTTTATAACGTGCCTCACAGTTGTACTGCTGCAGTTTCAGCATCCAACATGCTAAACGGCCAAAGGGTTCCTTAACTGTTTGAAGAAATTTGAAGTGGTATGTTCTATATACGGGCGGAACTTGCGTACTGCGAATATTATTGCTAACAGTTCCCGATCAGTCACCGTTCGCTCTGCCGGGGAGAGAACTTCATTCACGTAAACAATTGCATGTACTCCATCCTCCTATTCCTGAGTAAGCACCGCTCCAATGGCTAATCAGATGCATCAGTTTGAACCTTAAACTTTTTAGAAAAGTCAGGCCTAGCCAAAATACGAGCTTCGGTAAGTGTTTTATTTAATCCTTGGAAAGCTTCCTCTTATTCTTTTCCCTACTGCCAGGGAGAATCTTTCCTTAATAATTTGACTAATGGAATTTTAATTTCTGCTTGGTTTTCCAAAAATCTAGAATAGCACCCAAAATATCCTAAAACTCTTCGCAATTCTTTTATATTTGAGGGACTAGACATTGCCAGTGCTGGCTTAACCTTCTCCTCATCTGGCTTTAGACCATCGCTATCGATTACATATCCTAAATATTACAGACTCTTACATCGGATCTCACTTCTCTGTATTTATTTTAAGCCCAGCATCCCTTATTATAATTAAAACTTTCTCCAGCCACTTCAGATGATCTTCAAAGGTTTCAGTAACTATGATTATATCATCAAGATAACCGAAGCCATAAGATTCAAATTCTGGACCAAAAAGCATATCCACCAATCAACTAAACGTTTTTGGAAGATTAACTAATCCAAAGGGTATTTTCTTAAATTGATAGAGGTCAGAACCGCTAACAGCGAATGCTATATATTTATGGCTTTCTTTTTCAACCATTACTTACATAAATGCCATTTTTGAATCGATTTTAGTGATTACTTTAGTTAAACGGAGTTTATAAAAAACTGAATCAATGCTACTCATGGGATATGCATCCACCTGTGTGTATTTATTCATACAAAAGCGATAATCGTCATTGCCTTTTTTTGCTAATATCGGGTGGCTTCACCATTTACTAGTAGATGGCTCAATAATGTCATCTGCTAATATTCTTTTAATTTTTTCTTGCGCAAATTCTTCGACTTTTGGTGATAGTTAAAAGGACTGTCTTATGTTTAAGTTGATTGCCCCTCCCTTGTCTTGAGAATCTCCGAGAAATTTCTGTACTAAATCTTGTAATAGTTCTTTCGTAGTGGAATCGAGCTCATATATTCCCGTATATTCAACAAAAACATTTACTGTATTATTATTGCCCACATTGAAATCATGCCACTTGACATCGCTTATTACTCTTTCTCTTTTATATCTATATACCATTTCCTCATAAAATCTATTCCCAAAATAAATTGATGTTTCATATTTTTGATTAACCGACCTTAAACGTCAGTTCAATTACTTTGCCATTTATAGTATTCAATTTACCTAAGCATTTTTCAGGTTGATCAAAAGCTCCTTCAACATAAATATCGCCTGGTTCAGGCTTATCATCAAATAGTTTAGCCACTGTTGGATTAATCAGAGCAGTTCTTGCACCTAGATCAAATAGACCACGATATATGCTGTTGGCGAATTTTATAACAATCAGTTTCTATTATCTCCACTAGTGAATGTGACCGGATATATTGTTATCTCTTTTTCACTATCTCTAATATTCTTTCTTAAACCGTCATTTAAATTAAAATTTTCTCTCTTTTTTTCTCTTAATGTGTTTCGTGGGTTGTAGTAACTCTATATGCAATCTGACTACTGTTGTAACTACTGTAACTTTCTTTCACCCTGAGTTTCAGGGCATTACAGATCGAACTTGAACTATAATATAAGCCGCACACCTTTTTCCTTTCAAATTTGACGTCTTAATTGAGTTGTGCTTGCCTCGTAAGCACAAACTACTAACACTTGACTTCTCTGGTCCTCATTGTTTCGTGTGTTTATATTTTTTTACTCCTTTACTCTTATTGTCATACTTTTTTATTCTACTCTTCTCTTTCTCACACTTTCTCTGAATTAAAGGTGAAGCCTGTATTTGTTCTTGGTTTTCCTCTACACTTAAGTTCTCTTCATCACTATTACTTTCTATATCTTAAGCCCTTGTCGGAAAAACGTTGAGACCTGGGGGGACGAGCGGGCTGTTTTTCCCCCTCCCCCAGTATCCCGTTACTCGACGGCTCTTGAACAGGGTTACACTTTGGACAATTTCTAAATACTACACCTTGATGTCCACAACGATAGCAATAATATTTTTTCTTTTAATCTTTGGATAAGCTGTAGCCATATGTCAGAATTTTTGACACGCAAAGCACAATGTTTGGGAGTAAGTCACCACTTTATGTCCCGGATTTATATTTATAGCAAATTATTTGCATTTCTTGAATTAAGTTCTGACCTCGCGGTGCAGCTGAGTGTACTATAGCTGCTGTGACTGTATTTGCCTGCTTATTGCTTGAGAGTATTGCTGGAGTCACGAGAGCCAGTCCTGCCTCCTTGTATAGAGATACTCGGAGTTTTCTGGTCACACTACGATTGTTCGTATTGATTGCTTTTAGTGTGCAGAAAAGATCCGCGATTAGGGCGATGATTATTAATCATAGTTACTTCTGCATTGTCTATAAAATCTTTTACTCTCTTCTGTTTTTTCTTAGCGCCTAAAGCTCGTTTTATGTGTCTTTCTTTCGTGTGTTCCTTCATTTCCAATACTCTCTCTGCTCTTCTACTATTTAGATTTCATTGGCGTTCGTTTATTTGAATCTCTTTTTCATACTCTATTCCAAATTCCACCAATTGACCAAATGGATATATCTTTCGACCATTGATCTATTACCTGTATCCAGGTAATAAATTCTTGTAAATCATGTCTAGTTGTGACTGAAAATCAGATTGTCATGTTAACCTATTTATAGTTTATCTGAATAAATCTATAAAATATTGAATCGGCTCATTTTTACACTGCACTTTACAGAGTAACTCCTCTAGAAGATCGTCGTCATCAATATGGCCAAGGCTTTAACGTTCGTTAAAGGCTTTGTGGAATCTTGACCATGATCTAAAATCTACTTTATTATTCTTGAACTAATTATAAGCTTTTTCTTTGAATACTCTATTCAGAGCTTTTAACCAGAATTCATCTCGAGCTTTACATGTTTCGTCTATTTGCTCGAAAATGCTTTGTGCTTGTTTCTTTCCTCCTTCAAATGAGAGCTTGAAATCATTTATCGTTTTGCTGATACGTTCGTTCCATATGCTTTCACATGGTTCGCAGTGGCGACTGCTAGGCATGTCCCTTCCACTTAAGTCTGCCTGATTACGACTGTCCTCTATATTACCGCGTATATGTCTCTCTAAGTTATTAATCGTATTTCTTCTTTCTTGATCTATATCGTTTATCCTGTTATAATGATGAGGATCTTCTCTATGTACTCCTTCTTCATCACTATTATCTCTGATCTCGTCCAATTCATTAAAATTTTGTTTATTATTAATATTAATTTTTCTATTAGCTTTAGAATGATTATAATTACACGAATTTTCTCTGTTTGTATTTCGTTTTTACAATACTCTTCTATATTTCTCTAATTCTCTCTCTAGATATCTCTCTCTTTCTCTCTCTCCACGTTTCTTCTACGTTTAACACCGGTTCTGGTGTATTGCTACTAAAGGTTAAGTTTCGAGGATTATCAAAGCATTTTGTGCTACAGCTTTTAGGAATAGTACGCTGTGTTGTCCTATGCACGCTTGAAGCAGCTGTCTGATCCGACTCTACATAGTTTGATATCCTCGGTTCTTCAGTTTGTTTGAAAGTTTCCTTTACTGTGTTCTTATGCGGCGTTACAAATCTAGTATTTAGGTTATTTATTTCATTGTCCATACCTAGTTCTGAGAATTCAATGAGATCATAATCTACTTATACTTTACGCTTCGTAGAGCATAAAATTTCCTTTATATTATGCAAATTCACTGTATTCGTTGTTGTCGGCTGTTACTCGACATCTGGTACTGTGCTACAAGGTTCGATTTTTTAAACAAATAATCAGAAGCATGATATAGTCTCCGTATTTTCCGATTTTCGCCGCTACTATCTTGATGCATTAGTAATTCATGGTATACAAAAAATTGTCCTTTACGTTGTGTTTGGAATAGTGGCATATTTATCGGTACCATATCTAGCGGGTGTGAATCTAATGGACTTTTTTTGTACTTCCTGGCGTATTTACCGCTAAAGTTTGAGGTGGAAATTTCTTTAGTACATCCAAGGGTGCTTGATATACTTGAGCCTTAACCATTTTCTGGTTTCTACTTTGAGCGTCCTCGCAAGTTACCCTTCGCTTTTTGTTCTCTTGTACCGATCTGTTAGAATTTTTCGTATAAATATCTACTTTTTCTTCCTCAACATCCGACTCTTCGCTCATATTGTTTTCATCAATCTCTCTATCCCATTCGACCGATGCTTCGGGGATGAGCTGAGCTATTATTATTATTTATAATGAATTAAACGTTCGGACATTTCGATCGAGTTACCACGGTGGCTTACTTCACTATTCCCAAACTTGTACGATTTGTTGTTAAGAGAGACTATATACTTCCTCTTCTATATCGATAAGATATAAAGTTTGCAGTCTAGGCACTATTTTACTTTACAAATTATATTTATAATTTGGAGAAGATTAAGTAAATAAATAAAATAAATAAAATAAATAATGTGACTTGTGAGTACAAAAACACTTACAAAAACATTCCATAACTAATATTGTAATAAAAGTAATAAAATCACATCAGGATTAATAAAAACAATAATAAATCTCGTGTTTTATTCTTATACTTTAAATTTGTTATATCTCACTCTTTCACCTTCTCTCTCTCTTTCATTTTCCTCTTTCTCACTCTCTGTGCTCAGTGTTTCTCTCACTCTGTACTCATTGCTTTTGTGTTTAGTTATAACCATTAAAATAAATCTTTTCTTAAAATTACCGTAAAAAGGTGTCTAGACTGCTATTAATAATTTCAATTATACGAGTTGTTTATTTTGAATATGAATTTCGAACAAATTTTATTATTAAATTATCGTTTTGTAAAGTTAAACGTATTGTTTTTTTAAAAAAAAATTAATTTTTATTTTTATTTATTTATTTATATATATATATATATATATATATTTATATACTGCTCAATTTTTTCTATTAAAAATTTCTTTTCTCTTTACTCTTTATTCTTTTTGCATTTCTCTATACTCTTTACTCTTTATTCGTTGGAATTTCGGTAATTTAAAGAAAAAATCATTTACCGAAAGATATCAAGTAACACCTCGAACCAAAAAAGAATATAAGATTTAACCAGCGATGCCATCTAACGGGGCGTTAGATCTAATCACCTACCATTAACGTGCCCGGTCGCACGCCCTTTTATGAAGATTTCTAGTCCCTGAAGCGCGGACGTGCCTAAAGAATCCGGGTACAGTATTTTATGTTTTATAGGAATATTTCATAATATTAGTAGATCAATTGCAAATAAATTAAAAAACACAATATTGATCCATGAATATACAAATATTATCTTTTATTAACAACTATTTTACACTAAATCAAGTTTTCAATTAAAACAAATTATTAGATGCCAATTATAATGTTACTCCGACGAATAACTAGTTTTATAATATAAAGTATAGGTTTACCGTACTGATTATTTTTGTACTTATTTCTCTATAGTCGTTCATTTCTATAATCAATTCCTCTTTCTCTCTACTTATCACCTTCAACATTCTCTCTCATAATAATGTTTCGCTACTTACAATTCAAGGATGAGAAGAGTCACACGCAATGATAACTGTTCGATGGAAAAGATCCTTCAAGAAAAACTCTATTACTTTTGAAATGGCACGAAATAACTACACGTGACGATGTCCAAAGGACGAGAGATCTTATGTCCCTCGCGCTTTTTTCACGGAGCTCTTTCCTCGATTTCTTCTTTCTTCTCACTCATCATCGTGCCTAATACACCAATAAAACGCGGGGACAGCAAGCGACGATGTTGTAAACTAATCTGTAGACGTCCCCCTGACCCTTATATGTTTTCGCTCACATTCTTACACACACATACACACACAAGATAAACTGCAAACTAGTTATCTGAAAGAGGCCCTCGTACTCTAAAAATTCTAAAGCGATGAATGTCTCGTCGCATACTCTAATTATAAGTAATAAAATCAAATCTGCATTAATAAAATTAAAAAAAAATCTCGTGTTTTATTCCTATGCTTTGAATTGTTTATATCTCACTCTTTCTCTTTCTCTCTTTCTCTTTTTCGTTGTCTCTCTCTTTGCATTCTTCCTCTTTCTTGTTCTCTGCACTCTTTATTTCTCTCACTTTGTATTCTTTGTATATAACTAATAAAAAAAATCTTTTCCTAAAATTATCCTAAAAATAAGTCTAGACTTATATTAATAATTTCAATTATACGAGTTATTTAATTTCCGGAACAAAATATATAAAGCCCTGTATAATTAATATTGTTGCTTAACAATATAATTAAATAATATTAGTCAAAATTTTAATAAAAGGAAAACTAAAATTCAGCTTACTCTTTTCACGAATTATATATTCACTCTTTCAGTACAGCGCAAATGCGACATACATATAGATTCGCGCGTGTTACCACTATACCACTCTCTTTCACTCTCTCAATTTCGCTATAGCCACGCACAAGTATATATACGCGTGTATTACCACTATACCATTCTTTTTCTCTCTCACTCACTCTCGCTCTCTAAGCTAGATGTGTGTTAGAATATATTTTTACGTATTAAATATACACACACACACACACACACACACACACACACACATATATATATAAATTCATAAATATTTTCATTGTCTTACAATACAATTAAATCAATCGACCATAGTACTTAATAATATCAATATATATTAATATTAATATTAATATATCAATATACAAAAATAATAAAAATAAAAAAAAAATTAAAATTAAAAATTCTAATGACAGTCAGACTGTCCTTGTATAAAATTACCCCTGTAGACTAATCCGAAAATAAAAATATTCGCTGAAAAAAAATTTATGTTAGTAAACTAAACCTTATATTCTAATCTATATATACACTATCCTCACCACCAAACTTAGCAAATCAAATATAAAATCCCCTTCTACCCAAAATGTTGAAAACCAATCAATTTAATAAGGATTGATAAATGTTATCTAATTTACTTGACTCTAACATTAAATTTGTAATGATCCGTCTCGGATTCATTACGTGAATAACTCTTTGAAATTTTGTTAGATGCTAATAAAAGTGACTCTATTTATTGAATCACTAACGAAGAATACTAATAACAAGAAAAATAATAATTACAATAGGTAATAATAAAACAATGATACCAGACGGCTATTCTGCCTTCATTTCGCTAGTCACTCTCTATAACAAACAAAAAAAGAAGAAAAAATATTTTAATATTTTACTATTTATTAATTTCTTTCATATTATAATTTTATATTTCCGCGCATTTTGTCGCGATTTAAATTCGTAATCCTATTATTGGCGATTAGGCCTTGACCGATTTTCGGCCTCTCTCTTCATTTACTTTTGATCGTCTGTTCCTACGGCCTGAGTTTTCGCTTTTTCATAATTTATCGCATTTAATGTTATATCATTCCGAAGGGCTCCTCGTCAATAATATAAAATGATTAATTTTTAAATAATTTAGGAGTGGCTGATCTTATTTAAAAATTATTATCAGCTTTTATTAATTAATTATAAATTTGTTACAATATTAAGTAAATACTTATAATTATACGTAATTCTATTAACTTTAATTCCTTATTTACTTTTCGGATATATATTATTTTCCTTCGACATGTCTCGCTACAATTTAGATTCGGAGAAACGTCGCGCCATTTCCTATAGCACTTTAATTATACGGATTTCCCTATATTAACGATTTATCGACACTTTACTATTTTATTATTACTTACTTTATTATTCTGCGTTAGTCTAGATGTATTAATTCGAGGAGCGCCTCGTCATTAATACCTCGTTAATTTTATCTCTGACAAAGGAGCGCCTTTTCTCAGACATAAAATCTCACTCTCAATTTTTTACAGATAAACGGAATGCCCTATGGAATTTAATATATTATTCCAAGGAGCACCTCTTCAATAATAAATTTTTTAATTTTATTTCTGGCAAAGGTACGCCTTTACTCAGAAATAGAATTTTTCCTTTTTTGTTGGCCTTCTTGAGTGTTGTTCGGTGCGGTATTTCTTGTTAGCAAGGGAGTGTCCTTTCCTACCAAAGAAATTATATCTCCAAACGACCAAAGGAGCGCTTTTTCCTCGTTGAAGACTTTGCACCGAGAGACGACGGGTCGGTCGGTCGAAATTTGCTGTTTCCCTTTCTTCACTTGAGAGGTGCCTTTTTCAGCCAGTGCCGAAAATGAACAGGACTGTTATCGAAAAATAACGCACTCTTATACGAACGAAAAGTAAGTTATTTCATTTTAAATTATAATTTTGTCGGTTCATATTGGTCGTTTATTTATTTAGTGGCCGCTGGTAGTACCTAGCTATATTATTATATAATACAAGTAAACTAGCTTTTATTTAACATTGGACTATGCGCGTTATTTCTTCACTATACTCTATCTATATATCTATAATATCTATTACTCGCCGCTGAGTAACGCACGTTACAAATTCACACTATTTTAATTCTGATATTCTGATTTTTATCTAATATATTGGTTAAGATAGTTGGAAAAACTAGTTCTTATATTAAAGATAGTTGGTGTTTTTACAATGAAATGAAAGATATTATTATTCCAAAAAACTACAAGATGAGTTCAATTAATGTGGTATCTTTATTTATAAATAACTTTAAAATTGTTAAATATAATACAAGAAAAATGGCATGAAATTAATTTACATACAAAATTAACAAGAATGAATTTATTAAAGCAATTAATTTCGTTTTTAATAACACAATTTTTTTTTGATAATAAATTTTATGTATAAGGATGTCCAATGGGATCACCGTTATAGCCAATTGAGTTATGGAAAAATTAGAAAGTCTTGCTTTGTCAAAATTGGTTTTTCAATCAATTATATTTAAGAGATATGTTGATGACATTTTTACAATTGTTTTAGAAGTTTTTGTGGATGAAATGGTGGATGTTTTGAATTCTGTACATGACAGAATTAAATTTACAAGAGAGGTTGAAGTTAATAATCAGTTAATTTTTCTGGAAATTAATGTCATAAGATGTAGTAATAATTAAGTGAAGGTTAATTGGTACAGAAAACCTACTTGGTCAGGTAGGTTTTTCGATTTTAATTCACACCACCAATTCGAAAACAAAATTTTTGTTTTTTTTTTTGTTTTTTAACGTCGCTCTATTGATGCTTCCAAATATAGGTGCTAATTAGCTACGGAGGTCTACGATGTGTTTGCAAACAAAGCACATTTCGTTGATGAAAGGTAGAATTTCTCTAATATCCCACAATGAAGAAAAGTACATTTCATTGACAAAGTTCATGGACGGCTGCCATATAAGTTTTAGATTTATTGATTCATGACCATTTTTACCGTCATCATTAGAAAAATTGGCATTTTATGTACAAAATGCATCATTAGCTGTGAAGGAATTTCATGCAGCTAGATTTTCATATGAAAATATCCATCTTATTTAGCGGAAAGATATATTTCTATGCAATTTTGTAGATGAATTAGACAAATTAACCTATACAGAACTGCCAAAGAAAAACGCAAGACGAAAAAGAGAAGACTTCATATATGCTGTTCAAGTATGGGATAGATTCAATACGAGAAATTTAGGAGAATATTCCAACTTATATTTAAGAAATCTGCTAAATTTTTCGAAAGTACTTATTAAAGCCTATGGCTTATGTCCTGCTCACTTTTATACAACTGCCGGATTGACATTTACAGTAGTTCATATTATGAAATGATGAAAGTTGAGTTGGAACTTAAAATGATATGTTATAATTCATTGAATCAGGCAGTCGAGGAGAAATAAGTCAGTACTCAATAGGAATAAGTCAATACTTAATAAATATGCGAAGGCAAACAATCCATACATGGGTTTGTCATACGATTAAAACAAGAAAAAAAACTCGTTTATATTATGATATTAATAATTTATATGAATGGGCAATAACACAACATTCGCCAACTGAAAAATTTTAATGGATTAACTATGAATCTAATCTAGAATTCTTCAATTCTGAAGTAGATTCAGATGTAGGCTATATTGCTGAGGTATATTTAGAATACCCTGAAAAAATTTATGACGAACATCGTAATTTACTTTTCTGTGAAGAGCATCATACAACAAAGGGTCATCTGGTTCTCTTTTCATGAGCTCCATGAGTCAATTACTTTTCGGACAAGTTGAATCTTTCAACATGACATGGTAATCATAAACATTTTTTTAACTAACATCGTCTTGACGATAAATTACTAACATATTAATATTATCTCTAATAAAATGTTTTGGTATATCAGCATAGGACTAGCACACGTAGAAACAGTCTACACTTTTATGGTTCCCCATGCAGAAAAAGGCTCTGACATTATCCTGCCTCTCACAAGCTACATGGTCACAAATCTGAATTGAATTAGGAAATGGTTCATCTAGTGATCTTACTGATTTATGTTCACTAAACGGCAGATATCTAACGCCTTCAATCAGTTCTAACACATTTTAGAGAAATTTATACGTTGGCTGATTTACGATTTTAAGTGAAAATACATATTCTCTAATCTAAGACCATTTGGACGAATATTTAAAGCTAATAAGCTATTTTTTTCAGAGTTTGATGGATCGCAGAACACTGCTTGTATACTATCTCATAGTATCTCTCCATGCCCTCTTTTCCTTTATTTTCAATTCCGAAATCAAAGTTGGTGGTGGGGAGTTAGATGGTTTACTCAGTGAAATGTATATTCCCGTGACTAAGTACAATTATCATTCACCAATGAAAATATCTAAATGCCTATTTTAAAGTTTTTTAAAAGCAGTTATAAAATAGTAGTCGAAGATGATTGTTCATAAATTTCGAAAATAGTTCAAACGTGGCGGTGGATTACTGAATAAAGTAATCAACAATTTACCATTTGAAATACATCTTTCTGGATATCAATAATGTGCCAATTAGTGTCTCCAGAATATATTTCAATATCTGAATTCTGAATATCTTAAATAACGTTACAGACAATACTACAGTTTATTGTTTGATATTGCATAACCGCATTGTTCAGTATTAATCCAATAAGTAGAGATGTGAGACAGGTTATTCAAATAACGAATGGATAATATTTCAAAAAGGAACTCATGAAATTATTCGATTGGTACTCCATGCACAAGTAATAGGAATAAAAAAACAAATAAAAAGTAAAACTAATAGCTATAGGCATAATTGCACATTTCAAGGCACATTTGCCACTCCTACAGATATTGCTCCATTCGAAAGGAACCTTAAGTTAATCAACTTTATTACATCAGACGGAATATTGGCACAATTTTGAAGAGTACAAGTATGGCAGAATGAAGGTATACTGTCTGACATAGTTTTGGGTGTGCCAGTATGCTTATAGCCTATCATTTCATTTCGCATATTTCCTCAAATCGACGGGACCAATAGTAAACACTAGATTCTATACTAAATTCTTACTATGCAGTATTTTATCTATGAAATTTATTTAAGGAATAGAAAACAGATTTCATATCACATATTTGATCTAATCAATCATTTCTCAAATCAATGAAATCAATAGTAAACATTAGATATTATACTAAGTCTTACTAATTAATAAATATTTTTTATTGGTCTTACAGTCCAATCAATTTCAACCAAAAATAAAATAAAATAAAAATAAAAATAAAATAAAAATAAAAAATAAAAATAATAATAAAAAATAAAAAATAAGAAATAAAAATAAAAAATAATAAAAATAAAAAATAAAAATTAAAAATAAAAATTAAATTAAAAATTAAATTAAAATGATAATGACAGTCAGACTGTCCTTGTTTACATTCACCCCCGTAGACTAATCTGAAAATAAAATATTAGCTGAAAAAATTCTTTGTTAGTAAAGTGCAGTCTGACTGTCCCCAACACCCTTACCTAATTGAAGACTTGTCCAACGTTTCGAACTCGCTACGGCTCCTCATCAGGGACTAATCTAAACCTTATATTCTAATCTATATATACTCATCCCCACCACCAAATTTCGTAAATTAAATATAAATTCCCCCTCTACACAAATTGTCCAAAACCAATCAATTTAATAAGGAATGATAAACACTGTCCAATCTACCAGACTCTAACATTAAATTCACATTATTTCGATTCTTGGAAATGTGAATACTTTCAAGACTCTCCCGTTTATACTTATTATTAATACCATATTCCAAAATATCCACATTCACAAAATCAAAAGAATGTAAAAACTTTAAACAATGCTCTTTTAAACCAGAAGTAATATGTGAGCTACGTAAACTATATTTATGCTCATAAATTCTCTTTTTTAAATATCTACCTGTTTGTCCAATATAGTATTTATCACAATCCATGCAATTAATCTTGTAAACAACTCCTGATTTTAAGCATAAATCATCCTTATCTTTGCAATTATTAAACAATCTACTTAAATTATTGCGATTTTTAAAGAAAATTTGAATGTTATATTTCCGAAAATTTCTTTTTATTCTTTCAGATAATCCTCGAACATATGGTAAGACAATAATTTTGCCTCCGTTAAAATCAATTCCTGCACTATGTCTATTTTCGGTATTATAAATGTCAAACAATCTCTCAGCAATCAATCTATTAATAAATTGAATTGGATAGCCATTATTAATAATAGTCTCTCTTACTATCTGTAAATTATTTTGTCTAAAATCTTTATGTGACAATTTAATTGCTCTGTCAATGACACCTCTCAATGCTCCAATTTTGTTTCCGAATTGGTGGTGTGAATTAAAATCTAAAAACCTACCTGACCAAGTAGGCTTTCTGTACCAATTAAGTTTTACCTTATTATTACTACATCTAATCACATTAACGTCCAAAAAACTTAACTGACTATTTACTTCAACCTCCCTTGTAAATTTAATTCTGTCATGCACAGAATTGAAAACATCCACCATTTCATCCACAAAAACTTCTGGAACAATTGTAAAGATATCATCAACATATCTCTTAAATATCATTGGTTCAAAAGGCAATTTTGACAAGGCTATACTTTCCAACTTTTCCATAACTAAATTAGCTATAACCGGTGACAAAGGCGACCCCATTGGACATCCGTATTTTTGTTCATAAAATTTATTATCAAATGAAAAAATTGTGTTATTAAAAACCAAATTAATGGCTTTAATAAATTCATTCATTGTCAATTTTGTATGCAAATTAATTTCATTCCACTTTTCCTGTATAATATCATTTAACAACTCTAAAGGTACATTTGTAAACAAAGATACTACATCCAATGAAATCATCTTGTAGTTTTTCGGAATAACAATATCTTTCATTTCATTGTAAAAACACCAACTATCCTTAATGTAAGAACTAGTTCTTCCAACTATCTTAACCAATATATTAGACAAAAATCTAGCAATATTATAAGTTGGGAAACCTATGGAAGATATTATTATTCTAAATGTCAGATTTTCTTTATGAATCTTGGGAACCCCATAACATTTTGCCACAGTTCCATTTTCACATTTTCAATACTTATATGTAGTATCATTTATATATTCATTTCTTTTCCAATTATTTAATAACTCTTTCAAATTATTTTGTAGCTTAATGATATGTGGATTACCAATCTTCAAATAAGTACTATCATCATTTAATATATTATTTATACAATTTATGTAATCAATTTTATTGGAAGCTACAGTTACATTACCTTTGTCGGCCTTTTGGAAGATTATATTAGGGTTATTTTTCAAAAAATTCTTCGCGGTAATTAAATCATGTATAAAATTACTATTTAAAAAATTATCAAATTTTTATTTTCTCTTTTAAAATTACTAATGACATTAACCAAAGATGCCCTACATTCCTTTTTTACTTCATCATTTAAACCAAAAAGATTACTTTCAACCTCCGCGATGATTTCTTTGATCGGGAGATTACTTTTACAATATAATATTCCATGTTTGGCACCTTTAGACATGATGTTTATTACTTCATTTGGTATCTCCTTGTCAGTTAGATTCCTAAACCAATTTTTATTGTTTGCATTGTTAAATTGATAGCTTTGAAATTGTTTTTTATTTCTTAAACATTCAAATTTCCTTTTTAGTGTTTGTCTATTAATATATTTTGTCTTAATAAAATGTTTGCTTTGACCAAGAAAAAATTCATGTAATTCATTTCTTTCTATATTTTGATATAAATAATGTTTAATCTTTAATAAATATCTATTTAAGGAATGAATCTGAATATGTAAATCTCTAATTTCTAAATTAAGTAATTTATTTTTGAAAAAGAAAATATTTTTCTTTAGATCATAACAAACATTATTACTATAAACCTGCAAAAAATATTCATCATGAAATCTATTATTAATGTGTACCGGAAATATATTTGATTTCTTGCATCTAATAAGGAATGTAAGTTTTTCTTTAAGAATTACAACTTTTTTTTTTGCAGGTTTATAGTAATAATGTTTGTTATGATCTAAAGAAAAATATTTTCTTTTTCAAAAATAAATTACTTAATTTAGAAATTAGAGATTTACATATTCAGATTCATTCCTTAAATAGATATTTATTAAAGATTAAACATTATTTATATCAAAATATAGAAAGAAATGAATTACATGAATTTTTTCTTGGTCAAAGCAAACATTTTATTAAGACAAAATATATTAATAGACAAACACTAAAAAGGAAATTTGAATGTTTAAGAAATAAAAAACAATTTCAAAGCTATCAATTTAACAATGCAAACAATAAAAATTGGTTTAGGAATCTAACTGACAAGGAGATACCAAATGAAGTAATAAACATCATGTCTAAAGGTGCCAAACATGGAATATTATATTGTAAAAGTAATCTCCCGATCAAAGAAATCATCGCGGAGGTTGAAAGTAATCTTTTTGGTTTAAATGATGAAGTAAAAAAGGAATGTAGGGCATCTTTGGTTAATGTCATTAGTAATTTTAAAAGAGAAAATAAAAATTTGATAATTTTTTAAATAGTAATTTTATACATGATTTAATTACCGCGAAGAATTTTTTGAAAAATAACCCTAATATAATCTTCCAAAAGGCCGACAAAGGTAATGTAACTGTAGCTTCCAATAAAATTGATTACATAAATTGTATAAATAATATATTAAATGATGATAGTACTTATTTGAAGATTGGTAATCCACATATCATTAAGCTACAAAATAATTTGAAAGAGTTATTAAATAATTGGAAAAGAAATGAATATATAAATGATACTACATATAAGTATTGAAAATGTGAAAATGGAACTGTGGCAAAATGTTATGGGGTTCCCAAGATTCATAAAGAAAATCTGACATTTAGAATAATAATATCTTCCATAGGTTTCCCAACTTATAATATTGCTAGATTTTTGTCTAATATATTGGTTAAGATAGTTGGAAGAACTAGTTCTTACATTAAGGATAGTTGGTGTTTTTACAATGAAATGAAAGATATTGTTATTCCGAAAAACTACAAGATGATTTCATTGGATGTAGTATCTTTGTTTACAAATGTACCTTTAGAGTTGTTAAATGATATTATACAGGAAAAGTGGAATGAAATTAATTTGCATACAAAATTGACAATGAATGAATTTATTAAAGCCATTAATTTGGTTTTTAATAACACAATTTTTTCATTTGATAATAAATTTTATGAACAAAAATACGGATGTCCAATGGGGTCGCCTTTGTCACCGGTTATAGCTAATTTAGTTATGGAAAAGTTGGAAAGTATAGCCTTGTCAAAATTGCCTTTTGAACCAATGATATTTAAGAGATATGTTGATGATATCTTTACAATTGTTCCAGAAGTTTTTGTGGATGAAATGGTGGATGTTTTCAATTCTGTGCATGACAGAATTAAATTTACAAGGGAGGTTGAAGTAAATAGTCAGTTAAGTTTTTTGGACGTTAATGTGATTAGATGTAGTAATAATAAGGTAAAACTTAATTGGTACAGAAAGCCTACTTGGTCAGGTAGGTTTTTAGATTTTAATTCACACCACCAATTCGGAAACAAAATTGGAGCATTGAGAGGTGTCATTGACAGAGCAATTAAATTGTCACATAAAGATTTTAGACAAAATAATTTACAGATAGTAAGAGAGACTATTATTAATAATGGCTATCCAATTCAATTTATTAATAGATTGATTGCTGAGAGATTGTTTGACATTTATAATACCGAAAATAGACATAGTGCAGGAATTGATTTTAACGGAGGCAAAATTATTGTCTTACCATATGTTCGAGGATTATCTGAAAGAATAAAAAGAAATTTTCGGAAATATAACATTCAAATTTTCTTTAAAAATCGCAATAATTTAAGTAGATTGTTTAATAATTGCAAAGATAAGGATGATTTATGCTTAAAATCAGGAGTTGTTTACAAGATTAATTGCATGGATTGTGATAAATACTATATTGGACAAACAGGTAGATATTTAAAAAAGAGAATTTATGAGCATAAATATAGTTTACGTAGCTCACATATTACTTCTGGTTTAAAAGAGCATTGTTTAAAGTTTTTACATTCTTTTGATTTTGTGAATGTGGATATTTTGGAATATGGTATTAATAATAAGTATAAACGGGAGAGTCTTGAAAGTATTCACATTTCCAAGAATCGAAATAATGTGAATTTAATGTTAGAGTCTGGTAGATTGGACAGTGTTTATCATTCCTTATTAAATTGATTGGTTTTGGACAATTTGTGTAGAGGGGGAATTTATATTTAATTTACGAAATTTGGTGGTGGGGATGAGTATATATAGATTAGAATATAAGGTTTAGATTAGTCCCTGATGAGGAGCCGTAGCGAGTTCGAAACGTTGGACAAGTCTTCAATTAAGTAAGGGTGTTGGGGACAGTCAGACTGCACTTTACTAACAAAGAATTTTTTCAGCTAATATTTTATTTTCAGATTAGTCTACGGGGGTGAATGTAAACAAGGACAGTCTGACTGTCATTATCATTTTAATTTAATTTTTAATTTAATTTTTATTTTTAATTTTTATTTTTTATTTTTATTATTTTTTATTTTTATTTCTTATTTTTTATTTTTTATTATTATTTTTATTTTTTATTTTTATTTTATTTTTATTTTTATTTTATTTTATTTTTGGTTGAAATTGATTGGACTGTAAGACCAATAAAAAATATTTATTAATTAGTAAGACTTAGTATAATATCTAATGTTTACTATTGATCTCATTGATTTGAGAAATGATTGATTAGATCAAATATGTGATATGAAATCTGTTTTCTATTCCTTAAATAAATTTCATAGATAAAATACTGCATAGTAAGAATTTAGTATAGAATCTAGTGTTTACTATTGGTCCCGTCGATTTGAGGAAATATGCGAAATGAAATGATAGGCTATAAGCATACTGGCACACCCAAAACTATGTCAGACAGTATACCTTCATTCTGCCATACTTGTACTCTTCAAAATTGTGCCAATATTCCGTCTGATGTAATAAAGTTGATTAATTTAAGGTTCCTTTCGAATGGAGCAATATCTGTAGGAGTGGCAAATGTGCCTTGAAATGTGCAATTATGCCTATAGCTATTAGTTTTACTTTTTATTTGTTTTTTTATTCCTATTACTTGTGCATGGAGTACCAATCGAATAATTTCATGAGTTCCTTTTTGAAATATTATCCATTCGTTATTTGAATAACCTGTCTCACATCTCTACTTATTGGATTAATACTGAACAATGCGGTTATGCAATATCAAACAATAAACTGTAGTATTGTCTGTAACGTTATTTAAGATATTCAGAATTCAGATATTGAAATATATTCTGGAGACACTAATTGGCACATTATTGATATCCAGAAAGATGTATTTCAAATGGTAAATTGTTGATTACTTTATTCAGTAATCCACCGCCACGTTTGAACTATTTTCGAAATTTATGAACAATCATCTTCGACTACTATTTTATAACTGCTTTTAAAAAACTTTAAAATAGGCATTTAGATATTTTCATTGGTGAATGATAATTGTACTTAGTCACGGGAATATACATTTCACTGAGTAAACCATCTAACTCCCCACCACCAACTTTGATTTCGGAATTGAAAATAAAGGAAAAGAGGGCATGGAGAGATACTATGAGATAGTATACAAGCAGTGTTCTGCGATCCATCAAACTCTGAAAAAAATAGCTTATTAGCTTTAAATATTCGTCCAAATGGTCTTAGATTAGAGAATATGTATTTTCACTTAAAATCGTAAATCAGCCAACGTATAAATTTCTCTAAAATGTGTTAGAACTGATTGAAGGCGTTAGATATCTGCCGTTTAGTGAACATAAATCAGTAAGATCACTAGATGAACCATTTCCTAATTCAATTCAGATTTGTGACCATGTAGCTTGTGAGAGGCAGGATAATGTCAGAGCCTTTTTCTGCATGGGGAACCATAAAAGTGTAGACTGTTTCTACGTGTGCTAGTCCTATGCTGATATACCAAAACATTTTATTAGAGATAATATTAATATGTTAGTAATTTATCGTCAAGACGATGTTAGTTAAAAAAATGTTTATGATTACCATGTCATGTTGAAAGATTCAACTTGTCCGAAAAGTAATTGACTCATGGAGCTCATGAAAAGAGAACCAGATGACCCTTTGTTGTATGATGCTCTTCACAGAAAAGTAAATTACGATGTTCGTCATAAATTTTTTCAGGGTATTCTAAATATACCTCAGCAATATAGCCTACATCTGAATCTACTTCAGAATTGAAGAATTCTAGATTAGATTCATAGTTAATCCATTAAAATTTTTCAGTTGGCGAATGTTGTGTTATTGCCCATTCATATAAATTATTAATATCATAATATAAACGAGTTTTTTTTCTTGTTTTAATCGTATGACAAACCCATGTATGGATTGTTTGCCTTCGCATATTTATTAAGTATTGACTTATTCCTATTGAGTACTGACTTATTTCTCCTCGACTGCCTGATTCAATGAATTATAACATATCATTTTAAGTTCCAACTCAACTTTCATCATTTCATAATATGAACTACTGTAAATGTCAATCCGGCAGTTGTATAAAAGTGAGCAGGACATAAGCCATAGGCTTTAATAAGTACTTTCGAAAAATTTAGCAGATTTCTTAAATATAAGTTGGAATATTCTCCTAAATTTCTCGTATTGAATCTATCCCATACTTGAACAGCATATATGAAGTCTTCTCTTTTTCGTCTTGCGTTTTTCTTTGGCAGTTCTGTATAGGTTAATTTGTCTAATTCATCTACAAAATTGCATAGAAATATATCTTTCCGCTAAATAAGATGGATATTTTCATATGAAAATCTAGCTGCATGAAATTCCTTCACAGCTAATGATGCATTTTGTACATAAAATGCCAATTTTTCTAATGATGACGGTAAAAATGGTCATGAATCAATAAATCTAAAACTTATATGGCAGCCGTCCATGAACTTTGTCAATGAAATGTACTTTTCTTCATTGTGGGATATTAGAGAAATTCTACCTTTCATCAACGAAAAAGCATCAATTTCTTTTAAAATAAAGTGTGTATCCTAACTAAAATTATAAAAAATAATAGGAATGAACCTCAAGTCTTTATAATTCATTACATAAATTATGATTTACTTTTTTTCTTTTTTTTCGTTATATCTGTAATAATTAAATTGAATTAATTATAAAATAATTAAATAAACATACGGTCTTGTAAGATTGCAATGATCTCGTATAGGAAGTTGATCCTTTTTTGGTTTTGTTATTTTATGGTTTCATTGGTTTTGGTATCTTATAGAGTCAAGTTTATAGTTTTATCTATACGATATGTAAGCTGATAGATTGTCATCATAACTGCATTTTAAATAATAGCTCATGCTATATGATTCATGACGCTGAATAGCTTTCTTATTTCAAGCTTAAAGATTTCTCTTTAATCTTAGCTTAAACCAAATAAACTGACCTTCCTTCACCTAATCGCATCTATATTTATGTTTTGCACTCAATCAATCGTAGAAGAGGGGGTAATTTAGTAGGCAGAAAATCTTATTATAAAATGAGAATGTGAGCACGAAACATTTACATTTCTTGTCATCACTCCAGTTTCTAAAATAAGTACGTAGAAGTGTAAGAAGTCAAAAGTACGACAGTATGAAGTTGTTTTTAGAAAAAATATTTTGCAATGTGTCATATAGAAATTCCAAATAAGGGGTTTAGTTTGCTGAGTTTGGAAGGAGATACATTGCCCACCGTATATCTCTTTAAACCACGATTTCCGTGGAGTAATTTGACTTCGGGTGGAAAAAACGGTAGACTTGCTACAACGTGATTATCATAGAATTGAATGGGATTCTGGGAACCTTCCTTAGCACAGACTCAAAAGGAGATTTGAGATTTGCTGCACTGGAATGCGAAAATTATACATGAAGGGACGAGAGAGGAGCGAATGGTTATCAAAATTTCTATCAAAAATGAAAGTAACTTTCATTCGTTTTCAATCTTTTTGTTTCATATACGCTTATTTTAATTTTCCAGACACTTTTATACTTTTTTATTATCTTATTCATATTTTGTTTATACTTTCTCATATTTTCTTATACTTTTATTATCTTTTCTCATACTTTTTCATACTATTTAATACTTTCTTCTAATTCAAGAAGATAATAATTCTAGAATTATATCGGTTGTAGAGGAGTTTTATTGTCCTTCATTGTAATCAATGCAGCGTGAAGGTCCATATGTGATGTCTAACAATCATCAATTATGTAGAAGAATTTTACCAATTTATGCGATCCGGAGCGTCTTGATAATACGCAAATGGCTTTAAATTATTTGAGTGGAAAGTATGGACGAGACGAAATTGGATAAGACTGTCAATATAATAAATTATATATTACTGTGAAAAATATATTATTAATGAAATGAATTTATAAAAAAATCATGATGAATTATATTTCCTATTTCATTAAAATAATTGTCAAAATAAATAAAAAAAAATTTTTTTGATGATTAATATTAATTATTTGATAAAATTTTATTAATTATCAATCAATTGAATTTATATTGAGAACCGAATTAATGAAATTAAATATAATAATAAAAATAAACTGATTTTAAATTAAAAAAATATATTCATAAAAAATATTCTATAAATTAATTATTAATTATTAGAATAAATGTATTTGAATACCTCAATTTCTTGTTTGGAAGTAAAAGTAAAACGACTTTCGTCTAACATTTAAAAAGTTTCCAAGAGCGTTATCAAGAAGTAAGAACGACAGATTTAAGTTTAAATGTGATACGCTCACATAAAATAAATAGTGCTGGGTAATAAATTAAAAATCCTTTATATTTCTGAAGTATCATACGAGGTCAGACAATTAAGTAATGAATCAAAATAAAAAAATTAAGTACACTTCAAAATTCCGATACGTAACTGTGATTCCCGGTGCTTATGATAGATCAATGCGGTTGACTATTATGATACTTTCATGGTCATTACGGACGACAGTAGCTTGAAGTGATTACATACTCTCAAGAATGCCACGGGTGCACTAGCTATATGAGCCACAGCGCTGCAAGTGTATAACATGGAAATCATACACAGGAAAGGTAAATTACATAATTTGTCTGTTGCCCTTATAAGATCCCCCTAGGCTGAAGAAATTCCAATAGCGACATTTACCACTATTGACAAATATAGAGAGTATCACAAGATTAAAGATATCCAAAATGATCAAGAAAAATATTCAGATTGGACAGTCGGAGGCGATCGTTTATACGGGGTCCGACAATAAAGTAATGCGACAAAATATAAAAATTGAGTATATTAAAAATTAAGGTACATCGCTGTGATCCAGGGTGATATGTCGGCTGAATAGAGCGGTTGTAGTAACGTTACGATGCTTTTGGACGCAAAAAACTGAGAGAGAGACTGAACGCATTGTAACAGGGAGTATTATCGTGATGCAGAACTCAAGACTTCGCTGTTTCTGGACGCATTTTGAGCACCCTTTTTCGTAATTGTTCGAGCACTTTTTTTTTTGGTTTTTTCAGGTGGTACAAACTGTTTGTCAACAACCTCTTTGCTGTCGAAGAAGCTAATGAACAGGCAAGAGCCACCGGCCACCTCCATGGTTAGTCGCCAGCATTGACGAATGCACTGCGCATTTGCGGCGGTTCGCACTTGAATTGATTTTCCGCTCCGCGCCTCGTCTTTGACGGGCTCACGGCTTTTTTTAAAATCGGCATACCACCGAAGCATCTGACTAAGACTCAGGGCATCACTATCATAAACGTTAAGCACTTTTTCATAAATTTCATAAATTTCTGTTGCGGTTTCCCGAGTTTCACACAAAATCCCGGCGTTACAGGTTCGTAGTGTTACCACAGCCCGAGAAATAAAATCGGTCGCACTACGTAATTGTCTGACCTCGTATAACTTTTAATCTAAAATTTTATTGTACATTTAAAGTTAATTATTTGATATATATATATATATATATATATATATATATATATATATATATATAATTTTTTTAATTACTTTATAATCGAAATAATTTTAATTTATTTAATATATATAATTAAAAGTTTAATCTAAGTTAAAACAATATTTATATTGCCAAAATGATATATTATTCTAAAAAAATTATTATAATGGCTTAATTTTATTATAATTAAAATTAATAATACTTTATAATATATTAATAATATTTCATTTTGTTGTAATTAATTCTGAAGAATATTTATTTAATGAATTGTAGAGATATTATTTCTTCATATAAAAGACATTTTTAATTTGTTTACCTTTGGTATTAAGGTTTTTGTAAAAATTTAATAAGTCTTATTTTATCGAAATAAAAAGATATATTTGATTAAGCTAGTTATCGTAAAAATAATATTATAAATCATTAAATAGAAATTATATATTTAGAATAATTTACGATATCTAGTTATTTTATAAAGAAATTGAATTTAGATAAATTAATAATATATATTTATATATTTATATGTGAATGCTATTTATGCATTTTCAATATCCATTAAGCAAGAAAACCCATGTCATTACGCACTAAATATATATCTCCATGTTGCTGCACCGACACCAGCTCGCAACTATTATTTACATTACTTCAGCCTGTGCGACAGTCCTTGCGTGGTCCATTCACAGTCATTCCTTTCATCCTAGAGTCTCATGCATACTCGAAACTGAATTCATTCTTTACAGTCATTCAAGCATCCAGATATCCATCCGCTCTTTTACTCCGAAGCACATGCGTATCATATTTTCTGCTCAACCGCCACATGCTCGCGTCCGTCGTCATAAGCCTCGTCACATTTACTGGCGCGATCGGGCCTATCCTCCTCTGTAGCCCTAGTCGTAACTCGGTCTGATGGTTGCACACGAAAAACTTGTGCTTGGCATCGTCTCAAGCCCATTCGCAATATTTGCATTCTGGAGAGGTAATCCTCTTCATCATGCAAAAATACTTACGAAACTATCCATGTCCGGCAAGAAACTGAATAAGGTATAATAAAAGTTCACCTTCCCGTGTTACCTTTCCTTCTACATACCATTTTGGGGTATTAGTCTTTTCGTCAATTGTCCTCGTTCGTCCGTCGTCCAACGTCTCTGCCAAGTATCAATCGTCCTTATCTGTTCTTCAGTCACAGTGTTTTCCCTTCCACCATTTAGACTCTGTTCGTGAATAAGATTCCTTTCAGTCGCGAACAGATCGATGGAAATTACTGCAACGATCACGAAAACCGCCCTCTCAGACACAGTACGGTACGCGCACGCGATTCATATTTCGCTCACCCTTTGTACGCTTTTCATGGCGTTCGCTCGTTTTCTTACATTCATCACATCGGCCCATACTACCGCCCCGTAAAGCAAGATCGAGTGGGTGACGTTCATCAGCAGTCTACGTACGTTCTCTCTAGGTTCCTTCGTATTGGCCATCAGCCTGCTGAGAGCCTTGGTCTTTTTTGCTGCCTTATTCGTCACGTTTTGTAGATGAGGCTAGAATCTTAGCTTCGTATCTAAGGTGACCCCAAGATACTTAACTTCACTTCTGTTCTCCAATCCTCCCATCCCCTCCGTCATCGGAACTACTGTCTCTATAGGACGAGTCAGCAGCAATAACTCGGTCTTTTATAATGCGAGCTATAGTCCGTGGTTTGTCATCCATTCAGTCACACATCTCATGACCTGATACGTCAGTTCTCGATTCTGTAGATAGTCCCGTATTACATATAGAAGGTAGAAATCAATTTTGAAAGTAGATTCCCGCGCTGCCAGTATCTGTATCCACTTCGCTGAGTTGAAGGCATTGTGGACGTCTAGTATCACCAGTAAAACCAGTGTTCTAATAATGGGCACGTCAGTGTTCAGTTTTACCACAATTTGCGGAAGCAGTGCGTCAGCTACACTACTCCCATTCATATTGCACTGGAATATCGGCATCGTTATTGCGTGGCTATCTTTGAGTTCAGTTCTGTCAATGCTGCCCTGAACACCACACAAAAATACGAACCAAGATAGTACCCTTTGTCCTGAGTCACCAGTGCAAAGGAAATACTTCTCACGACTCTTATAGTCCCTATAGAAATGACCTTCGAGTTCGTACTGGCAGCAGCATTTTAGTCAGTCCGGTCCTTTACAGTCTTTTCTTAATGACCCAAACCCAAGCACCGGTAATATCGAAAGACGCGTAACCTGCTACGTATTCGGCAGTTGGCCCATCCGATTTTAATACATCCTTTCCTTAAGAGTTCAGTAGCTTCTTTCGCGTCAAATTCACAGACAGACATTCTCTGTCCTCAACTATTAACGTCGAGGCTGATGCTTTGCGGTCCGTCCCGTTTCCTGATTTAACGCGATCACGATGTCCTCGTCGGTCGCAACACCAGGCCCAGGAATTCCAGTGTCACCCTGAAGTTCAGTTCTTTCACGTGTCCAGTCTGTCCAACGGCGTCTTAGAGAATCTGTCGGAGGTCCGTCTCGTTATCCCGTCTGGCCAGTTGTAAAAGTACCACGCCGTCCTTCGTCTTTCTTATCGTCTTTACTTCTGTCCTATTCTGGTCATGGTTCACTTTTTCATGTATTGTCCATACGACGTCCACGTACATCTGCCCCTCAGGAGGCTTAAATTTATTCTTTATAGTAATATAAAAGTATTTTAATTAATGAATATAATTAAGGTATACTCAATCATAATTTAATAATTTAATAATTTAATAAATTAAATATTTCAATAATAAAAAATGAGTAAGTTTATTAATATTAAATTACAAAAATATTAGATATAATTAAGGAATTTGGCAATCATTATATTCTCTTCAAAACAAGTTTATTCAAAATATCTTTTATTGATAATAATTTTAAATCTAATCTGCTGAATGAAATTTAAAGAGATGCAGGATCTCTTACTGTATAAAAGTCGCATAATTATTTGTCTTGTTATTATTATGAATGATTGAATGCAATATAAATTGTCTCAATTATAAGAAATACATTTTTAATTTAAGTTAAAATTCTTATATTTAGTAAAAAGTGTGACAAAAGAGAGCAAAATTGGAGTTCTCCGACGAGCACATGTTTACCGCTCGGGTGAAGCGAGGGCGTCAAATTACCTGAGCCTTTGTTCATGTGTGTCATGTACTATTATTATTTTCCCATACGAGAGCACTTTTTCTTTATCAAAGAAATGCACAAAAAATTGAATGACAAACTCACAGAATTAAATAATGCCAAATCCCCCCTGTGTTAGTCATGCTCATATAGAGTGAGCAGGTATAAGATCTAAAGGTCAAGATGATACTCGCTCCCAAATAAGTTGCCCTAACATAAAATATTATTCGTTGGATTTGAAAAAAAATATTATTGATTTTCTTTTAAGGTTACTCCTGCAATGTATTTGAATTTCCTAACATTAAATTAAAGGGTTTCCTTTTATTTGGAAATTGATAAAGTATGTTGAGAAGAGATATAGGATCATGAGGTGGGAGTTGGGGTGGGGGCGGAGTCCCCCCTTTTTCTAAAAAGAAATAAGAATAATCAATTGAAGATTATTAGCTTGTTAATAATCCAATCTTAATAATAAATAGAATTTAAAATTATATTGGGTGTTATATTGGGTGTGCATATAAGTTTCCGCCGGTTTGTTTATAAAGAAATAAGAATTTATTGTAAAAAAAGGTACAAATAATGTCATTCAAAATATTGCCCATCACATTCTAATACTTTTGACCATCTTTCGGGCAGCACGTGGATACCCCGTATAAAAAATTACTCGTCTTTTGAGGCGATCCACGAATCGACCCATTTCTTCAATTCCTCGTAAGAAATGATGTGCTGCTCAGCCAGACCATGAGCCATTGGTTGGAATATGTGGTAGTCTGAAGTAGCAATGTCTACTGAATACGGTCGGTGGGGTAGGACGTGTTCAGTACTTTATTTTAGTATTTCAGTACTTATTTTACTAACACATTCAGTAGTTCTAACGTTTCCTTTACGATTTTTGCAACATGTGGCCGAGCCTTCTCATGCTGAAAAATGACTTTATCGTAACTTCTAGCATATTATGGACGTTTAATCTGTAATGCTCCGCTCAATTGCATAAGTTGTTTATGGTAACGTCCACGGTGTCGGTTTGATTGTGTTGGAGTAGTTCTTAATAGATTACTCCAAGCTGATCCCACCAAATTCAAAGCATTTGCTTCTTACCATGAATGTTTGGCTTGGCCATCGAAGTAGGCTTACCCCATGACTTTCTACGCTATGGGTTGTCGTACTGAATCCACTTTTCGTCTCTCGTCACGATATGATTTAGAAATCCTTTGCGATTTTGCCTTTTGAGCAATTGTTCGTAAGCGAATAAGCGATGCTCGACGTCTCTTAGCTTCAGTTCGTAAGAAACTCAATTTCCTTGCTTTTGGACCATACCCAGTGTTTTGAAACGATGTGAAGTAGCTTGCTAAGTCACTCCTAACTCTTTTGCATGTTCTCCTTGCGTTGGATCATCCTCCGATAAAGCTTCCAATTCTGTGCCACCATACAATATGGACCTTCCACTGCGTGTTTTGTCCTCCACGTCAAAATCACCACTTTTAAATTTTTGGAACCACTCCCGACAACTTCTCTCACTCAAAATAACATCACCATATGCTTCTATGAGTAGCCGATGTGCTTCAGCTACAGATTGTTTTAAATGAAAGAAGTAAATTAAGAATTCCCGCAAATGATACTTACTTGGCGCAAAACTTGACATGTTAACACGATGAAAACTAATTGATGATAGCAAAAAGTGAGAGGTATTAAAAGGTTATACAGTTTACACGACTTTTTACAGCTGACAATTTCGATGTTATCTTATCAGTGGCGCCATCTTTTCAAAATAGCTGAAACTTATTTGTACACCAAATAGTTAATAAAAATTTGATAATTCCTATTGTTATTGCTTTTATTAATAAAAAAGATGATTGATAAATGTTGTTAAAAAGGGCGGGTCGGTGGAGTGGATGGGTCTTGGTTGAGAGGAAACGACATTTCAAAAAAATATTTGTATTCTGTAGGATTCTTTTTGTGGCCCTGAAAAGGGCCGTTTGTCTTTCCCTCCCGGTGGCTACCGAGGGTGATACCGAGAGAGTCCGGTATAGGGAGACGAACGGTGGTGGACGAAGTGTGCGCACCGCTCGTCTCCGACTTGCGCTACGGCTTCGGTATGGGACAGCCTGTCGCACTAAGCCGATGCGCGAGATTGCTGAGTTTGAAGGTGGTTGGGAACCTCGCGAGTTCTGCCAAGGGATGCCATGGAGGGGGGCCACGAGCGAGGGCCGAGTGGGGCGGCGGATGTCGATTTCAGCCCGTACCTCGTGAGTCTCGCGAGCGGTCCGAATGACCACCGTGCTCCGGATGGATGTCTTGAATTCCTCGTCCTCCGAGGTGGCCTCTGACAGCGATAGGTCCAGCAGTCCTAAATCGATCTCCTAAACCTTCTCCGTGGCGGCCTCTGGCGCTATCTTAAGGTTTCGATGGTGCCGCGAGTTCCGTTTGGCACGCTGCCGCTCGTTCCATCTCCTAGGCCTGCTGCGAGGCCGTCCTTCCAAAACTGCTGGGCAAGAGTTGACCGGCTTCATTCTTCCGTCCTGTTCGAGAGGGAAATGATTCTATTCCCCTCATGGTCGGCTCTTGTAAAGCCTGAGCGGTCCCGACCCTGATTCCCGAAACCGCAAAGAAAGGGGGTTTCGGAGATTTTACGTATTCAGCGTAAACGCTCGCGCAAGACTCTGGGGGTTCTATGCATCGACATATAACAATGTTTAGGCCAATGTGTAAATATATTACTATAAAAAAATCTTGCCCCGTTTATATGAAGTAATTGAAGTAACCACTCATCATTTACATCTTGAATAATATGAATTACACTATGAAAAGAATACTCAATGTTTGCGTATTAATGAAAAGATAAAAAGCGCACAGTAATTATTTCAAAAGACAGATATTTAATAATGATCCCAAATTTCATCAAATTGATATATTTATAGCAGTTATATATTTATAGAGTTTTACGGAGGTATACTTTAACAAAAATGATAAATATTGTTAATAAAGTTCTTAAGTTAATGGATGAAGATTATTATTATTGATTCGTATGAAATTAATTAATTATATATTTATAGTGAAAAACATTTCTTATAAAAATTATTCTTATTAAAAATCATTTAATTTAAAAATAGAAATTTTAGAGATTAATGATATATTTATAATATTTTTAAAAATTAATATTTTTATTACTGTAATAGCTAAATTTTTAATATATACATTGTAACATGGGGCATCTAAGGGATAAGGGATCTCATATGTCTGCCCGGATTTTAGTCCCGTTAATATAGGGAAGGGTACCTGAACGGTATAGGTTCATTTTAATTAACCTTTTGAGATCGCAAAATACTCCGAGAGATTCCACAAACTTACCTCTTTCTTCCTATATTCTTTTTTCTATACAAACAACCAAAATTAATTTAGTTGTTTTAGTTTTATAATTTAAAATTAATTAGTTTAGTTTTATATTTTAAAATTAATTAGTTTAGTTTTATATTTTAAAATTAATTTACTTCAGTTTAGTTCCTGAGGATGAACCGTAGCGGTTCGAAACGTTGGACAAGAAGGTGATCCTAAATTTCAGCTGGTGGGGGCCGTCAGTTTGTCCTTTACTAACATGTACTTTTAGAATATGTACTTTTATTATTTTTTATTTTTTATTTTACTTATTATTGTATATTTATTTTTATTTTTTTATTTTATTATTAATTTTATTTTATTATTATTTTTAATTTTCTGATATAATTTATTGTAGTAATAAGTTTTATTTCAATTTCTACGGGGGTGATCATACACAAGGACAGTCTGACTGTCATGATTTTAGCTAATATATGATATTATAAATACTATAGGACCGATAAAAATATTTATTAATTTAATTCAGATCAGTCGACATAAGTCCAATTTTTAATTATAATTCGAAAATATTTGTATATTTAATTATATTTCAAATTCTAGATGCTTTATGGAATCAATACCCTCACAATTGATAGTATAAACTTTAATAAAACATTCTTAGGTAAACATTAAACGGTTTGCGTGGAGCAACTACGGCTTCTATATACATATACAAAGAAAAAGGGCAGGTCGAATAGTCATCCAAAAATATTTATTAATTTGGTGATATTTTTTTTTATTATCACTAATTCATTAGTCATAATAAAATTAATAATAGCAAGTGAAAATTTATAAATTTTAATTTTATACAATTTAAAATTTTAATATTTACTATAATTGCAGCTTTTAAAAAAAGAGCTCAATTTCCATTTTCTCACAGACTCCCAACAGCAATATTCTTTAGTTCATTTTTTAACTCTATGAACAGCAGGGATTTATTTAAAAATTCGATTTTATACATTACTTTATAAAGTTTATTCTTCATTATTTATAATTTCCATGATTAAATTAAACACTATATTATTTTCTGGGTTTAGAGCTTTATATACTATGCATATGTATTTAAAAAAATTATTGCTTTTTCCACTTACATCATAATTACAGTTAATAATATTAATTTTGTCAATGAAAGAAATTAATCTTAATTTTTTTTCATTTAATTATTCATACTATATTTAAATCTATAATATTTATATGTTCCTGAGTCTTTATTCTTAAATTAAATGGATTTCAAGACATAAATAATAGATTTATATTACTTCCTTTAACATGATGTACGAGGCCTATGATGGCTCGATCGCTAGGGTGAAAGACCTCCTGGGTCGAAAAGCTCAAATAATTCGCTCGAAGTGCTAAAGTCAATTGAACTTGAATTTTCTGGCAAATTTCTGGCAAAAGCACCGTGCCATAAACAAATGGAATTTGAATGCAATCCACCGTATTTGGCTGTTCAAAGTGTGGATCAGTTAAGCGCAGCCTATGGATGTAATCCCAATGTCCAGAAACAATTTTGTCTCTTGGCAGCAAATTGGAGACACGCTTCACTACTAAGGCTGTGAAATTAAGAGAAAATTCTGGATGAATTAAAGATTTCGAGGTAAGCTGTACTGCAGCACGAGCGATTACATTAGTTGTGCCGTTCAAATCAGATACGGCAATGTTTACTGGTTTAAAATTTAAAGATAGTACTTTAGCTATATTTTTGATATGAATGATTTTTTGGCACACGAATCTAATAAGACTTGAACCGTAGTACGGATACCTCTTGAGGATTCAAGAATATCTACTAGAGTAGCTAAGAGAGTTGAGAAATCTAACTAACGGTTGAGAAATCTTTCTATCTGAAGCCGTAAATTAAATCGAAGGGACTAGCTAGCGTTGCTCGAAGACTGACAGCGGTCATACTGTTTGATTCCTCAGAAGGAAGCTTCATATGGAGTTTGTGGCTGCAAACATAGCAGCTAGCCTTTGAGGGATAGTCTTTTATTCTACGTTTAGAGATTATATCTTCGTATCGGCTGGTATAAGACCTGCGAACTACTTAAAGTAGTCAAAATGCGATCCTTCACAACAAGAACAAGATGAAGCATTTTTTCTATGATTTAAAGTACTGACATTTGTCAACATATTTTTATTAAATGAACTAGATTTTCTGTCAGCTCTGGTATAACTTTTCATACGAATTTTGTCACTGTTCAGATCTGACAAACTTTTTCAAATCTTCGACAATATCTAGGCTTTGAATCTTAGCTTTTAAGAACGTTTTAAAGGCCACAAATTTTGGGAAATTGTTAGCGCATCTCTTTTAGCTAAACGCGTCCACTCTAGCTGTGTCGCGAATTACAATTTATTTTCAATTAATTGTATAGATATCATGTTTCAATGTTCAACTGGCAGTCTCAGAGCAATTATCTCTAACAATTCAACTGGCAGTCTCAGATCAATTATTTCTAACATTTCCGTTAGAAGATGCTGGAAAGCGCACAAGAGTGTTAAAATGGGTAGAGAATCATTAATAGAGGATTATTATAATGGCTACAAAATGTTTCCCAAGCCGAGAGAAAGTTCTCATCCACCAAATCAAAACGCTTCAATTTTGCTGTTTCAATCAAAGCTGCTTCACCTTCCAATGATTTTCAACGATTGAGGAAATCGAAACTGTAACGCTAATCAGAAGTTTATATATATATATATATATATATATATATATATATATATATATATATATCTGCATGTATATTCTGCAATGCACATATGGCTGTGCTACTCGGTGTTTGGGAGTCTAAAAGTCAAATAGTACTTCAGCAGCTTCCAAGAGTAATATCGGTCAGCTAAAATGACTTCTCCAAGTCTATAGTTCCATATGATCACCAATAAGTAAAACAAGTATTGTTATCCGCAGTCTAGAAGAACTTTGACAAATTGCTCTGAAGCTCGGTGGCATTCCTTTTCACAAGACTCTTTTGAGTCCAACTTTACATAACCACGGGCGTTCGACATGGACAGGAACAGGTGGTAATCACTTGCCGCTATATCGGGGCTATATGGTGGATGCGACAAACCTCCCATCCGAACTCCCGTAGTTTCTGAGGAGTCATCAACAAAGTGTGTGGTCTGGAGTTGTCCAGTTGGAACACTACACCCTTCCTGTTGGCCAATTGTGGACGCTTCTGGTTGATAGCCTACTTCAAGCGGTCCAGTTGCTCACAGTAGATGGTAGAATTAAGCGTCTGGCCATATGGGAGCAGCTCATAATGGATGATTCCCTCCCAATCCCACCAAACACACAGCAGAACCTTCCTCTCCGTCAATCCCGCCTTGGCCACTGTTTGGGACGGTCCACCGGCTTTGGACCACGACCGTTTTCACTTGATATTGTCGTATATGATCCACTTTTCCTTGTCAGTCACCATCCGCTTCAAAAATGGGTCAAATTTGTTCCGTTTCAGCAGCACATTGCAGGCGTTGATTTGGTCCGGAAGGTTTTTTTGCGTTAAATCACGCGGCACCCAAACATCACGCTTTTTTGTACTCAGCCTTCTGTAGATGGTTTAAAATGATTTGGTGACTAAATCTGATCTCGTGGACGATGTCATGAGATGCCACATGCCGGTCTAACTCGATAAATTCCATGATTTGATCGGTATTCGTCGTCACAGGTCTTCCGCCGGCTGGCTTATCCATGGTGTCCTTTTCACCGGCTCTGTATCGTCGAAACCATTCCTCTGTGGTTCGAAATGATAGCGTGCCATCCCCGAAAATACCATTAATCTCTCGAAACGTTTCTCTAGCGGATTTGCCTTTGACTAAGGAAAACTTTAAAATAGTGCGAATTTCGGCGTTAGTGAACTCCATGTTTACACGTCTATAACTTTTGAACGCAATATCCAAACTAATCATGTTAGCGTCGTTTTGTACCTTATGTCAAGACCTTTCAAATGAGGTATAGTATTACTAGATACGAGCTCTGTAGCGCTTTCTACATAGCCGCGAAATTCATAAGACAAAAAGGCGGAAGGGAGATATTTGACAAACTAATATATAAGGCTAAATTTGGACAGAGTCTATATCTTCATTATAAATAATTTAATACCCAAAAATATAAATCTGTCCTAATCCTAATAAAATATTTACAGACGATTTATACAGAAAATAACGATATTTTCCTATAAATTAACTTATAGAATTATAGATACTTTATATACAATCTTTATAGATACAATCTCTTCTCGTAGCTTCGTAAAACCAGCAGCCACTTTAATCGGTAAGCCTCCCAGAACAAAAATATTCTGTTCGCTATGTTGGCCTCGATGTCCTGCACATCCAAGAATATAGCCATTAAATACTGCCATCTCCTTCCAGATATATTTATACAGTGACACATAATATGTTCAGGGGTTTCATCCTCTGTCTTGTGTCGGCTGTTTTCCTCCGCTACCGATCCCTCTATCTTCCCTTTGATGAGGGTGTTGCAGAGTCCTACAGCCGCCTCCGGGCCATTATAGGCAGCTCTAGCTCCCATTTTGGCTAGATCATCCGCCACCATATTTCCCTTGATAGTAGCGTGATCTTTACCTTCTCGCTTGTAACGCGCTCTTACTGTCTGAGCAGATGAAAAATACGTTTTTCATCATCATCAGCAGATGAAAAATAGTTCAAAAATTAGCTCAGCTTGAAAAATGGTGGAGTATCGTCCCAAGTGGACGATTGTTCACCGATTGCATTCCGATTGCACCCCTTTGATTTTTAGAGCCGTCTGTGAACCACAGTCCTCTAATGTTTGGGATGCCTCTTAAGCCAGATTTCCATTCTTCTTTGAATGGGATACTGTCTCTATATTTATGGTATAGGAAGAACACAAGAGGAAGCTTGTGTTCGTGGCGTCCAGTTTCCTTCATGGAATCGCCTTGCCATCCAGTCCCTCCCTGCTAAATTCTACGAGTAATCTTTTGACTCTGTGGAGGGTTTTTGCAGCCACGCCCGCTAAAGTCAGTATAAATGGTTCTATCTTGAGGAAAATGCATAGCACCGCAGTAGGTGTAGAACTAATCACGCCTGAGATGCTTTTCACTATCATGTCCTCACTCTCTCGAGTATGCTAACGGCTGTAGACAAGGCCGTTCTTTCCCTTTAGATTAGAGCACCATATGTTAGTCTGGGTTTTAGAACAGCCTCATATATGCAATTTATCGTATCTGGTCTGAAGCCCAACAGCCTGCCTATGGCCCTTCTAACGTACCACAGGCAAGCCGTCAGCCTTTCAGCTGTCTTTTCCAGGTGATTTTCCCACGATATCTTACAATCGTGATAACACCTAGATATTTTACTTGTTTCTTGAGGCTTAAAGGTTGCCCTCTTAGAGTCAAGTTGCATTCTCTATTCCATTTGTATTTTCTGGTGCAGACTATGACATCAGTCTTCCTTGGAGTAACAGCCAGACCTGTGTATCTGCACCATCTGTCCACCATATTGAGGGTGCTGTGTAAGATCCTCATAAAGGGATCTAGAAAGAGTCCTCTGGCAATCACCATGATCTCGTCGGCATAATCGACCGCCTACAACCCATGTTGTTCAGTCGTTTCGAAAGTTCGTTCATCACGAGGTATTATAGGAGTGGAGATAGGATGCCACCCTGCAGGCATCTAGACTCCACTACCTCTCGTTGAGTCCCCCCTTAATAGTTAGATACTCCCTTTAATAGTTTCCAGAACGCGATTTGTCAGCACGTAGACAATCCATTCCACAATGCATGGGGGAATGCCATGTCTATCCATGGTCTCTTTAATAACTCTCCATGATGTGTGATTGAAAGCCCCTTCGATATCCGTAAGAACACCTACGACAAAACCTTTGACCTTCACTTGTGTAGATCAAAGATAGGGTTCTATATAGTTCCGTCTCTGTGGAACTTCCGTCACAATATACGTGTTACTCCCTATGTTGTCGATTCTTCACCAATGCGTTGTCCCTGATGAATCTCTCAATCATCCTTTCTACCATCTTAAGGAAGAAGGATGTCAAGCTAATGGATTTAAAATCCTGGGGATGTATAACCGCATTTGCCTGCTTTGGACATGAATACCACTCTTGCGCCTAGCTATCTAGCTGGGAAATGACACAGATTGATACTTGCCTTATCCATTTTTATCATCAGACTAACGTAGTATCTTCGGGTCTTTGCAAAATGGACGGATAAACTCCATCCTCTTCCGGTGCTTTAAATTAGTCAACCGAGCTAATGGTCCATCTGACGCTGTCAGGTCTAACAATCTGGTTTGCTAGCGCCCCTGTAGCAACGAGTCTAGCATACCCAGACCAGACTCCCTCATATACAGTTGTGGTCTCTTTTTGTTCTCCATCAAAGAATTTAGAAAAGTATGCTTCGATGAGACATCTCAACGTTTCTTCATCCGATGTTGAATAACTGCCGTCGGGACGTTTCAACATGCCGAGAATGGCATCAGAATTCATTGAAAGGATCCTGCTCAGTCTGGCCACCTCTTTTCGTGTACGGATGCTTTCACAGCAATTCCTCCAGCTTCACTCACTCACTCACTCTCTCTCTCTCTCTCTCTCTCTGGCTGTCTGTACTGAATATCTATATTCATCCCTGGACGATCTGTGTGGATTTCAAGCTGATTCTCCACTTGTTCACCTGGCTATCTTACGAAGACTCTTAGTTTTCTGTTTTAAATAACCTAGTTTCTTATTCCACCATCGGATTTCGAGTTTAGGCTTCGCTTATTTTACGTGACAGTTTTCCTTAAAGGCATGTCTGATGGCGTCGCTAAAGGAATTCGCGGCGCTGTCAGACGTTCCCTTGTCCCTGAGGTCATCACGTATGTTCTTCAGTTTTGACTCGACGAACCTTTTGTATCCATGACAATCTGTGCGCTTAGTATCCCAGACCCAAATTAGTTCTTCTTTATTGGGTATCCTCGAAGAGAATGTTAGCAAGGAGTGGTCAGAAAGTGTTTCCAGATGGTCCACCCTCTGTCCGCTAATTAAGTTGGCTAGCCGTGTGGATCAGAGAGTTATATCAATAACCTGCTCCCTTAGCGTGTTTCCCAAAGTGGGAGTGTCGCCCAGATTGTGTATTTTTAGCTCTATTCCTACTAGATACTCTAGTATCACTTTAAAAGTGATGCTGCTCATGTGATACCAGGGCCTGTGGTCAAGAACCGCCAGCAATGCGGCATGCGATTCCAGAATCGTCAGCACAAGGAAATGTTTATCCCCCGCGTGTCTTCCTCTCCGACCTGTTATTCATTCGTTTACTGTATGGTCTATTGGCAGAGAAATTGAAATGTTTTCGGGTCGTTCAAATCAGATTCTAATAACATTTTCAAATTCAGGAAATTATTATGATCAATGTACAGACATTTGTGGTTTTAATCATAGATTCATACCAATTATCTTACAAGTTACTCCATGGCAAATATTTAAAACTGAGTTAAAAACAAATTTTCATCAATTAGAATTTGAAATTATCATAATGTACTATAGATTAAATATTATCATAATATTCTGTAGGCCAATTTGTTAATATAATTTATTGTAATTATAAATTTATACATTATTCGTCAGATAAAGTCAACTTAATGAAGTTATTTATTTATTGCAATTTTATTTTTAACATTAATAATTAAAAGAATTTTAAATTTTTTATTTTTTGTACTAACTCCTAACAAATAAAACTTTATTTAAAATTATTAAAGATGATTAAAAATGATAAATAATATATTTTTAATATTTGAGTCAGTAGAATAACAAACTCTTTAAATTGATTACGAATAATTTATGTATTTTTATTTATTCCTTTAATTTATTGATTTTATCCTTCACGATGAAATTTTTTATTTCAAAGAATTTTAAATATTATTATAAATCTAATAACTATATTATTCAAATTATTATTGAAGAAAATATTTGAAATCTGCAAAAAACAACTTTTAACAAAAGTAAAATAGTTAGACGAGTTGGATGTGTTCTTAGGATAGTAAGAATTTTAAATACATTTTCTGATGTATTTTATAAAAAAATTATGTAAAATACTTTCCGAAAGTTCCAAATACATTAAAACAAAAAATATTCTCTAATTAAATAAAAATCAGTTCATTGATATAGTCAGATATCCTACTGGTTTTGCTCAACAGAAACATAATAATATACGTTCTTAGCATATTAAGAAATTGACAACTTAGAAGTCTTATATGTATTTTATAAAAGCTTAATATGAAATATTATTCAGAATTCACTAATATATTAAGAAAAAATACATATATAATAATATATGTAATTATAATCTAAATTTTTTCATAGGAAAATCAAAAAATGTTCATATACCAGAATAATATTTATACAAAATATTTTTCTAAAATCTTCCGAAATAGATTAAAAAAAAAAAAAATTATATAATGCAATAACGTCTTTAAACAACCGATCATTAAAACAAATGGCTAAGTGTATTTCATATTACATCCCTATAAATAGCAGCATGTATAGTTTTCAAAAATATATCTAAAAATCAAAAAAATAAGTAGTTGTAAATAATGTTAACGGAAATGCAGCTTAATAAAGTAATGAGATCAATTGCAAATAGCCGAGTTTATTTTCACATTATTTTGTCCACGCGTGATCTTGTAAAAAGAATGAATTACCTTGAATTATGGATCTGGATATTTAAGTAAACATTCTTCTGCTATTTTTTCTGATAAATTATTATTATTAAGAAAAGCAGGTATCAACTTGCCAGGCCCGTTTTCATAAATCATATACTGTTAATTTATATATTATTATTATAATATAATATATAATAATTATATATAATATATTATATATATATATATATATATATATATATATATATATATATATATATATTATAAATATATTATTATTATAACTGTTAATTTTAATCTTATACTGTTTTTTTTAATAATTAATTTTTGCATGAAAAACTTGTACAGTATATACCGTAACCTGAATAATTAAAGCTTTATTGGTAAATAACTTTCAATTTGGTAACTACATACGTTTCAAATAGCCAAAAATATAAATAATTACAATTTATAGTTTATTATGAGTGAATTATAGATAACAATTATATATAACAAATTATTTATTTAATTGAGCACATTATATAATATTGTTTTCGTTCGTTCGAGTTCAATTTTCGTCTTCAATGAAATAGGAAAACACTGTTTTGTTAAAAGATTCCGAAAAATTCAGTTGACAGAAATTCAATTTGGATCATTCACAAACCTCAATTTAGTCAGTAAAGTCCTGTACTTAACGATAGTAAACAATCAGATACCCTTATTGTCTGAGCCCAAGCTACTCTACATATATTTATAAAATTGTTTTAATATCCTAAATTAAAAATTCTAGAACTATTAGAAATAATTTTTAAATTATATATATATATATATATATATATATATATATATATATATATATTACTGTTTACAAGTTTTGAAAAAATAATTTTCTTATTCTTATAGGTGTTTTCCCATTCGTTCCGTTGGTGCAAGAAATTATGTCACACTTTAAGTATTTTTCAAGGTATATTTATTTTCTTTGCATATTCTTTCGATAGATTTGTCTAACCAATTCCAAATTAATTTAAGTTACACATATTATAAAAAGTAAACAATTTTCATTATGATTATGTACTTTCAGCTTAGAGTATATATATTTAAGTCATTTAAGATATGCAACTATTTAACAGTATATTATTTCTTTTACGTAAGGAATTAAAGGACTGGGTGGGGATAGAAGTCCGAGAATATAGATATCATATCAAGCTTTATTATTTGCAAAATCGAAGCACATTCGTACACATTGAATGTCACGACACTTCTTTCGGTCACGCGCGGTTCAGCTCCGTTCGTGGCGAGAGCTCGTGTCTATCTGCCCATGCTGTCGCGTCGGCCCTCATATCTCCCATTCTGCATTCATTGGTCCTTAGTACATAGTACGTGAGTAAAACTTAGAATTCGGCAATCTAAATATCGCTGTTCGCAACATCCTCCCCCTTTTTTCTAAAAACCATCCTATTTATTCATTGCCGATTACATACAATGGAACGCATTACAATTTTATAATAAATGATCTAAATATAACTGTTTTGATAAAATGTACACAGATATAATATCGATGCAAAGTGGTCTTACACACAAAGGTTAATATTACAATGAAACATTCAGTTTCAATTACACATTGCACCTGTAAAATAATTTGGTCATTTGACAATATGTCCACTACGTATAATAACAGCTGATTTATCATTGTTCGAGTTACTATTTGTTTTCTTATTTTCTAATACATTGTTTTCTTTTCAGAAAGCGCCTTTTCCCGCAAATTTAGAGAAAGGGCATTTTCTTCTCTGCTATTATTTTTATCTGTAGATATCTCTAACGGGAAAATTCTCTGTACTGGTCGTTTAAGTATATCATTGTTCGTTTTTAAGATGATCGCTCTAGCTTTACCATCGTGGCCTTGAATACAATTCACTACGAGCGCGAGAGGCTAATCTATTCGCTTATGTATTTAATCACCAATCAAAACTACATCGACGATTCTTATTTCTTTCGTTTCTTTATTATTTCTTTTTAAAATTAGTTGTCTTAAATATTCTATGTTAAATCGTGTTCGAAGACCATTGATGATTCTCTGTCTGTATTTAAGTCTTTTATTGAGTTTTTCACAGTATAACATATCGCAGTCTAGGAATCCGAATTCTTTAATTTCTCGCATGAACAATGACGGCGATAATAGCTGTAAGTCATTAGGATCCTCAGAAATATATGTTAGTGGTCACGAATTTATTATTGCTTCCGATTCGTATAGAACTGTTACTAGTTATTCGTAAGTTAAAGAAGTTTTTCCTAAAATTTTTCGTAAGAATGTTTTTAGAACACCTATGAGTCTTTCCAACCATCCTCCCCAGCAGGGTGCCGAAGGAGGGTTAAAATGCCATTCAAACTGTAAAGTCTTACTATTTTTGGAAATTTTCTCCCAATCTAATTTACCAAAAGCATTGGTCGTACCGATAAAATTAGTGCCGTTATCAGTATAGATGCTGCGGGGCCGTCCCCTTCTCGTTACAAATTTACGTAAAGATTCTATCAACCCTTCTATAGAGAGTGACGTTGCTAATTTAATATGTACTGCTCTATATGCCTTCCCCCGCCTTTGATAAATAAAGGCCTTGCGAAGCTTATGCTGACGATCTCGAATATCGCTGCATCACGGACTCGATTGTAGGATAAAGGAGGTGAATCATACTGTGCAAGGTTTGATTTTTGTCTTTTACAAACGACAAATTTCGATATAACTGTTCTTATTATTTTACGTAAACAAATAATCCAAAACCACTCGTGTAAGTTACTATAACAATCAAGGCTCCCGCGTGTCCTAATCTTTTATGCGTTTCTCTTACTAGCATATATACAATATCATGCTTATCGTTTAATTACCGGGTAAAAAAATTGCGAGTATCTGCGCGATTAAATATTTTTCTTTTTAAAACTCTTAAGCCATCTTTATTTATCAAAGTTTTAATTGAAGATAATTTTTCTTTTCGATCACCAGTAAACATTTTATCTTGCAAATGTTTCAGCAACTTCAATTCTGCTAACTGAATTTCGTCCCGTGTTAAACATAGTTTTCGACGGAAATTTTTTGATAGATAATCGAATTTCTTAGTATTTAAGGTAGATTTGTTTGCTATCAAAACTCTACGATTTCGAATGAATCTATTCGTGCATGCTAAAAATCGAATAAGCTTTTTATACGACGAAAAATATTTACAAGCTTTAAAGACTGGTTCCTCTGTACTAATCATATGGACTGCGGTTCTTCCTTTTACCTCATTTCTTACTTCTTTTTCATTAACTTCATGTTTACATTCCGTTTCTGGTCTGTAAAGCCATTTCGGGCCTAACCACCATTCGGATTCTAATAACTGTGTAGGGCTGCATCCACACGATGGAAGGTCCACTGGGTTAAAATGTCCCGATACGTGTCTCTATTTGGTTTGCTTACTAAGCGATCGGATTTCTTTCACATGCTAGGGTGGTCGTTGAATCCGTCCAATACGTTACGTTTGACATTACGCGCGTTAACGATTGAGCGACGTTTGCGGCAAGTCTAGTATCAATAATAGCCGCCATCAATTCGAGTCTTAGAATTGTCATGTTCTTAGGCGCTACTCGTGATGGCGCATTTCAAAGAGTGACAGAGACAAAATTATTATATTCGACTCTTTCAAAAATGACGTATGCCAAAATAAAAATTCGTCCTTTCTTTTACCCTCTATCTCTGTGTCCCAGTCAATTTTCTCATTCCATAGTTCTTGAAGTAACAGTTTAAGTTGTGACGATAAGAGACATGTTATCCCAATTGGATCGAAAATTTTATGTGCTGTAGGTAAGATAATTGTTTTGGATAATCTCTTTGAAATGTCAATATCAAGCGCTGACGGGTTTATATATATTTTATCATTTGTTTTATTTCACGCGAGCCCTAAAACTAAAGTTGAGTCGTTCTCACTATTGTCGCCCGTGCTTTCCCAGCCACGTAGATCGAGACCTCCTGTTGCTATAAGATCAGCAGATTCACAAATAAATATTACAGTTTACTTTACTTTACATTTCACTTTACTTACGTAAGGCATTAAAGGACTGGCAAGGATAATGTCCGAGAAAATAGATATTATATCAAACTTTATTATTTGCAAAATCGAAGTACATGCATACACATTGAATGCCACGACACTTCTTTCGGTCGCGCGCGGTTCAGCTCCGTTCGAGGTGGGAGCTTGTATCAATCTACCCATGCTATCGCGTCGGCTCTCCTACGCGATCCCTCGTACGCATGCCCCTGAAGTACGATAACATTTTCAGCAATATTCATTACTTACTTTTTAAGTGTCAACCGCTAACGTTAGACGTGTTTTTTAAGCTCGGTGATTTTCGTTTGCGACAAAAATGGAGCAAAGAATTTGTATTCAATTTTGCGTAAAATATGAAATAAAGAGAATTGAAGTTTGTAAAATGTTAACAAAGGCATATGGTGAGTCTACTCTGAGTAAAGCAAGGATGTACGAGTGGTATATGCCAAAATGATTGAATATGAACGATACGAACGCAGATTTAGGCTATAATCAGAAATGAACCGAGATTGCCAGGGCCCATGTAAATCAATGGTTCCAAAATTGGCGCCACAGCCTACAGTGGTAGTTGCCCGAACAAGTTCCGTCTGCAATGTCGATTATCGGTAATTGCAGTGCACTGCTGAAAAATACCCGAATAGAAAATAATAGAAATAACACATCTAAAACAATGAAGGAGAAACGGCGGGCGCGAGTATAGACTGTTATTAAGAGGAGGGGTAAGGTGGCAGGCAGGCACGATGCCGAAGAGGGGAAGTAGGGGAAGTGAAGTACCGAACGAAAGAGAAAGACTGCGCGTAGATATATATATATATATATATATATATATATATATATATATATATAATGCATGCATATAAGAAATGTGTGCACTAATTCTTTCCTCTATTTCGGCAAGATCAGACTGATTCCAACCGCGACAAAAATCCATTCTCTGTTTCTCTCTCTCTCTCTCTCTCTCTCTCTCTCTCTCTCTGTCTCTCTCTCTCTATATATATATATATATATATATATGCGCAAATCTTTTCTCTTTCGCTCCGGTCTTCGCTTCCCCTACTTCCCCTCTTCTAAATCGTGCCTACCTGTCACCTTGCCCATCCCCTTCATTACAGTCCAATTAACTTTACAGTTTACTTGTGTAAAAAATACCCAATGTATAAAAATATATTGTCTAAATAATTTTACCTATAATAATATTAACATATATTAAATATCGTGCTGGAAAAAATAATGAAGCTTCAAGGCTCGCCGAAACAATGTCGGTGATGTGGGGCTGTATTAACTTTAGTTCAAAGAAAGTTCCTCCACACTATTTTTCTGAACATTTATATTGCGGGACTAATTACGAACATCGTAACAGCTTTAGATGGAAATTGAATATTCATTCTTAAAACCATGCAAAGTCCATAAAAATCATGGTTTGTTCAATTTTCCTTATGAAAACAAAAACACTTACAAAAAATTTTAAACCATAATCATAGAGCTCATTTAAATACATATTTTTTGTTCTATACAGTTTTCGGTACAAATAATATTTCTCGACAAAGTTCCGTTTAGGAAACTATTCCGTTTCGGAGTCCTGTGAACGGTTCCCGGCATATACTCAATACAGGTATCTTCGTATACCTGCATACCATGCTATAAGTATAATTATATTTGACATATACCAGTCATATATAGGAGAAGGTGAGAGAGAGAGAGAGAGAGAGAGAGAGAGAGAGAAGAAAACTGGAGAAAACACCAAGAGGATTAACAGGGATTGGATTACCCGATACTAATGGGACCTGCATACAGCATGTAGGCAAATTCACCCAATATCTCACCTTCCCTCTCTCTCACTCTTTCTGACCTGTCCCTTCGCAGACATCCACACATTGTACGGGGCTTAGCTTAGCAGTTTACACACACACACACACACACACACACACACACTAAATGGATTAAATGTGTGGCGTGTATAAATAACAAAACTGACGATTTAAATTTAATCAAAACAAAGATATATTATACTCAATTAATATTACCTGAATCTAATGGCATAAAAAAACCTCCATGTTTCAATGGAGGAAAAAAGCCGCAAATTGAATTTAAACTAGAATTATTATTTAATAAAAGGTGAACATTTTTATAATTTAACATACAGTATTCATACCACACACATTAGCATACTACACGCATTATAAAATATGATTAAACATAAAACACTCTACATGGCCATTTATATAGGGAGAAAGCTCTCTTACCTTTACACCCCGTGAGCCTACACACTAAACACACACATATGGTAGAGTAGGAAGATGTGGCCGAGGTTGAAACGCGTGCGCAGTTCCGACGTCTCGGAGACGGGGAGAGCCCTCACTGCGACATCGCCAAATTGCCGAATTGAGGCTGCGGGTTTGGCCTACACCTCTGAGTGACGTTCGTCCTCTGCTAGCGGACCGGATAGTTGGTCGATAGCCCTATCTGTAGGCCTCACGAGGTCGAAGGTAACAAATAAATTGAACACACGTACACACACACTACATGTAAAACACAAATTCTTACGTTATCGCATCGGTCAAAATTATCGCGTACAAACAAGTGCGTTCGACGAGCAAATCGAAATCAAGAAAGTGGCTATTTCTATCCGTGCACGGCGGAGGATATAGCGAGACTGACTCGGCAGATGAGAAGCAAAAGGGAGAAAATTCGGAGTGCGTTTCACCCACTCCTCCACCAGGTCCTGGCGTTCAGCTACTACGAGCGTATATAAACATTATATACCTGGAAAGCCTGCGTATATGCACGTGGGGCCATATGCCGACGGTGCGTGCATAGTATGCAGTGGTCATATTCCCGCGCGTAATGATGCGATATTTGAGGGCGGGGGAATTCCCAGATTTAAGAGGACTGTACGTGAAGTGACCAGATGTGGAGAGCAGCTCTACAACGGATTCGAGCGGTGCGGAAGGCGAGCCATATATCCATAAAGGATCTAGACGCGAGGAAAATTTATTATTATATTATTTAACATCAGGAATAATAAATACGCGCGCATATAACGTATAATAAGCGCGTGAAGCGCAACACCTACCTAATACGCACCTGCGATCAACTAACGCGCGTATCCGTTCACACAGTGTTTGAGAGAAGTGAATTTATAAGTCTAACGGAGAGACAGAGCAACAAGAGCGCCACCTTAAGAAGAGCAAGGTGTACTATCAAATAAAGCTGAATGCGCGCTTGCTACTCTTGCTATCTTATTCTATGATTATATCTCTCCGTCTCTCTCACACTACTAACATTAATTCGTTATATCTAATAATTTCAATCGGGAAGAAAGCGAATAAAGAAAAGTAAAAGTAAATAATATTGTACCGAAAACTAAAAGCACAATAAATATATAAAAAGAAAAATACACCAACCTTAATACACCGACGCCGAAAAAATACGACCCAACGATGAAATAAACGTGAGCTCCTTGGTGTTAGATAACCGGCCGGTTTGAAGGCCTTTCCTCGGCAATAATCTTTTTATATACAAGAAACTATCTTTTGCACAATTTATAGAAGTGAACGAAATTTCACTATCACGATTGAATATTAATAATGATTTTCAATATTCGACAATAGCCAAGAGAATAAAAGAGCAAAAATTTTTACTAACAACTTGTCAGGTAAAATAAACTAACTATATTATAATAATCATTTTCCTATATTATATTCCTCTTTATTCTCTTTCTCTCTCTCTCTCTTTTCCTTTTTCCCTCCCTTTTTTCCTATTTGTTAAAAATATTATGATAACATGTACAGGTTGAACTAACCTATACATGCTACAATATATATATATATATATATATATATATATATATATATATATATATATATTACTACAAATTTTACTACAAATGACATGTAAAAATCAGGCTACTACAAAAAATGAAAAATAAGTGTACACACACATACACCCACGTTCAGAGAGAGAGAGAGAGAGAGAGAGAGAGAGAGAGAGAGAATGGATTTTCAGTGACGAAATAGAGCCATTATGTATATATATATATATATATATATATATATATATATATATATACATAAATATACGTGCAGTGTTCTTTAACTTAAAACTTTGATATTTACATTTCGATCTCCTCATTTTGACGCGCGCACGCATGTAATTGTACGTGTAATTATATAAGTAAATACGTGTAATTCTCTCTCTCTCTCTCTCTCTCTCTCTCTCTCTCTCCGTGTGTGTGCACGCGCGTGCGTGTGTGTGTGTGTGTTTGTGTGCGCGCGTATGGGTGGATGGGTAAAGAACATTGAAGTCGGTCCGAACTTGCCGAAATAGAGAAAAGAATTAGTCGCGCATTTCTTATATATATATATATATATATATATATATATATAGACATATAGATCTGCAGCTGTTTTCTCTTTCGCTCGGTCCTTTGTTTCTCCTACTTCCCCTCTTCGGCATCGTGTCGGCCTGCCACCTTGCTCCTCCCCTGAACAGCAGCCTGTACACGCGTCCACTGTTTCTCCTTCTTTGCTGTGATGCCTTAATTATATTATGTATTAAATGTCCGAATAGCTATTCGGACATTTTTCAGCAGTGCACTACATTTATCGATAGTCGAAAATGCAGACGGACCTTGTTCGTGATTCTGCCGCAAAATCTGGCACTGTCACTGAACCAACGTCGCCTATGTCTCTGGCAATCTCGGTTCATCTCTGCTATAATATAGGATATCAGTAATATAAAATCCTAAAACTACTCGTATATTTAGGCTCAATCTAGGATTGAGCTGCTAAGGATCATAGCGGCTTTTTTTAAATAATAATAATTTATCAGAAAAAATATAGAGAAGTATAGAGAAGAATATTCACCTAAAAACATCGATGATTCAAGATAATTAATTATTTTCTATGAGTTCACGTATCGAGAAGATGATATGAAAATAAACTCGGCTATTTGTAAATGATCTCATTACTTTATTAAACAGCATTTTCGTTAAAACTATTTATTTATTATTATTTATTAGAGTTTTAGATATATTTGTGTAAACTATACATGTTATTATTTATAGGGATAATTCATTCATTAAAAATTAGAATGAAAATATAATTGCGAGGAGCACATAGTCGCGCACAAATTATATTGTATTGAAATTCAAAGTATTATATTGAACTCACGAAGTCACGAGCGGCGCGGCGCAGCGAAGGGGGAGCACCGAGGGCTTCGTGGCGCGGCTTGGCGCGAGGGAAAGCACCAGTAGCAGCGCGAAAATGCACGAGCGCTTTCGGGCCTCAGGCGGCTCGAAGAGCAACGGCGAGCGAGAATTCGTAAATTGATTCGCGAATTCTCGCGAGCGGCGACAGCGCTGCGCGACGAATAGGCGCGGTGCGGTGCGTAAGGGGGGAGTGAGCGCTCTCTCCCAAATCTCAAATAAAGCCGCAGTGACTGCAGTATTTCAGTGTTCCAGCGGCCTCGAGATTGGCTAATCGAGGGGGACCTGTCGTCGGCGCGATAGTGGGCGACAAGTCTCAGCACACTCAGAGCGGGACGCGATCGCGTAATATAGAAATAAAATTTAAAAACATTAGAAATTGTAATACGCTCACACGGAGCGCTAAATTTAAGCTATTTTAGAAATGTAAATATTATTTTATGATTCACTGTTTCAGCGGACAACGGCGCATGGCAATTAAACAAAGAAGCCAAAACAGCGGCTGGCGCAACGGCGCCGAAAGATTTGTAATTCTTGTTAAACTTTACTGTTTTTAGGAATAAAGATTTTTATAGCTTTTTGTAAATTAATTAGATTCATTTGCATCTCAGTTGCAGCAACGTCGTGAAAAGAAAATTAAAATAACTGGAAAAAATCCAATTCGAACTCTAGCGGGTTGAGCGAGAGTGAGAATTGGATTTCCCTTCACAGTGTGTAGTCGAACAAACTTGGTGGTGCGTTGAGCGACCAAGGGCTTAGGCGTGTTGAGCGTAGGCCAAAGTACAGTGCGCACTGTAAATAATTAAAATAAGAATTAATAAATGACCATGCACGAGCGAACCTAGTGGCGTGTTGAGCGACTAGGGGCCGAGGCGGGTTGAGCCGCAGCACGAACTAGCTCTCACCAAAGTGCTTTGTTACATAATAAATTTGAATAATTTTATATAATAATATTTTAATAAAGCATTAATTTAATTAATATTTAAGAACCATTATAATATTTATAAGTTATTCACAAATTTATTAACATGTAAAAAAAAATATTTTATTTAAATTGACATTATTATATTACTACGAATTTCATTATCTGTTTAGTAAAATTTATTCTCGCTCTCGCAAATGGCCAAATTTTAATGCAGTAAGTATATAATCCCATATCGTTTAACCTAAAACAACAAGTGTACGTCCCCCAGCGACCCTTATGTAATTTGATGCGTTACTATTCAATTGAATTGAAAGCTATTTTAGCTGAGATTAATATGTGAAATACTATATCTATGTGTATATAATTTATCGTAAGTTCATTTTACTAGTAGTTCAAAAAATCCCACGCTAAGAAAAAAGAATTCTCTTAATTATTATTTATATGCAATTCTTTATGAATATTTTACTCAAAGATTTAATATTTATATATCTGTATGAATATTATTACCAAACATGACTTCTAAATTATATACAGCGTTGAAGATAAAAATTGCCATTTAGGATAGTAAACTTAATGCAGTTCAAAACATCACAAAGGTTACATAGCAAATTTTCAAAGGCTGTATTTGTTCAAAGGTTGTATTTTATATGAAGTACACATGAGTACACATTCTAGAAAATACATATAAGATTACAAGTTGTAAATTTCTTAATATAGTAAAAAGATATATTATTATGTTTCCATTTATCAAAATCAGTAAGACATTTGGCTATATTAGTGAATTGATTTTCAATTTAATTATCAAATATTTTTTGTGTTAATATATTTGGAACTTTTGGAAAGTATTTTATATAATTTTCTTATCAAATATTTACCATGCAGATAGTAAATTCTGTATTAAATGTATAGAATTTCAGTAATATTGTACAGCCATGGTAATAACTCATATGCATTTATTTATAAGTATCATACATAATTTTGATAGCTTTGATAATAACGTTGCTAAAAAATAAGTACCTTTGATTCCTCATTTGATAATGCAAACAAATAAATTCTAGCAACATTTTAAATAAAATGCATTTTAAAGTAATTTTCATGTCATTATTAGTTTTCATTGCATCATTGCACAATGAATTATGATAATTGATCCATAATAGTTGATACTTGCAAGTAAATATTTTAAAAGTGATTAGCGATTCATGGAAAATAAATATCAAAGTTTTAGTATTAGGTTAAGATTCAAAAATAACAACCTTATAACTTCTAAATAATAATAAAATCTTGAAATAACAGAAGATTGCTAAAGATTTTGATGTTCCTCAAAAATTATACATTTGTTTAAAAAAAACTCTTACATACCTCTAAATGAAGAGAAATATGTATTTATATCTCTAATCTTACTTATATCTTACTAATTGAATAATTTTATAGGAATATTCTCATAAATTTTTATATATTTGGTTTATATAAGATTTAATATATCAATATTAATATTTTTATGATTAAATTTAATAATTTTTTAATCAAGATTTAAAACTAAACAAATATTGTATCATTTAGCATCTAAAGGTACTCCTATGGTTTTAATAAGATTTATAGTTATTATTGAAACCATTAAAAATTTAATTCGACTCGGACCTTTAGCTATTAGATTATCTGTAAATATAATTCAATTGTAGGACATTTATTAATAATTATAAGAGATTGTTTAATATCATTAGTACCAATATTATCAGTTACATTAAGGGTCTGTTCTGAAAGGCCTACGACAAGTTACCGATAACTAGATATGGCAATGCTGGAATGCATTTTCCTATACTCCCCATGTAAATATCATGAACGGTTATGAAACTGCAAGTTTTCGGCTATCGATGTAATTAAAAGCAAAGATAATAAGAATAGATTGCCGATGCCATATGTAAAAGGCTCGACGATTTTCGAGCGCCGGGAAAGTGCGCCCTCAATTGGCCCAACTGCTACACTACGCGCCAACACAACGTCACAGCTACGTCAGCATAAATTAATATGCGCATTTGCCTACGTCACGAGCTGTGACGTAGACAATAAATATATATAGATATAGCTGTACGCGTCTGTTCAATGCGACGTTGCTATATTTCTGTGAATCATACAGAGGCTAAGCCAAAACATATCTAATATCCCGATATGCGCACGAACATCAGAAAGCAATTCAGATCCGAACTCCAATGCCAGTTTTATAATGCAGATGAATTTTTGATTCTGCAGAAAATCAAGACTTTCTTTTCTGTCATTGTAGAAATTTCAAATTGAGTCTTATGATTCTGTGCTAAAATGGATATTCCATAATTAGTTTAAAAAATTTATTTTTAATATTTTATGCTTATATAATAATGTAAGAACAGAAAGAGAAAATTCATTAATTGTCTCCAAACTTAAAAATATAAATAATAATATAAACCAAAAATTTAACTTTTTAATTTTTAACAGTTATGCGTTTTCTAAATTATAACTACAAGATATAAGATTTCTGTAGATATAGAATTCTGCAACGTTTTACAATAGGATAGAATTGTATTTTCTACAATATGCATTATTAATAAAAAATGTATAAGTATTTTAAATAATTCTAAGTAATGACACGAGCTTAAACATATTTTTAAAAAATACGAGTATGACGTAGATTTTAATGTCACCGTAGTTGATCAACCCATGTCTCTGATACTACATGCTAAATATAATTCATAAATCACATACATTATTCCTAGTTTCCTTACATTCAAGCAGCAACCTTTTCATTTATATTTATTATTATGTACTCTGTATTGTTACTTTTTGATATTTTAAACAATTCCGATTTAACACAAAGATTAGTCTAAGAAATAGAGTCATTTTCTGCATAAACTAATAATGAAATGATTCTGTTTGTTTATTTATAATATTACAGTGATTGTGGACAGAAACTCACTTATGTTAAAATGATCTATTGAAGAAATTGTTAAAAATATCAGGTATGTGAATAAGTCTTTCCCGTTTTTTTCAAATTTTGAGCCTTTATTGTGAAAAAATGGTTACAAATGAATTATTGAAAGTATTGGCCATCGCTAGCTACAACTTTTTCCCATCTTTCTGGCAACATACGAATCCCGTTGCGGAAAAATTCGACCGGTTTGGCCTCTATCCAGTCATCCACCCATTTTTTGGCTTCCTCGTAGGAATGGAAGTACTGGTCAGCCAGGCCATGCGTCATCGATCTGAAGAGATGGTAATCAGACGGAGCAACGTCTGGACTATACAGCGGGTGGGGTAGGACTTCCCATTTGAGCGTTTCTAAGTATGTTTTCCCGGCGGTGCAACATGTGGGCGAGCATTGTCATGTTGCAAAATTACTTTGTCGTGCCTGTCGGAGTATTATGGCCGTTTTTCTCGCAGTGCGCGGCTCAAACGCATCAATTGTCGTCGATAGACCTCGCCTGTGATCCTTTCATTCGGTTTCAGAAGCTCATAGTAAACCACACCTAGCTGGTCCCACCATATACAGAGCATAAGCTTGGCGCCATGAAGATTTGGCTTGGCCGTCGATGATGATGCATGGGCGGGTAGTCCCCATGATTTTCTTCGCTTCGGATTATCGTAACGTATCCACTTTTCATCGCCAGTCACGATACGATGCAGAAAACCCTTTCTTTTATGTCGCTGAAGCAGCTGTTCGCAAGTGAAAAAACGCCGTTCGACGTCTCTCAGCTTCAGTTCGTACGGCACCCAATTTCCTTGCTTTTGGATCATTCCCATGGCTTTCAAACGCTTGGAAATGGTTGTTCGGTCAACTCCAAATGCTTCAGCAAGTTCTTCTTGCGTTTGACAAGAATCTTCATCAAGCAAAGTCGCCAATTCTCGATCTTCAAAGATTTGCGACCGCCCGGAACGCTCCTTGTCTTCCACGTCGAAATCACCGCTTTTGAAGCGTCGAAACCATCCGCGAACACTTGAATCATCGACACAACCTTCTCCATAAGCCTCCTGAAGCAATCGATGCGTCTCGGCAGCAGATTTCTTCAAATTGAACCAATAAAGTGAAACTTCCCGCAAATGACGTCGACTCGGCTCAAATTTCGACATTTTCACGATATCAAAAATTTATGATGCGAAAAAATTTTAACTAATGTGTTAGTATGGAATTGTTGACATATGAATAAGCTTTGATTATGACATATGTAACCATTGAATACTCGCACAGTATTGGTGGCGCCATCTCTTACAAAAAACGGGAAAGACTTATTCACACTCCTAATACATTATATGAATTACTTATGTATATTATATAGTAATTGTAATAATTTATTTTATTCTGAAAATTATAGTATAAAATTTTAAAGTACAAATTTTAGAAAAAATTATTTAAAAAACTGATAAAAATTCTAGATAGGTAGATTACGTATAGATTTTGATTTGCTTGTTCACAAATATTATAGTTATTGATCACAAAAAAGTTTTTAGAAAAAATTTAATAAAAAATTATAAATGAGATCAATATATAAAACTTATTTTACATACAATTTTTCTCTATAAGAAAAAAATAAAACCAAATACAAAAAGATCGATTAAAAAAGAAATTGCAGAAAAAAAATTGGTGAAAAAAATTTGTGAGATAAAAAAAATTGATAAAAATGAAACCAGTTTAAAGAAAATAAGACAAAATCCAGAAAAAATTAGTTAAAAAAAATAAGTTAAAATAAAATTAGTTGAAAAAAAGGTAAAAAAGAAAATTACGAAATATCCATAGACTATTACTGTGGCGCTAAAAGGGGGAAAATAATTTTTCGAAAAATAATATACCATTGATATTATCATACTCAAATGGCCTTAGTGACAATATCCAAGACATTTCACCAGTAGAATCAATTTGATTTTTCGGAGTCAGTGCCAAACATCCCAATTTAACCATATCAATGAACTTCTTTGTACGCGTTGATGACTTTTTGATTTATAGAGATTAAAAAGGGCTTAGTCGGATAATATGGTCGGCCCGAGCAGTATTTGTAATAAGACTGTACTCTCAGGTCAAATGTAATAAAAAACTCCTTTTGTCAGATTGTTGTACCCCAAAATGGTCCGGCAATACTTGCAGATCCAAAAAAAATCTCCGACCGTTGTTTCTAAATATTGTAGTTTCTAAAATAGTTAACGGAATCAGCTGTACATAAAAAATTTTATTTTTAAAAGATCTATCAATCAAACAATTTTATATAAAACATAAGTTTTATTCTATTAATTAATGCCGTTTATTACTATTATTTTAACTAATACTAATACATTCGTAGATTTTTATCAGTAAACTAAAAATATTTATATATGTAAACCTTTTGGTTTACAATATAAAACAAAAGCAAATGTTCGTATATGTGAACAATATTCATATAAAATATTTTTCGGAAATATTTCGAAATACCTTAATAAAAAAATAAATTATATAACGAAATTACAGCTGACAACAATGGACCATTAAAACAAATGGCTAGGTACAATATATATGTATCTTCACAAATAACAGCATGTATACGAGTTTGTAGACTCTTAGTTTAGTCAGAGATAATAAGTAGTTTATTATACGGCAGTAGTCTATCGATATTTCGTACATTTTTTACAGTTTTGAAAACTAATGTTATTTCAATCTATTTTTTGAACTCGGTTTTATTTAAACAATTTTTTTAAATTTGAATTTTTTTCTAGGATTTTTTTTTATTATTTTTTAATCTGGTTTTTCAAATTTCCTTTTTAATGTTTGTCTATTAATATATTTTGTCTTAATAAAATGTTTGCTTTGACCACGAAAAAATTCATGTAATTCATTTCTTTCTATATTTTGATATAAATAATGTTTAATCTTTAATAAATATCTATTTAAGGAATGAATCTGAATATGTAAATCTCTAATTTCTAAATTAAGTAATTTATTTTTGAAAAAGAAAATATTTTTCTTTAGATCATAACAAACATTATTACTATAAACCTGCAAAAAATATTCATTATGAAATCTATTATTAATGTGTACCGGAAATATATTTGATTTCTTGCATCTAATAAGGAATGTAAGTTTTTCTTTAAGAATTACAACTTTTAAATTTATTTTAATCCATTTTGAACAATAATCTTTAATAGTACTACCATATTTACAATAAATTTCTCTAAAATAAATCATGACATACCCCCTTAATTTAAGTTAAATAGACCTTTCATTTTAAAACAATTGAATTGTACTTTTGTCGACTGCCTCATCAGGGAGCACTGAGTGTCATAGATCATAGGTCCCTGATGAGGAGCCGTAGCGAGCTCGAAACGTTGGACAAGTTTTCAATTAGGTAAGGGTGTTGGGGACAGTCAGACTGCACTTCACTAACAAAGAATTTTTTCAGCTAATATTTTATTTTCAGATTAGTCTACGAGGGTGAATGTAAACAAGAACAGTCTGACTGTCATTATAATTTTAATTTAATTTTTAATTTAATTTTTATTTTTAATTTTTATTTTATTTTTTATTTTTTTTATTTTTTATTTTTTATTTTTATTTTTATTTTTATTTTATTTTTGGATTGAATTGATTGGACTGTAAGACCAATAAAAAAATATTTATTAATTTATATGTTTAATATTCGAGACAATTAATGGATTTTCTCTTTTTGTTCCTACGTCATGGAATTTATCGAGTTAGACCGGCATGTGGCATCTCATGACATCGTCCACGAGATCAAATTTAGTCACCAAATCATTTTAAACCATCTACAGAAGGCTGAGTACAAAAAAGCGTGATGTTTGGGTGCCGCATGATTTAACGCAAACACCTTCCGGACCAAATCAACGCCTGCAATGTGCTGCTGAAACGGAACAAATTTGACCCATTTTTGAAGCGGATGGTGACTGACAAGGAAAAATGGATCATATACGACAATATCAAGTGAAAACGGTCGTGGTCCAAGGCCGGTGGACCGTCCCAAACAGTGGCCAAGGCGGGATTGACGGAGAGGAAGGTTCTGCTGTGTGTTTGGTGGGATTGGGAGGGAATCATCCATTATGAGCTGCTCCCATATGGCCAGATGCTTAATTGTACTATCTGCTGGGAACAACTGGACCGCTTGAAGCAGACTATCGATCAGAAGCGTCCACAACTGATCAACAGCAAGGGTGTAGTGTTCCACCAGGACAACGCCAGACCACACACTTCGTTGATGAGTCGTCAGCAGCTACGGGAGTTCTAATGGGAGGTTTTATCACATCCACCATATAGTCCCATCATAGCGCTAAGTGATTACCACCTGTTCCTGTCCATGTCGAACGCCCTTGCTGATGTAAAGTTGGACTCAAAAGAGACTTAAAATGGCTGTCCGAGTTCTTGGCAAATAAGGAGAGGTGTTTCTACAAGAGCATTATTATGAAGCTACCGTCTAGATGGAAACAGATTATCGAACAAAACGGCGCATATTTGAAGTAAATCTGACCACTGTAATACTTTTTATAAAGCATTGAATGAAGAGCAAAGAAGCGGAAGGGAGATATATGACAACCTAAAATTAGCTAAATAGATTTTTATGTAGTTATATTATCTAAATATTGTATAATGACAGTCAGAGTGTCTTTGTTTCTGTTCACCTCCGAAGTATCTGAAATAAAACTTATTACATTAATACAATAAATTATATTAAAAATTAAAAATTATAAATCAAAATAAAAATAAAATAATAAATAAATTAAAATAAACATAATAAAAGCAATATTCTATGTTAGTAAAGGACAGCCTGAATGATGCCACCACCTTAAATTTATAATAACGTTTGGTGTCCGATGATTCGAACCGCTACAGTTCATCCTCAGGAATTAAAATAAATTCGAAAGCCCAGCATGCTACTTTGTATACCCTATTTCCACTCTAAATTTATTAGTATAACATTCATAGAATCCTCGTTTCTTAACTGAAAAGCGAAATACAAATTTTATATTAATAAGGAATGATATATGTTTAATTTACTTCACTCTAATATTAAATTTACAATATTGAGATTCTTTAAAATATGAATATAAACAAGGACAGTCTGACTGTTATTCGTTTAGCTAATATATTTTATTATAAAGACTGTAAGACCGATAAAAATATTTATTAATTTAAAAATCTAATGCTATTTGATGACACGAATTATCAGGCGTTTGATTTAACTAAAGAGGACTACAAAGATCTGTTTATGACGTACGAAAAGAAGGTATACCAACAAGCCATTAAATTATTAGAACATAACGGGGATTGAATGCGATGAGCTTACTATTTCTAACATAGTGGCTCATAAAATACCGAGAACAGATAATACTCCAGTGAGTTCGCGTCCATACAGGTTGCCGCATGTACTCAAAGACGAAGTGAACCGATAAGCGAATGAATTACTGCAGAAACGAGTAATCCGGCACTCAACATGTAGCTATTTGTCAGCACTTTGAATCGTACCAAAAAAGCAATTAGCCGATAACAAACTATGCTGGTGAGTCATATTTGATGATTTTGTAAAAATTTCTAAATCGCTCACGAAACTTCTGCAAAGTAATGAATCATTTGTCTAGGGAGAAAATACAGAAAATGCGTTCGTATGCCTAAAGAGAGCTTAATGCACAGCGCCTGTATTGGATTTTCCTATATGAACCAATCATTTATAATATCATATATAACACACGACGGATGCGTCGGGTTATGCTATTCGCGGCATTCTATCAGAAGGAAAACTCGGTAAAGATCAACCAAGCATCTATCCGTCACGCATTCTGCGCGGATCTGAGTGACGCTATGACGTATATGAGAAATAAGCACTCGCTATGCTTCATTCAGTGCAAAATTTTAGGCCGTATGTATTCGGACGTACATTCACCCTTGTAACTGGTCACCAATCGCTCGTGTGGTTCAAAATAGTGGCTCTGAATATACGGGTGATAATCTGAAGATTTAATCTTTCAGAATATGACTATCAAATCGTTTATAATCCGGGGAAGACAAATGTGCACGCTCATGGATTATCTCATAACTCTGTTGAAAATGTGAACTGTTGAAAAATGAAGTGCAAAAGAAATGGCACATTGTTCTTGATGAACCAACGGCAAGCCCTCAGAATTGAAATCCTTACTATACTAAGCCTTCTAGAATATCAAAGAAGTTTACAAGGAACGTCGAGTTGGAAGGGCCAAAAAATAATGTCCAGAATCGATAAGTTCACGTCCTGAGATTCCAAAGAGAATCGACAGAATCAGAGATCATCATCATTTTATGTTTTCGGAGGAAGTTCAAGATTTGGATAAAAAGTAAGAAGATCGTGCTTGTTTTTCAATGTTTGAAAGTCGATACCGCTGATTTGGATAACAGAACTTCAAAGAAATATACGAAAGGGTGAAAAATATTGAAAACCAAGAATAAAAAGGAAATCAAAAACAATATCAGAAAAAATAATCGAAGTTCGTCTGCAACGACGTAAAACTATGAGACAAGTTCGGAAACGCAACCAGTCAACACAAGCGGTGGAAAGAGTGACTATAGATAGCCTATAAAAACATAGCAATCCAATGGATACTTCTATTTTTAGACAAGCGGAAATAAACGCCCCGGATCCGTGATGGAAAGAGATATAAACTAATAAAAGTCGGGCACGTTTTCGCAAACGATAAAGAAAACGAAACGATATTATTGAGAACAAGTCGTCCAAATAAGTAACTATGCAAAAAATACCCACAGCGTATTAAGATAAATAAATTGAAAAATAAGGGAGCAACATTTGTCGGAAAGAGCAATGTAAGGGATATATAGCAGAGAAGTACGTATAATTAATCATCATACACCCTGCAGTGCAAACCGAAAATGAAAGGTAGAAAACATAAATGCAAAACTACTTCATCACTCGAAAGCAATACTGATCAAATTGTAGTGATATAGATACTCCGAACAGCAAAAGTTCAATAATATTAGATCAAAATAATTGTTCACATTGTGACAACGGAAGTAAAAAAGACGATGCTAAAGATAGCTGATAGCAATGGAAGAAATTTAAGAGAAAACAAAAATAAATTCGAATCCAAGGAGCTGATTGAATTCCGCAATGATTATATTGTATATTTCGTTCATAGGAAGGGTGAACCTTGCGACGTAGAAGCATGGAAACTTGCAGAAACCAATAAGATTCTGGAGCAACAATACCTAGAAAAGGTTCAGATAAGCCTATATAAACGGAGTAACCGTAAATTTCTAATTGCTCTAAGTATTAAAAGTGATCAGCCGGAGTCGTTTTTAAAGGTAAAAGAAAATATTCAGAAAGCATGTAACGAGTTAAAAAAATTGAGGAATTCAGTATTGCCCACTCATCAGAGATTCATGGATTAGATTGATGTGAAGTCAGAAGTATTTTCGACATAAATTCAAAAATACCGAAATAAAAATAATAATTTGTAAAGAGACGTTGAAATTTATCCCATTTTATCAACGAGATGAAATTTTTTACGAGTACTATAACTCATCGATTATTGGTCATAGTGGTGTCTCCAATACGTATAATCGTATTAGATAAGATCACTACTGAGATAATTTAAAAGCAGATGTGCAAAGTTGCATCCGATAATGTAAACTACTGGACTGTCAACTAAAGAAATTCGTGCGGGTAAAAATAAGACAACTCATGGTGTTTACAGATACGCCTGGCACTACATTTGAGAAAATAGCCCTCGATATAGTGGGTTCATTATCGAAAACAAGAATTGGAAATTAGTACATCCTTACTATGCAACATCTACTATCCAAGTATTGCATAGCCGTTCTGCTGTCCAGCGCAGTAACATCAACAATTTGCGATGAATTTATAAAGAAATGTATTTGTATCTTTGACGCTCCGAAATTGATACTTACAGATCAAAGCAGCAATTTTTTGAACAGTCTAATGCAGTGAATAGCAAAGAGATTCACAATAAAGTAAGTTAGGACAACGACTTTCCACCCTCAATCTAATGGGTCCTTGGAACGGTCTCATCACGCGTTAGAAGAATTTATTATTCCTGTTCATTATCCTTATATTAACATTATATTATATAGTACCATTATCATTATATTAACATTATATTATATAGTACCATTATCATTATATTAACATTCTATTATATAGAACCGCTAATAGCATTAAATTAATAAATTTAAGTTTAAATAATGTCGCCTAGGTTCACTAATAAGACGTAGTTTTGTACAACTTGCTATAGCAGTTAAATATAAGAAACCGAAAATAATGATAATAATTGTACGAAATCCACGTAGGGCCAATTTTCCAAGAATTTTTTCACAGAAATTCAAAAAAGAATTTCCCTTCAGTTTTCTCACTTCTATGTAATTTCCTGCCGAGAATATTTCGGCGGTAACGGGCCCGGGCTATATATACCGGCTCTCGAAACTGCGGAAAGCAGACTTTTGGTCGCGTTTGTAACGATTGTATCGTCTTTGTACCGTTCTTCCGCGTTGTCAAAATTTTTACCTTAAAGTGCACATCTAAAATAAAAAGAAAGTTGAACTAAATAAAAAATGTCTTGTACGTTATTCTTAAAAAGCGGGATACATGCACTCTTTTTCGAGTCGGGAGGTACAAGTTAGAGCAGGCCAGAAATTGTCACTCAACATTACACCTTCCATCGAAAATAAGTGCGGGAATCTAAGGAATAGATTATAGGCTGATAAAACTCGAGCGATGCTACCCTTACTAAAGCTAGGCTAAGAGTAGACTGAAAGCCGAGAAGGCTTGAGCTACTAGTACTCTTAACAGATCTTAGGAATCTCGTTCGGTATAGAGCTGCTTATTAAGTCCCCTTTCCAAACGTCATCTTATTTTACGGTTATATATATGCATTCAAAAAATTGGCTAGCTCTTCCGAGATTACTAGATATTATGATCGTTATTACTGTATCTATTCGCACACTAAAATTTCTTTTTGATCCATTTTGGGCCATTTCGCATTAGATAGAGTTGCTTATAAAGTCACCTTGCCGAACGGCGTCGCAGATTAAATATTTAAATCGTGATTAAATATATAAATACGTGTTCGCGATCTGCATAATAGCAGGCTTGAGCGCGTAAAAACGTAGGCCAAAAACATTAAAGGGAGACCGACGGTGATTTCTCGGCATCTAATAGCCGCTGAAATTTCCGCGTGGAATCTTAAATACGTCCGAGCGTCACAAATGTAAGGTTTTGCATCAAAATATTTGTAGATTTCAATATATCTTGCCAATTTCAATACTTTATGACATTAGTGCTCTTTCAATTCATATCATAAACATGAATTAAATATTCTTTCCCTACAATATAATATTTTGCATGAAAATGTTTGTATATTTAAATATAGCTCCCCAAGTCTATATACTTTAGAATATGAATTGCCTCTCAATTGATATTACATACTTCAATTCAACAGTCTTCATACCTACAATATTTTAAATCTATTACGACATTAAATTTCTTGATTAATTGATATCATAAACTTTGATTAAACATTCTGTCCTACAACGTAAGATTTTGTCTGAAAATATTTGTGTATTTAACTATATGCCTCAAATTCTTAGAACTCTTATGACATCACTGACCTTTCAATCGATATCATTATATTTTGATTAAGCATTCTTCCTCTAGAACATCGGATTTCGTATAAAAATATTGGTATATTGTTGTTGGATTCTATAGATAGAAAGTAATAAATAAACTGTATTTAAGGAACAAAGAAATAATCTTTATTAATAATCTATCTAAATACGTGAACTCTTTGTAGCGATTCATACGATAATGCATAAAGGGCCGCGAGGACCGCCGCAGGCATCCGAGCGGCGAGCGCTCTTGCATATAGACATATACATGTATCTCGTACGTATTAGTGGTGTGCCGTAAAAAACGCATCGGATCGAACAATTCTCTATACCTCTCAAATTCCAGATGGTTTAGGACCTCATTTCCCTCTTATTTGATATTTACGCCATAAATTCCCTGTTCATTGATACCACGGACGTTAATTGAACATTCTTGCCCTACAACGTTGTCTTTTGTATAAAAATATTTTTACATTACAGTAGACCTCTCAAATTGCTTATGGTTGAGAACATAAATGCCCTCTAATTTTATATCGTAAACTTTAATTAAACATTCTTACCCTACAATGTAAGATTTTTATATAATGTATTATATATTTAACTATATTCTATATATTCTAATGTGTTTATGACATTGATTCCCTCTCAATGCATATCATAAACATTAATTAAAGATTCTTGTCCTATAACGGAATATTCAGTTTCAAAATATTTGAAAATTTAATTATACCTGTCATATTTCAGAATCTTTATGATATCAATTACCTTTCAATTGATATCAGAAACATTAATTCATCATTCTTTCCCTACAACGTAGGAGTTGGTATGGAATTATTTATATATTGAACCATATCTGGACAATTCTTGAATCTATATAAAATCAATTATCACTTACTTGATATTATATACTTTAATTAAACTTTCTTTTCCTACAATGTAAGATTGGATATCAAAATATTTGTATATTTAACTATTCCTCTCCAATTCTACATTCTATATTACATCTGGTATATATATATATATATATATATATATATATATATATATATATATATATATATATATGCAACAGTTGATTTTGTATATTTAATTTTACCTAGCAAATTCTAGATGCTTTAGGACTTCACTGTCTTATCAATTGTTATTATATACTGCAGTTAAACATGCTTTCTCTACAACAGAAGAATAATATGTAAATATTTGTTTTTTAACTATACCTCTCAAATTCAAGATGTTTTATGACATCAATTTCCTCTCAATTCATCTCATATACTTTAATTAATCTTTCATTTCATACAAAAAGGATTTTTTATGTAAATAATTGTATATTTGTATTAAACATCAATTACCTTTCAATTGAGATTATAAACTTTGTTTCATCATTCTCTCTCCACGTTAGATTTTTTATAAAGAGAATTGTATATTAATCTATATCTCTCAAATTCTAGACGCTTTATGACATTAATTCCCTCACAAATGACAGCAGAAACGTGAAGTAGACATTCTTTTCCTATAACGGAATATTAGGTATGAAAATATTTGTATATTTAACTATACCTCTAGAATTCTACATCAATTCGCTCCTAAGTATTCTTATATACTTCAATTACACATTGTCTCTTGAACGTAAGATTTGCTATAGACATATTTGTATAGTTAACTTGTAACCATCATTTCACGATGATACAATTAGTATACAACATACAATCGATATATTAATGGATATTGATGCGCGACCGATACAGCGAGGCGCGAGTGCATGTGGCGAGTACCGAGCACTCGACAGAAGAGAAAGAGAGATGCTACCGATCAGTTTAGCTGTGTGGACGCCTATTCGCAGTTAAACTTTACCGTCTTATCGGTTGTTACCATTCAACTAGATACGTTTCTTTACTACACTACAACGATCGTGAGAGATTGCCCTGGATGGGTGCCACCAAGACACATGGACATGGTGAAGCACCGTCGGCCAGCAGCTTGTGTGAAGAGACCACGAACTATGGACAGCGAGGATATTATATCCAATGTAGGCGCACATATAATAAATGAATATATTAGTTGTACATAACCGCAATAAATATATATTAGAAAATAATTGAGTCAGTGGGAGCATGTGCTTATGATGTACCAGCTTAATACTTACCCAGTACTTAGCTTTAATATAAAATGAAATTATATATTATGGTATGACGTTATAATAGAATATTATATATATTATAATGTGGAGGTACTGATGTTAATTACAAAGAACGTCCTGGATAATCGAAAAAGTTTGAAGATAGTGAATTACAAGCATTATTGGACGAAAGAATTCGCTAATAAGTTAGAAGTCAGAGGCAGAGCAGTTGGCAAACGTTTACATGCGATGGAAAAGATTCATAAAGAACGAAAATCTATGGTGATGAAAAGTGGATCTACTATGACAATTCTAAGCGCCAACAATATGCCAGTTTGAGCGGGCACGCCCCAGGGGTAGCACCCGGAGTACCTTCCAGTTTGAGCGGGCACGCCCCAGGGGTAGCACCCGGAGTACCGCCACCTTTCTTAAGTACACCAAAGACACATGCGACTGCGCATACAACTGATAGTACCTATCTATCTAACTACTACCATCTGGTACTAAAGCCGATCGACGCCTACGTCGATTAAACCTAAGATTTTCTAGAGCATCCAGAGAGAATGTAGGCGAGATTATTGAGTGCCTCGAAAAGAGGGCAGAAAGTCTGAATCTCCGTGGTTACAGAAACTATGAAGATAATACCGGGTGTATATATAAAGGCCCAGGTCTAGATATAAAGAGTTACTAACCATGGAAGAAATTAAAATAGTTACCCTAAAAAACGAGATTCTCAATAGGACTCATGGACAGAATGAACCGATTGGATCGTATCTAATAGGAGTCAGGCTTTTCTTAGCTCCAATGTCACCATCTCAACTGCTTGAAGCCTAGATGGATCACATGCACAGAAACCTCCATCCCTACCTCATCGATAACATAAACGGGAGTGATATCCGATATATCGAGGAGCTACAAGCGTTTGGTCAACAATTCGAGCTAAAGAACGATATGAGTCAATGATACAAGATACTCCCTCTAGCGGATATGTTGTATATGTCGCAAAAGCTATACTGCTATCTCGAATAATCGAGGAGTATATGCTCTCAATCTTTTACGTTAAATAAAAGAAGCCGTTTATGTGTACTGTTTGTAAGAAAGGTCGACTATAAACTGTACGATTTTTCGGTAAATCGCCCATTACACAACTCGTTGTTTTGGGTTGTGCGCGAAAACACGTGATGCATTTGCGTACTACCCTTTTTACGGCGTTTCGTCCATTAACAATCCAAACATACTGCCGCGTGGCATTAAGCGTAGCTTGGGCTCCAGCGTGAAAGTTTTTAATGTGTTCTTCCAGTATTATTAATTTTGTAATGTGGTGGTTATCAGGCAGTAGCATGGGATGTTTTTGCAAGTATGTTAAATTGGAAAACCTTAATCGGCCCCCGACTCTTAGTATACCGTCACTATCAATAAAGGGGCATAATGGAGATAACCTTGTGTTTACAGATTGATTCTCACGAAGTATTTTTAATTCGGTTGCATAAGCGGATGCTTGTACGACGCTTATAATTTTTCGGATTGATGAATGTATTTCTTCCTTACTTAAATTCATAACAGTCTTATTTTGATTTAATTGATTTTTCGTGCGTTTCTTATACTTACAGTTTTTGATGAAACGTAAAATATATGCCACGTTTCTTTTTAACTTAAAGAATGAGGAATATTTTAAAAATATGTGATCTTTGTCGACCGTTATATATTTTGAACATTTCGGTTGGCCGATAAAACATTTAATTATTTTCTCCCTTTTTCTTTCACCGATTTCTATATCTTCGAGCGGAACAATAAGCCAGTTTTTCTCGTTTTGCATGAGCCAAGTATGACCCTCTAAGCAAAACGAGGTGTGTTCAATCAGTCCGATCGGTGTAAGTCCTCGGGATAAGATATCCGCCGGATTGTCTTCGGAGCGCACGTGCAGCCACGTATAGGGTGTCGTTAAGCCTTGGTTCTCAGATACCCTGTTTGCTACGAACGTATTTAATGTATGCGGTGGTGTTTTTATCCAGTGCAGTACGATTGTTGAGGCCGACCAGAGTATTATTTTTTCAAAAGAAAATCGGCGTAGTGCTTGAATTACTGTGTTAACTAAGTTAGACAGCAGATGCGCCGCACAAAGTTCGAGGCCTGGTAGCGTTACCGACTTTAAAGGTGCTACCCGAGACCTTGAACATAGCAGCTCGACAGAAACATCACCCTTTTCATTGACAGTACGAACGTATACGCATGCACCGTATGCTTGCTCGCTAGCATCGCAGAATGCATGCATTTGAATTTTTTTATAATTCCATAGGGTTGCTTGTCGTGCTATAGTCATTGATTGTAGTTGCGGCAATTCTGAATAAAACGTGAGCCACGAGGTATGTAAGTCGATAGGCACGGATTCGTCCCAGTCTAGATGCAGTTGCCACAATTTCTGCATTATCAATTTGGCCTTTAAAATTACGGGACCTAGCAGACCTAACGGATCAAACAACCGCGCTATTTCCGATAAAATTGATCTCTTAGTTGAACGTTTTGTAGTATTTTTTAGATTAATAAGATAGATTAGGCTATCTTGCTGCGTATCCCAGTTAAGGCCGAGCGTTTTAACAGTCTGATCTGTATTTAATTGCATATCCTTATTGTCCGCTTGATCTAGTAAGTCCTTCGTTAGTTGTGGTTCATTGGATGCCCACTGCCTGAGATTAAGACTGCCCCGTCGGGTTGCGGCTAATAACTCATCGCGTATGCATCTTGCTTCCATAAGCGTTTGAGCCCCGGTTAATAAATCATCAACATAGAAGTCCTCGGTTAAAACGCGGGATGCAACTGGGCATGTTTTCGATTCGTCTAATGCGAGTTGCTTCAGAGCGCGTGTTGCCAAGTAGGAAGCGGCAGGGATACCATGTGTTACGGTATTTAAGGTATAGGCCCTTAATTTTTCATTTCTAGATTCGCGCCACAAAATCTTCTGAAACTTACGATCATCGATATGTACTACAACCGGCCGGTACATTTTCTCAATGTCCGCTGTTAAAACATACGAGTACATACGGAAGCGCAGAACAATGTATAATAAATCGTCCTGTATGGTTGGACCTATCAGGAGTGAATCGTTTAAGGAGAGGCCATTGCTACTTTTCGCAGATCCGTCAAATACAACGCGAATTTTTGTGGTTAAACTTGATTGCTTGTATATTGCGTGATGAGGTAGGAAAAAACCTAAATCATCGCTTATATTACATTCGGTCATGTGTCCAAGCTTCTTATATTCATTAATGAATTCGTGGTATTGTTCCCTTTTGTTTTGATCCTTGTAGAAGCTGCGCTCCAATGCATGAAATCGCTTAAGCGCGTTAGTATAGGAATCAACGAATTGAGGCATATTTTATTTAAATGTCAATCTAACTATATATTTTCCAGAATTTGGATCGCGTCGCGTATTACTTTGAAAATGCTCCTCGCAGCTTTGTTCCTCGGGTGATAGGAATTTCTTCCTCGGGCCTTCCTCAATTTCCCAAAATTTTGTTATGCATTTATGGAGTGAGTCTACAGCCAAATTACAGATCAGTGCTTTAGGTTGAGTTGAGGTATTCGAGATCTTACCTGCAACTACCCACCCTAGAAGCGTTTTCTGTAATATCGCGGAAGGTGGCGCAAGTTCTCGTTGACCGACGCATAAGAGCTTAAAAAACAATTCGGAACCTATAATCAGATCGATTGCTCTGTGTGTATGAAAGCCGGGATCAGCTAATTTTATATGCGACGGTATGTTGAGTATTTTTTTCGGCAATTGTGCACAAGGCAGCGATTAGCTAATACGAGGCAGCACCAATAAGGTCAATTCCGTAGAGAACCCATTTATTCGCGATTTTAATGTTGCATTGATACAGCTGCTAACGGTGGTGGCCATTTTAATTAATTCCTATTAACGGTACATCTATTCTTAATCTTTGAAGCCCTAAGGTAGTAGCCATTTTTTCTGTAATAATGTTAGATTGCGCTCCTGAGTCTAAAAGCGCTCGGCATGGAAGCGGTTCTCCCTTAGTGTTAATAATGTGTACAACGGCGGTTGACAAAATATCTTGTTCTGGCGTTGCGCTAATTCCTAAGAACGATTTGCCTTGTATACTATCGGTGTCTTGATGTAGTAGTGTGTGATGCGGCTTGTCACATTTTTTGCATTTGCTCGATCTGCATGCATCGACGGAGTGATTCGCGTGAAGGCAATTCGAGCACAATTTGCTAGTTTTAATAATTTCCAATCTCTGATCGGGAGATGCATTAATAATTTTCTCACATCACTGCGTATAATGTTCAGATTTGCATATTTGACAGAACGGCTTTGAGCGAACAGTAAACGCGAAATTAGATCGATTCCTATTAAATTTTTTAGTATTAATTTGCGGCTGGCGGGCAGCATTAATACTCTTTGCTTCGAACTGCTCATTTTTTTCGTGCTTGGTATATCCTATTATTTTTTTATGAATCAGTAGGAAATTTAGTAGTTGGTTCATAGTTGGCGATGGTTTACCTTGTATGTGTTCCTTTCATTTTAACCGCGTTTTTTCATCCAGCTTAGATGTCCCCGCGTAAATAGGAAATGCCTCTAGAAATGGGCGATTGAGAGCTACAAGAGCCTTATAATGTTTCGTAGCTTCATCAAAAATATTTCCAATCGCGCTAGAGCAAGATTTTACGCACGGAGATAAGTCAAAAAAAGCCTTAATGCGCTTATCGATTAAATTTACGGGATGATAATAATTAGTTTGCAAGATTTCCCACGCTACTGTATAGTTATTATCCATGATATCTAAGGACTCGATCTTTTCTGCAGCTCTATCAGTCAGGCAGGTTCTCAGATATATTAATTTTTGCGTATTGCTAAATGTTTTATTATTGTGAATGGACGCTTTAAATGAGGCCGCGAATGTAACCGAATCTTCGTCATTCGAACCATCAATTTTCGGCAAATGAAGCACGGGTAATTTTACACTAGGTTTACGGGATTGGCTTGAGCTATGATTTAAATTATGTTCGCTAAACATTGAATTTATATTATCTACTTGATTCGCATTTAATATTTTCTCAGCCTTTGCACTATAATTGAAATAAGTTTCTTCATAGTCTGCTCTTACTTTAAAATGACTATTCGATTCTTTTTGAAGATTGAATTTTTCCAAAGTTTTGCATATCTGTTTTAATGTTTACAAGTCTATCATTAAGTTGAATGTAATCAACATCGTTCGCTATAGCATCTATAAAATATTGAAAAGGATGCATATTATTTATAAGAGCTTGCCTTTCGCATGTAAGTTTTTTGACGCGTTTTTTAGCTTGTGCAGTTGTTAAGCTGCAGTCATCGACCTGAGGATTCATTTTTATTATCTTTAGTAATCAGTAAAATATCGGTGACCCTCTTTTACTTTCCTTAATTTCCTTTTATTAAATAATATGTTGGCCGAAATTTACGCGAAAGACAGAATGGGTAACTCTTTAACAATTATTGCGTGAGACTTACAGTTTCGATGATGCTGGTGAAAATATTCGACGGCCGCGTCTGCTTCTCGAAGTTCAATTTGGAAGATGAGTCCTGGAAGATCGTCTGCTTTAGTCGCCTCCTGTCAGGTGCTGTAATGGTCCAGAGTGACTCGATGGAAGTTGCTTGCACTTACAAGTGGGCGAACAGTCTGCGTATTCAAGTGTTGAGGTTAAGCTGCAATGCTGTCCCAGCTGTTCTGAGGATGCAAGCTCTGGCTTTGAGATCAGCGTGTTGCTGTTATTTGTTTTCGATGCGATGATGTGGACCAAGTTGCTTTGTTCGAACGACGATCCGGCTCGAAGGACCAATGTTGTATATGTCGTAAAAGCTATACTACTATCCCGAATAATCGAGGAGTATATGCTCTCAATCTTTTACGTTAAATAAAAGAAGCCGTTTATGTGAAAGTATAAGCTTTATTCAGTCATGTTGACTGTTCGATCGTTTTGAGAATTCTGCCGAGACAGATACACAGTTAGTAATGCAAGTTTTCGGCGTTACAGTAGTGGGGGAGTGAAGGCGTTTTTCTAAACATTTTCTACATTTCTATTGGTCGAAAGTGCACAAATTAAAGAAAGGAGAAGGCGGGGTTTAAAGGATAGGCAAGAGTTCAGCTAGGTAGGGGACGAGCGGATGAAGGGACTAGTTTGAGTGTAGGTAGTACGATACGGGAAAAACCCGCAATTACGGCAGGCACGCTACATATTTATTTTACAAGCGCGCTGTGTTTGATTGATGGTCAACATAGAGAAACCTGGACGGTAAAGTAATTAAGTGTACAGTAAAGAGACAGATGCCTGGTTTATGAGTTCGCAAGAATATAAAATCTATTGGTTCCAACAGGATAGATGTATGGTCAGCTCGGCTACTTGCGCCGTTCAGGGCGATCAACCAATAAGTGGCGATCTAGAGTAGCTACCTTAAACGAGAAAACTCATTATTATTTTAGTTATGCTTTGTTACACATAAACGTTCCCGGCCGCACCTAGCTTTCGCTTTATCGTCCGGTTGTGCTCCAAAACTTTTCGTCATTGGTGTGCTTTTTTTTAGTTGCAGATCTGTACATCATTGCGACTTTTGTGTTCCTCCAGTTTATAGTGCGTTCCGCACTACTGTTTATTACACCATGTTTTTCTAGACTAGAGTTGTTAACCAGTGTAAATGCTGGTTATTTACTTATTACTATTGTATATTTGTTATTTTGTAGACCGGTGTATACTGCCGGTCTACTTATTTAGCAATAAATAAATTTGTATTTGCGTATATATTTATAAATTATAAACTCCGTATATAATTAGAGTGTATATTAGCATTCCGTCAAAATCCTGACTGCCAGTTGTTCCCTACCTACCTATTCAGATTCCTCTATTGGTTCTGCGATCAGCGTAGTTTCCAGCATTTCTTCTATCTCCTTGGTCTGAAGTAATATATTAGTTAACGTTTCGAATGATGCATAGTTCTCCTGGCTCGTACCTCAATAGATGTTTTCTATTTGCTTTGGAACCTGATCCTAATTTTATTCTATTTGAGATAGACGGACAGTACGTGCTTTGGTGTATGCGCTTCCCCACATGAGCACCTATCGATTAAAGCGAGAGAGATAAGACCCGAAGTCTCCATGCCCAGTGAGGAATTGGATTAACCATCGCGACGGCCCAATCCTATTTCTGACACTAGGTAGGTAAGAATGTGTTAGCCTACCTTTTGTCCAGTTATTCCAGATTTCTTGCCAGTTATCAAAATATCTTTCAGATAACTCGCGTACAGAACGACGCTGGTCCTCAAGTGACGCTGCATTTTTATGGTTTGCATACAGTTCCGTTGTACGTCTGCATTTTAGTACGATGGGGAGATTTCCCGCTATAACTGCTAGTGCGTCTGTCGAGGTGGTTCTTTGCACACCGGTGACTCTAGTGAGCGCATGCCTTTTTGTACTTGACAACTTGCATTGCTGTTCAGCACATATTAAATCGTGCCAACCTGCCGCTGTGTATACAGCGATAGGTGTGCACATCCCGCTATAGATAGTACTAAACGATTTCAATTTCAGGCCCTATTCCCATCTTGCCGGACGTCCAATCCAATGCTTTCAAATGGCAACCGATTTTTAGATGTTCGCCGAATTGGATTCCAATGTATCTCACGCTTTCTAATCTCTTCACTTTCGAGTTGCCAATCTTAATCAGAGGGGGGACTTTCGGGTGAAGGTGATCTCTCAAAATCAACATTCCACATTTACGAGAGGACAGCCTCTTTTTATTGAGGAGATACCAGGATTCGACTTCTTCAATGTAACTTTGGCCCATCCTTTCGATCTCTCTACTCATGTCTCCCTCTACAAAGAGCGCAATGTCGTCGGCATAAGCGATGATCTCACTTCCTAGTCTTGAAACCTGCCAAAGAAGATCAAGGACAAGGTTCCACAGAGTTGGGCCAAGTACAGATCCCTGCGCGCATACCTTACTGATCCCAAGTTATACTTCCTCAAAGCCATCTTGTATGAGGACTTGATCCTAGATCAACCTCTTCTAGATCAGCGTGTCTGACCGTTTCTACTAAGAGTCCCCTCCTTGTTTTTCTAAGGTTCTTAATCTGAACGTTCTCTTGCCTAGGATTTGAGGTCCTTTGTAGAACCTCCTTCGCCTCAGAGGTGGAAGATATTTCGTCCACATTCCTAGGTTTTAGAAAAACCACTTTTGGAGCAGCCTTTACCGTTGCTTTATCTATGTTTTTCGGAGCTACGAGCTTAGTGCTGCTTCTTATCATAGGAGCACTGGTTGCGTTTTCGCTTTGTGACATCGGTACAGTCGTGTAGAACCGTGGGATATCAGATTTTATTTTGGCCTGCTCTCGCAGGGTGATCGACATGGACTGAGCAGTGGCAAATCTTATTGCAATTTCAGAGATTGTGACCATAAGGGCACGCAAGCTTTGCGTGCCTTCTTTCCTGACGTCGACATCCTCACATTTTTGAAAGCTGTTCCAAGGATGTCGAAGTGGTCGATGGCTAGGGTTAGGACCTCAACGTATTTTCCCTTAGACTCAATAGCCGCTTTATTTTCCATTTCGTTGTGCTGGGTTGGGCTGTTCTTCTGCCCACTTTTACCAACACTCCTAGTTTCTTGGTCTGTTAATTTGCTAAGCCTCCCTACGGTTGCTGCCATCTGGGCAGTGGAACCTCCTTTAGCTGTGCTTGCATTGCTGGTATCTAGTAGTGACTTTTTAATTGCACCAGCTTTAGATAGTTGTTTTCCTTTGTCTTTCATCTTTTCTGGTTTCTCTTTTCGTGGAGTAACCTTCATGTCCACCTATTTTTCGCGATCCTTTTCCTTTTATCTATGTCCCTCTCATTTCGTCGGTCCCTAAGCTTTCTGTCTTCTACTACCTTTGATTTTTCCTTCTTTTTTTGCTTTTCTATTATTTTATTTTTGTTTTTGTTGATTGTGATTATCTTATTCGTATGTCCACCTATTGAGATCGATTAGTGACAACCTGTTCGGTGGACAAAATTGTTTTGAAAACTGGTGATATATCAATTTCAAATGGAAATTGTAGGTGCTCCTATCTTCTGCCTTGAAACAATGCATTCTCTATCGCAACTGCCATATAATGTAGGATTAGGGGGTTTTTTATAGTATAGTAGTTCCTTCTCTTGACCGGGCATTAAAGCCACGTCCCGGCCCATTAAAGCAGAACTTTCCAACGATTAGACTTTCGGTGGTCACTGAACCAATTGTAACGGGATTCCAGTAATTAGGAAGTAAGTACCAATTTCCCACTCCTAGCCACGGTAACTCCCGGGTGCATTAATCCCATTAGGTCAAAAGCTCGTGTGATCGTATCCTGAAAGACGAATGCTGTATTTTAGCCGCATCCCCCATACCCACTCCATAAACTAGGTTTGAGCGATACATTAGCCCGCCACACGAACCTGGACGTAAATAGTTGGTATTTTAGCGCCGGTCCATCTCGATACTAACTTGGCGAGAGTAAGGACAAAGAGATTCATCTCTTAGGAATAGGAACCGAAGTCCATTATCGTACGATACTACAAGACGATCACCGGACCGAATGCAACGTAGAAACGACAGTCCACAATTCCGACCACTCTCTCTACTTGTTGACGACACATCACGAGCTTCACAATTCAGAAATAGTAGCCCGACATCCGGTTACACCAGGTTTTCTCACCGAATTTCCGAACGTCTCCAAATATCATACGGCATCCCCGAGAAAGACAGCATTACGCACGACCGAGGTCGAGAAGTCGACAATATCGCTCACCCAGTCAAGAGAGACCTCAACAAATGGAGCCGAGAAGAAATAGCACTAGGCCCGACGACAGGCCGTGTGGAACGTGCAGCCCGCCAGGATACTGGGCAAATATATACCCAGAGAGACGCAGGGTCTTCTGCGATACCTGTGGAGAGGAAAACGTTACCATCACAAATTATACCCACTATGATCACGAAAGAAGACAGTCGGAAAACGAATAAGGGGCCAAGAGGAAGGATTGGACTCCAGAATCCGTAACGACGTGACTACAAGCACAGATAGATTCCGGTAAAGACAGCAGCACGCGAACGCTATCGTTCTATCACACACCCTGAATAAGATGCCATCGGTCATAATACCGGTGGTACCGTATTTGCAGCTACTTGCTGGGCGGATATGTACCAACAATGGCGAGACAGATCTGATGATATCGATGACGGAGAAACCCAGTCCGCTTCCTTCATGGTATCCAAATCATTAACGTATCACATGATCCTGTGAATAGATATACTAAAACAGTTAAAAATAACTATTGACTTTGACCGTCCATCCACTTTAACAAATAGAAGGTAGAATGGCGCCACCATCATTGCTATAAAAAACCCTCCCCCGTTAACCTCGCACAAGGCCCTATTGTATTTTATTCCTTTTAGTTGTTCACTCTTCTCCCTTTTGTACCGCCAGAACCGGAAATAAGACTAAAGTCAACCATAATCCTTCTGTCTCATATAACGACTTGTGATGGTACGAGTAAAAATCGGAAGGCGCATCGCAGATTTATTTTTGTCGAAAGAGAGCGTAAAATTGCTCAATAGAAATCGACAGTACTTATAATGAGAGTAAATTATAATGACAGTCAGACTGATAATGATTGTTCTTGTTTAAAATCACCCACGTAGACAAATCTCAAATAAAAAAATTTTAGCAAAAAAAAAATTTATTAGTAAAGTGCAATCTGACTGTCTCTGTCATCTTTACCAAATTGAAGATCTATTATAGTTACCCAACGTTTCGAGTTCGTTCACAACAGGTCGTTGTCAGGAACTCTTCAGTCATAATACCAAACTGTTCAGTCCTGTATGAGGATTAAATTAATATAATTTTCAATTAATTATATATTCATATGTATTAATATTGATATAAATATATATTGAAATTTTTATATATTACTTTAAATATATTTAATTAGACTGTAAGGCCAAGAGAAATATTTATTAATTTATCTGAAAACAGTTGACATAAGCACAATTATAGTATTTAACTATACTTTTCAAATTTTACACTTTTTATGTCATCAATTCCTTCTCAATTGTTATTATAAGCGTTAATTTAACAATCTTTCCCTACAACAAATGATTTTGTATTAAAATATTTATATATCTAACTATACCTTTCAAATTTTAAATGCTTTATAACAGAATTACTTTCCAATTGTTATAATAAACATTGACGAAACATTCTTTTTCTACAAAGTTATATTTTTCGTACCAATATTTTTAGATTTAACTATACCTCTCAAATACTAGATGCTTTAGGTCTTCCTTATTAAATGTCTTTAGGTCTTCCAATTCTTTCTCAATTAATATTATATACTTCAATAAGCTTTCATTTGAGATCATAAATGTTAATTAAACATTCCTTCCCGACTTTGTAGAATTTTATATGAGAATATTTGAATATTAACTATTTTTCTTAAATTTTACATTCTCTTTTACATCAACTCCCTTTCAATTTACGTCATAAACGTTAAGTAAGCATTTGTTCCATAAAATGGAATATTAGGTTTGAAAATATTTGTACATTTAACTATACGTATCAAATTTTAGACACTTTATGACTTCAATTTCCTCTCCATTGATAGAACAAATGTTAATTAAACAGTTTTTGCCTATAAAGTTGGATTTTATATATATAAATATTTGTATATTAACTATTCCTTTCAAATTCTACATTTCTTATAACGTAAATTCCCTTCAAACTGATATCATAAATTTTAGTTAAACATTCCTTCCCTAAAACATAGAATTTTGTATTTAACTATCTCTAATTTTAGATTCTTTATTACATGAATTTCCTGTCAATTGAAATCATAAAGTTTAAATACCACAAACTTTAATAAACATTGGTTCACTACAACCTATGATTTTGTATGAAAATATTTGTATATTTAACTGTAAATTCTATATTCTGTATGACATTCATTGTAAATTTAACTTTGCTCTTCTAATTCTAGTCTTTGCCTCTCTAATTCTAGGTTATTCAAGACATCACTTCTCTGTCAATGGATATCATAATTTTAATTAAGCATACTTTCCCTACAACGTAAGTATTTATATCCAAATATTTGTATATTTTACTATAACCAAATTCTAGATACTTTATGGCATTAATTACCTTTGAATTGATATCATTAACATTAATTAAAAATGATTTCCTTACAAAATACTATTTGTCATGGAAATATTTGTCTATTTGACGATATTTTCAAATATTATATGATTTATAACAACAATAGCATCTCAATTGATATCATGAATTTCATGTAGACATTTTTTCCGTACAATTTAAAATTTTGCATGAAAATATTTCTATATGTAAATATAGCTTTCAAATACTGAATTCTTTATAACATGAATTCCCTTGACATTGACAACATAAATTTTAAATTGACAAATAAATTTTAATTATACATTCTGTTCTTTGTTAATAATTAATTCAAAGCATAAAGTTTGATGTAATATATAATAATAAGTAAACTCATGACATAATTATGAAATAAAACCCGTTAATAACAATAAATGATATATTTTATGAAATATCGGCATAAAAAACACAGAATAAATAAAGTTTAAATTGAATCCCTTTATTTTGATCTTAAAATTAAGTTTTATCGCGTATTATATATATATATATATATATTTCGGTGCTATAAAATTGTAACTATGTGTAATAATTAATAACTAATTCAAACTAATTCCGTCCGCCTTCGTTCCTTCTGCCAATAAGAAGCGACAGAACCGTGTAATATACCGTCGATTGTTGTCTCCGTTTTGAATGTAATCTGTAAATTGGTACTAACCCATCAAATTCAGAATGTGTCATAATTTTGCAAAAACCGTTTCGATGAAGGATATCGATCGTCTCTCACAAGCACGATTTGATCAACTGCAAAATTCGCTGTCGAGTTTCTCCATTTACTTCGCTCTTGTAAATATCTAAAGTATTTTAGCGCCCAAAGTTTCCAATATTGCGTTCTAATTTGCTGCCTCAACTGAATCGATTGAATCTTGTCTGAGGGGCCGATGGCAATCTTCATTTGGAATAATATATAAAGCATCCTCGATGAGAAAATATCCGGGTGTTAAGACGTTTTCACCGCACATATCAGAACTCATTCGGCAAATTGGCCTAGAATTAAGACATGCTTTTGTAAGTTTGTGTTGCCGAGGATCCTTTTTAAATGGTGCTATACTAATTTTACTTCCGCTTCCCACATGCTACCAGACTGATGTAGTTAAGACCGCTGGATTGTTTGTGGATGTATACCTCTCCGTAGCTGCAGGTAATTTTGTGAATGAAAACTGAACAATATATTTGCCATAAAGTTCTTCAATGGCAGGAATGTTTTTGAAGCCATAAGACTACAACCCGACTATCACACCATGCGAGCACCGGCATTGTCCCAACGAATTCTAACTTTTTAATAAATTTAAATAATTTTACAAGTGCGATTTGTATGCCAACAGCGGTACATGAGAGCAGTACCCCTTTTAAATTCTAATATAAGCAAAAGCAGCGTAAGCACGAGACGATGCGTCTCCGAAATCTTGAATCTTAGCAAAACACTTAGATTCGGTATTCAGCCATCGATCAATTGATATAATGTTGGGCTCTGCTAAATATTTACATTATTCTATTTAGTTTTTGCGTATTTCCTTAGGAAGTATTGACTAATCACATTTCTTTAACCAAAGATCTAGCATGATAATTTTGACACTTATAACTATCGGTGATATCTAAACAAGCACGTGATCATATAGCCCTAAGGATTTTACTGATTCATTTTTGTCTATTTCTTGTAGAATTTTTATCATTCATGTCGCGAATTGATAATGGTAAAAGTGCATCGTTATTAGCAGCCTATTTATCTAACTGAATTCCCGCCGAACTAATAAGTTCGTCGCATTTTCTTAAGCCAAATGAAGGTTCATCGGCACCTGCGAACATATCAACGTAAGTAATTTGCTCGAGACATCGAGCCCCAAGAGGATAAAGATTTCGTTCGTCATTAGCTAGTTATAAAAGTGTGCCATATGTGTATTGCCAAGTACGGGGCACAAGTGGTACAATATGTTACTGTATATAAATGCTAATCTCTAGAAATATCATTAGGTTGAGGCGCCCAAACGAAAATCCTGATCTTCCAAATGAACCCGTATTGGTCTGAAGATTTTTACAATATCGCCCGTAAATCTGAACCGATAGTTACACCGGTTCAGTCAAATCAAAGAGAGGTCGCTTTGTAATGCAGGTCCTCGGCTCAAAAAATTGTTCAAAAAATTGTTCGTGCGTCTGTTTGCATCAAATACTACTCATATATATTTTTCGGGGTCTCTTACAGTACTGCATGATGAGGAAAATATCAATCATTTGTTTTGATTAGTTCATTTTTTGGAATAGGTGGCATATGGCCAAGTCGTTCGTAAGTATCCCTAAATTCTTTCTAAATGCGGCGTAACCTGTCATCGCGCGAGAATCTACGATGAATTTATGTTAGAGATTTTGATGGCATATGTCAAGTTTCATAGGGTACTTGAAGAATTTCGGATTTTATTGGCAATCATATCGTATATCACCCATCCAGACTGCGCGTATGTGTTTGAATAATTTTTTCTCCGCAGAATTCTTTGTCTGAAAAAATCATACACAGGAAAGGTGAATTACATCATTTGTTTGAAGTCATTTCAAGATCCCGCATGCCCGAAGAAATGCGAACAGTGACATTTACCATTATTGACAAGTATAGATGGTATCACAAGATCAATGACCTCCAAAATGACCAAGAAAAATATCCAGATTGGATGGTCGGATGCGAACGCCTATACGAGGTCAGACAATTCAGTAATGCGATAAAATTAAAAAATCGAATATATTTAAAAATTAAGATACATTACTGTGATCCAAGGTAACATGTCCGGTGAATAGGGCGGTTGTGGTAACGCTATAATTCCTTCAGATGTAAAAAACTAAGAGAGACTGAACGCACTGTGACAGGGAGCATTATCGTGATGCAGAACCAAAGTCTTCGCGATTTCTGAACGCACTCTGAGCACCCTTTTTCGTAATTTTTCGAGCACATTCCAGTAGAATACTTAATTTACGGGTTTTCCATGGTTAAATAAACTCTTTATAAATCACCTCTTTGATGTCCAAGAGTTGCCGGTCTTGACGAACAAGGGCGCAGACGTGCTGCGCGTTCGCGTTGGTTCGTGTTTGAATTGGCTTTTCACTCCGCGCCTCGTCATTGACGCTATCATGGCCTTTTTTGTGGCATGCCACCGAAGCACTGGAATAGGGCTCAGGATATCAAATCATATACTTTCAACACTTTTTCTTATGTTTCTGTCGCAGTTCCACCGAATTTCGGACAAAATTTTATCATGCACCGTTGCTCTAAAGTTCTCTGTTCCATTTTCATGACATGCACAACTCGCGCATTGTTACAAAATACTAAACAGCTGGTGAAGAAATGATCGTACAAGGGTCGTCAAGGTCTCAATCAAGAGAGTAGGGAACTACAATGACATTGCATTTATTTTTACATCATTATTTATTGATATATTTTGCATTTTGTTTTAAGATATCCATTCCGTTTCATTTGATAATATATACTTCAACTAAACATTCTTCCCCTACAACGTAATATTTTGTATAAAAATGTTTGTATATTTTACTAGACATGTCAGCTTCTAGATTCTTTAAGATTCGTACTTACAATGTAAGTTTTTATATGCAAATATTTGTATACTGAACTAAAGCTATTAAATTGATATTGTGGTGTCGGAATTAATCGACGGTCTAAATTTCTCCAAATATACGGAAAAAATACAGAATTCTCCTTAATTTGACGTATTTTCTATCGATATAAGTTGGGAGGGCAGTGCATTATTTTTGAAGATTTCCAGGCTCCGACATCTTGTCCAAGCCATTGTTATCTATCTAGCTTGCGATTATCCCAAAAGAAAATATAAATAAATTTTAAAGAAGGGCTTATGTCTAAGGAGAATATATGACCCTGGTAGAAAGGGTCTGACTAATTCTCCGGATGAAAAGGGATAGTGATGAAGTTTAAGGAAAAAATGAAAATATTATGATTGATTCTACTTAATTTTTATTAATAGTGTTAGAGAGTTAGAGAGAGTTAAAGAGAGAGAGAGAGAGAGAGAGAGAGAAAGATAGAGAGAGAAAGAGAGAGAGAGAGAGAGAGAGAGAGAGAGAGAGAGAGAGAGAGAGAGAGAGAGAGAGAGAGAGGAAGAGTTGTAGTAGTTCCTGCTGATGCTCTTATTGTCATTGTTGTTGTTATTGTTGTTGTTGTTGTTGTCGTTGTTATTATTGTTTTTAGAGCAAGCTTGAAGAAATCAATAAAGGCGCTTAAAGTCGGAGCAAGGTCTCTACCTATATAAATGTCTCGACATAAAAAAATTAAAATTGGAGACTGCGAATACTACTCGATTTGAAACGAAAAAAATCTCGAGGTCTGAGAAAAATCTCGAATTCTGAGAAAAATGTTGAATTAATAAATATTTTATCGGTCTCACAGTTCTTATAATAGAATATATTAAATAACATAATGACAGACATACTGTTCTTGTTTATATTTACCCGGAAAAATCTGATAATTAATAATATAATGATATATTAATAAAATAAAATAAAAAATAAAATAATAAATAAAATACAAATAATAGAAACAATATTCTATGTTAGTATGGGATAACCTGACTGCCCCCATCTTCTTGTCCGACGTTTCGAAGCGCTACGGTTCATCTTAAGGAACTAAACCAGAATGAAAAATCTATCATGCTACCATATAATATATTATATTATAATGAATATAAGACCGATAAAAATATTTATTTATTTAATACAGAACAGTCGATATAAGTATAATTTTTAATTTTAATAATGAAATAAAATAAAATAATATAAAATAATAAAAAATAATAAAGTATATTCTATGTTTACAAAGGAAAAACTGACTGCTCCTCAACCTTATTTTCTCCTTTGTTGATCGACATTTCAAACCGCTACAATTCATCCTCAGGAAGTAAACAGTTTAATTATATAAGATAACTAGCATCTCTCGTCTGGGCTTCGCCCAAATATTTAATTTAACCGATTTCATAAATAATTCAATAACATCTAAGTAAACAGTACTCTCTATATAAAAATCTATGTTTCTATAAATAATTGACCGTAATTTACTTATGGTCGCATCTGTATAAAAAAACTGTTTCAATGTAGCATCCACTTCAAAAAGTTGATATTTTGCCGACCACTTTATACAATATATATATATATATATATATATATATATATATATATATATATATATATATATATATTGTGACAAGAGTCACAAGGCACGCTCGCCGACTTGTCCAGGAAAAAGACGACGCGCGCGCCATCCCGTGGACAAGAAAACCTTAAGGCGCTCGCGCGCGCCGTCGCGCCTTGTGCTCGGCATTTTCCCTTCCCCTTACCTCCCCGCGCCACGAGCCGCGCATAACCGTCGGCTGTATAAATTAATTATAGTAGATATTATATTTATAAGATAAATTAAGAGTTATTTTAAGAAGAAAATTTATAAGATAATTTATAAGATAAATTAATTATAGTAGAGTATAAGTACAGCAGATATACTAGAAATGAAATTAGAAATTAAGAAAGGAATAAATGAACAGAACAAAGTGAATATACATAAAACATATAATAAGAATAAAAAAGAAGGATTTTTATTTGTCTTGATATGGGCCTTCTATAAGTTCTATAAGTTGGCGGGAATTATTGTTAATATTAGGCCGAAAACTTATTATTATTGTACGCGCGAGGGCCGTGTTCGGCGCATCACGACCGCGATCGGCGGTCCTCGGCCGCCGCCGAATTCCTCCCCCCCTTATCCCATCCTTCTTCCCTGCGAGCAGTGAGACGCGCAGGATTCCGCTGTCGGCTACGGAACGAGTCGGTCGTCGAAGAGAGAGATAGAGAGAGGACGAGAGGTGGTAACAGTTGTAGAGGCCGGAGGGAGAAGTATTACAAAGAAAGAGCGGCGAAAAAAATTGAAAAAGGAGTGGAGAAGTGAGTGTGGGAGCGTTGTCGAAAATAAGGAGAGGCAAGGAGACAGATTTGGAGGTCGAAGGCAGTGCGGACATCGAGAGTGCGGTGGAGTGAGCTGGGGAGAAAAAGAGAAAGAGAGAGAGAGAGAGAGAGAGAGAGGACGACAGCAGGAGGGCCCAAGAAGACAGCAGAGTGAGGAGCGGAATCGAGAGCAGAGCAGAGTTGCGAGGAGCGAAGAAGACGAAGAAGAGACGTAGAAAGGGCCACGTGACTGCCGAAGATCTTCGCACGTGAGTACTCCCCACGGCAACAGCGAGCCGACCGTCAGCGGGGTGTCGCGCGTTTTTCTTCTCCCTTTCCTCTTGTCCCCTTATCCTTGTCCCTTCCCCGTAATCCTCTCCAAATTCGGCGAGTGCGTCGGGACGCGGGTCGCGGTCGGGATGGGCCGAGCGTTCTTTTTTTTTTCTTATTTCCTTGTTGTAAATTTGAGTTAATTAGGGTTATGAATAAAGAATTTTGTACGGAGACATATAATTGTGTGTAGTTCCTTCCCGAAATCTCCCGTTTCATTATTTTAGATCAGCGGAACCCCCTCCGAGGATTGAGGTAAGAGTGTGGAGCATAAAAATTTAAATTATTTTTTTGTGTGTGCGCGACTCACCGGAATTGAAAATAAATTCAAACTTTCGGAGAGCGGATCGTCGCATCACAATATATATATATATATATATATATATATATATATATAGTTTTGAGGTTGTTGGTAAAAGAACCTTATTTTGCAATAATCTATTTTGTTCAAACTAAAAAAAACAGTCTCTTGTCACAATTCTGAAGTTAATATAATGTATAAAAACAAAAATATAATTGTCCTCACAAAATATATTCAATATGATTTGGCATACAGAACCATTTTATAAGAGAAGGAGAAAGAAAGACAGAGAGATGGAAAGAGAGAGAGAGAGAGAGAGAGAGAGAGGGAGAGAGAGAGAGAGAGAGAGAGAGAGAGGGAGGGAGAGAGAGAGAGAGAGTGAGTAAGAGATATAGGGAGAGGGAGAGGGAAAGAGAGACAGATTTTCTCAAGGAGGAGAAAATAATATTTACAAAAATCAAAAGATATCCATAAGGTGTGAGTGTAGTGTCAAACCTGAAGAATAAAAAAGACAATACCGAGTACGTCACATCTTCTTTAGGATATGAATCCCAAAGATGGATATGATCATATGTATTTTTTTTTTTTTTTTTTTGGTGACACGGAGAGGGGAAATCTTCTAAAGACACCTCTCTAAGAGAGGTAGTGTCGGATTCATGAAGCCTTTGCTCGCAAGCCTGCCGACTAAAATGCCTCCCCGCAGGGATTCCTACCCAGAGGTATCATTCCCTTTACCTGTTGGGATAAAATTAGTAATGGAACGGTGTAGGGGATGGAGGAGCAGGAGTGGGATGTGGATAGGGGGAGGAATTGGTGAGTTTAGGGGCTCTACCTTCATGGGGGCAGAGGCTTAAGTACGAAAACGAAGCACGGAGTGGCCGGTGGTGGCTGATGGGATTACGGATCGTTGATCAGGTGGCAAGGCCTCCTGGAGCGATCATGTATGTTTATGGTGTGTTTTTTTAGTGTGTTGTTATTGATTTTGTCAGCACTAGGGGCTTTCTTGTGTTGAAGACTGCGAATGATGTCGCGTATCTCTTTGGGGGAGGTAGGGGTGATGTCCCTGTTTGAAGGGAGCAAGTGTTGAGCTGTCTGGGTGACATGCTCATGAAACTGTGAGAGTTCTGGTGCGCTGCGTAAAGGAGAACACTGATTGCTGACAGATGATGCGAAGATCTCGGCCTTGTGTTCAGCAAGTGAGAAGGTATGGCCATTTTGCTTGAGTGGTGGGAGACAAGGGCGACTGCTTCGTATAGATTTTATCACCTTCCAGACGTTTTTGGGGCGAGTTTCGACTTCAGTGATGAAATCGTTCAAGCGGCTGTTTCTGAGCTCGTTTATCCGAGAGTGGATGTCCCTTGGTAAGGAGTTGAGTTGGATTTTAAAAAGTGGAGTTCTAAGATGTTGTCATTTCTTCCGGATTCTATTCTTTTGCTTAATTAGCTTGAAAATACCGTCGGGGAGGTTATTGTTAGTGCTCTGCGGAGGGCGGGGGGGGGTAGGTAGCGAGTCTAACAGCGTGGGTGATGTCATTAGACGGGGAGGTGATCTCTTCTTTGGGGCTTTGGGGCAGCCCCTCTAAGTTGCCCTGTGTTCTCCTTTGCAGTTGGCGCAGGTGGGGCACGCGTTTTTATTGTCTTTTAGAAGACATGCCGGGGTGGCGTGATTTTTGCTGCAAAAAGCGCAGGCCCATGCAGATTTTTTCGCCGCTACACATTCAGTGAATGCGTCGTGGGGTGTAACCTTTCGAGTGTAGTTCATTCAGGATGTCTTCGTCTTTGATGGCTTCGTTAATACCACGAATGACTACAACGAAGTTCCGTTCATCGGGGAGTTGGTTGGTGGTATATTGTATTTTAGTATTTTCTAGGCGGGCCGTTAGGTGTCTGAAGTCGTCTACCGTTGCCGCGTACACCTTGACCGAGTCAGAGGTGTTGACGGCCCGGCGAACGGAGATTCCGGCTTTATCTATGGCGATCTTTAGCTTTGGCCAAATCATTTTTTGGCGGATGACGGTGGGGGATCGAACAGCGATGGGGGATTCTCTTTTAGTGCCAGAATCCAGATCGGAGAGCGTTGGTGCGGATTTAGCAACGCAGATGCGATTACGGCCTTGCTTTATGAACTCGGCTTCTGCGGAGATCGGAGTTGATTCGGAAACGGTTATTTTGGTAGCGGAGGTGCAGAAAAGCGGACTACTTTGAGTTGATGTTCGTGATTCAAGACGCCACCTAGTGGCCGCTGGTGAAACTGATTGTTAAAACCATTAACTTACTTTATTGATAAAAGTAAAGTGATTTTCAATAAAAAACATAGCCTATGTGCTTCTCAAGATAATATAGAATCTATATGTCAATTTTCGGAACAATCGGTTCATTCAGTTTTTTCGGTTATCGTGTACAAACAAAAACACGCTTTCTCTTTATAAATTAGTATAATATGATATGATATGATATGATATGATAAACAAGAATAGTCTGACTGACATTATGTTACTTAAAATATTATACTATAAGGACTGTAAGACCGATAAAAATATTTATTAATTTAATTCAAAGCAATCGACATAAATACAATTTTAATTTAAAAAATGTTCAAGTCTGAGAAAAATCTACCACCACAAAGGAAAACTCCTTTTTAAAAGGTAGCTTTTCCTCGGCGCTCGGAGCGCTCATCTCGTCATTTTCAAAATCATCTTTTTGTTTCATTGGTAGCTACGTAATCTTATTTGTCCATTAATTACGTCAGAGTCAATCGCTTTTTTAAAAAGCTCTAATCAAATCTTAATATTATTAACTAAAAATTTTAGTTTATGTTGATTAATAATTATTGCTGTATATATATATATATATATATATATATATATATATATATGTTAGTCCGCCTTAAATGTATAATAATAACATTTTCATAATTTATTATTTAATTTTACACATTGTTTAAACTCTACTTAAAATATATAGTAGAAATGTTTAATCATTTATATTCCTTGTAAATGTATAAATTTCGCATAACTCATTTTAAATGAGGTGAAGATTATTAATATATGGGTTTCGTTTATTAAAGTACAATTATATAATTAGATAATATAATAAAATTAGACAGCATAGTATTAATTCATAATCTATACTATACTCCATTAATAAATAAATAAATAAATATTTTGAATATATAATTAAATATTTTGAAATGCTTTCTGAAATCAGAAACATAAACACGCATCAAAAATTCTGTTCATAATATTAGTACTATTTTTTTTTTTTTGTTTTAAGGAGGAGAAAAATCCTTTATGGATCTCGGAGCCCGGTCCACGGGTATGTAGGACTCACCTGTGAGGGCATACCCACTAAAACACTACCTCCTCAGTGCATTTCCCTCGACTGCTTCCCACAGCACTGAAAAGAGCTGCGAGTCGGGGTCGGCAGGCGTGCACCGAGGAGACCCTCCATACGATGGCGTAAATGCAGCCCAGGAACCATCTATAAGGACATTACTTCTGGGCTGCACCGTCCTATTCGCCCTTGCAGGCTTACACGCCTTCTTCAATTCTTCGTTTGTGGTCCAGGATGCCCTTGCAAAAATTGCAAATCCTGGACCACTTCTCAGGGCTCTCCAGCATCACCCGTACGATATTTTCAGGCCCACATGGCCCTACGTCTTTCCAGAGGCACTCCCTTTCGAGGCGAAACACCTCGCACTGAAAAAACGTGTGAAGCGCATCGTCTCGGGAAGCGCAACAGTGGGCACAGTTCGTATCCGGTACTTTCCCATTTTGTGGAGATAGGATCGAAACCGACCGTGCCACGATAAGAGCTGCGTGAGGTGGTAATTATGCTCTCTGTGCGACCTCTGGAACCATGGCTTTAACTGACTAATCAGTTGAGCCATCCATCGGCCGCGCGGATCCCTCTCCTAGCGCTTCTGCCATTCGGTCATCGTGGCAACTTGTGCAGCTGCCTCTATTCTACCGAGAATATTTTTATTCTAGTGGACAAATTTCTTTTCTTGTGTTTTGAGATCAATGCGAATAACACATGCGATTACCAGTACCACCGACTCGGAGACCATACGGTAGGAGCTCACGATGCGTAATGCCCCTCTACGATGCACTGCCGCTATTCTTTTTCTATATTTTTGGGCCATCAGTGCATCGGCCCATACCATGCGCCATGTAGCATGATGGATTCAGCTGTCCTTATGAGCAGACACCTCTTGCAGGGTGCTGGGCTGTCGATATTGGCCATCAACCTGCCAAGTTGTGCTGTCACTGGGGCAGCTCTATCCGCCGCTTTTTTTATTTGGCCCCAGAAGGTCAGCTTGGAATCAAGCATCACCCCCAGGTACCTTACATCTGCTTTGGTACTCACCGTCGTCTCTCCAACCTGCATAAGGCGTATCTTTGGGATATGTTTCTGAGTTAGGAGCACGATCTCCGTTTTCGCCACCGCCAGTTCTAACCCATTGCTCTCCATCCATTCGACGCATCACGTGATTGAGTCGCATCTGTGCAGCGTCATAATCCGTAGCGATGATAACAGCTGCTACATCATCTGCGTATCCAACCAGAAAGGTGTCCTTAGGCATCTGCATCTGGAGTATTCCGTCATATGAAACTTTCCACATGTCGACCCCGAGTACAGACCCCTCAGCCATCCCGGAACTAAGTTTTTTCCTTCTCCGACCGTCCGATGTCTCGTAAACCAAGTATCGATCCTTAAGGTAGTCATCCAATATACGAAGTATATAAGGTGAGATTCGAAAGTCTCGCTCCATGGCCCTCAAAACATTTGCCCATCCAACAGAGTTGAAGGCATTCTGAACGTCAAGGATAGCCAGGAGGCAAACAGGTCGAGAGTAGTGTTTACCCCTCTCTGTGCGCCTCGCCGTATCAATAACCTCGAGGATTGCGTTCATCATCGCCCTGCCTCCGGCGGATCCTTGCCCTTGTCAATAAGCACAAGAATAGTATAAACGAGCTGTCAAGCACGAATTGTACATCGACAGAAGGAGTTCTGGATGCTCCTCAACTACTATTTTCAGCACCTCTCCTGGAATTCCGTCAAGTCTTGGAGCCCTCTTATTCCGCATGGTTCTCATGGCTCTGCCGAGCTCCTCCTTGCTGAAAAGAAGTACATCCAGTTCTCGTTTCGGTGGAGCTGGATCAGACCTATCAGGTTGGGTTGGGGAGCCGAGTATCTACAACATAAGTTAATAATATAATCATGAAAGGTGATAAAAAAAATTATAGCAGGCTCTCGAGTGCCGCCTGCAAGCGACTCAGTAGAGTCAATGGAGCTTCCCGGCTCTCCTATCACACCAGTAGGCAACCTGGCTTGTATGACAGAAAATGTTACAGGTAGCAGTATGAATGAAAGTGCGAATGTTTATAAATCGCCAGCAACTTGGGAAGCTGCTGAGTGTAAATTGCAGGTGCAATTTTACATAATAAGCAGAGTCCTAAGTAAAATGATGGAAAGGACTTGCATACAAAAAAATGTAAGTCAAATAATAAAAAACGGTTTGAGTGAGATCAATGAAGCAGTGGAAATCGGACAGTATGAACTGAAACGAATGAGACTGCTCCGACAAACGATAAAGGACGGAGTGAATGTGAAGAGACAACTCCTCAGAAATGGAAAAGAGACCGTCAGACCCCTACTCCGGAGCAGGCGGCAACAGCGGACGATCGAGACCGAAAAATGGGCGATGGTGGTCTCAAAGCATAAAAAACCGAAAACGACCGAGACGAACAACAAACCGACAAAAGAGCAGACAAAAGCGAGACTCCAAGGTCGCGGGTCTGATCACCCTAACCTCAAAGGCAGGGGAGGAGCAATCATGGTCAAGCCGGCTGAGGGACAGACGTACGTAGACGTGATATGAACAATACGGCAAAATGTGGACCCTGACAAGTGTACTACTCAAGTCAGAACAATAAGAAAGACAAAAGACGGCGCGGTACTTTTACAGCTCTCCAGACAGAACAACGAGACGGACTTCCAACAGGTTCTTCAAGACGCTGTCGGAGAGACTGGGTGCGTAAAAGATTTGACCTCCACGGTGACACTGGAATTCCTAGACCTGGACTGTGTCACGACCGACGAGGACATCGCCAACGCGTTAAATCGGGAAACGGGATGGACTGCAGACCGTCGGCCCCATGTTTTCGACGTTAACAGTCAAGGACAGAGAATGGCGGTCTGCGTTTGACGTAAAAGAGGCTACCGACCTCTTAAGGAAAGGGCGTATTAAAATCGGGTGGGTTATATCAAGAATAAGAGCAAGGATACGCGTCTCGCGATGCTATAGATGCCTCGGGTTCGGTCATGTACGGAAAGACTGTAAAGGACTGGACAGACGAAACTGCTGCTGGCGATGCGGCCTCGAGCGTGATTCCCACAAGGACTGCAAGAGTCGTGGGGAGTGTTTCCTGTGCACTGAGGATAATATCCGAGACAGGGTCACTTACCCGGCTCGTCCTCGTGTAAACTTGGAAAAATCGAGGACGCGTTGCGGGAAATCCCTGGTAACGTGATCGTGGCGGGAGATTTTAACGCGCGGGCGATCGAGTAGGGAATGCCCTTGACCAACAGAGGGGGAAGACTACTGCTGGAGATGGCCGCAAAGCTGGACCTGGCAGTAGTTAACGAAGGAACGATACCGAGGTACAGACGACCGGGATATGGTAACTCCATACCAGACGTGACTCTGACCTCGGACAGAATTAGGACTAGGATAAGGGCGTGGCGGGTGATCCAGGACTATACGGCCAGTGATCACCAGTACATTGCCTTCAAACTGACAGACGCGACGAGACAGACGAGGAGACGGGGCACAAGATCTACGGTGTGAAACCCCAAACGCCTAGACATAGACGAACTCGAAAGGTATTTGTAAAATGCAGAACCTCCCTTACGAGAGGTGCCTCAAGAGTTGACGAACCGGGGCAGGGTGGAGGCGTTAGCGGCGGCAACGACTGGCTTTCTCCAGCGCCTATGCGATGCCACCATGCCCAGGAAACGGAAAGTACGAAACAGACGACAAACATACTGGTGGACAGCCGAGATCGCGGATCTCAGAAGCCATTGTTTGAAGCTGAGACGGAAAGCTCAACGAGCCCGAAGTCGAGGCGTAGTGGGCCAGAGTAGGTGGTCAGTATTTAAGTCGCGCCAGACAGCGACTGAAATACGCGATCGATGACAGTAAGAAACGGTGTTGGACAAAACTAATCGACGAGGTAGACTCGGATCCCTGGGGCAACGGTTATAAAATTGTAACATGCGCCCTGGGAGGTCGGGGTCCGCCGGAACTACGAGACGCGAAAGTGATGGAGCGGATAGTTGAGAGACTTTTCCTAACCCATCCCAACAGAACGGACGCGACAAATGAAATGACAGATATAGAGATCCCTCTCTTCACGCAGGAAGAGCTCCGCAGAGCTTCGAATGCGTTGAAGCCTAACAAGGCCCCGGGTCCCGATGGCATACCTAGTGAGGTGTTACGGGTGGTCGCTTCGCGCCGCCCGGACATCCTTTTGGGTTTGTACAACGGATGTCTGGTGGAGGGAGTTTTTAGCAGGCTCTGGAAGGAGGCTCGATTGGTTCTCATCCGTAAGTCTAAGGGGAACCCAGATTTGCCTTCTTTATACAGGCCTCTCTGCCTACTAAATACGGCAGGGAAGCCGTACTATTGGAGCTACTGCTGAGACCAAGACTGTCACAGGCAATTAAAAACGCCGGAGACCTATCCGAAGAACAACACGGATTCAGGAAAGGACGGTCGACAAACGGAGCTATAGGTGACGCGACGAACATCTTTCACACGGCGAACAGGGGCTGTCATGCAACCAGACCACTGTTTCTGTTGGTGACCCTGGACGTTCGTATCGCCTTTAACTCTGCAAAATGGACAGAGATACTGGGGGCGTTGGAGTTGACTTTCAAGGTTGACTCCTACCCCCTTTGTATCATACGGGACTACTTACTAGACCGAGGACTGACGTATGATACTTTGGATGGATAGAAATGGAAACGCGTGACAGCGAGGGTGGCGCAGGTTTCCATTTTAGGCCCCGACTTCTGGAACGTACAATACGACGGTTTGTTGAGACTAGACATGTCCTCCGACGCGCGTCTCATTGCCTATGCCGACGATGTGGCAGCCGTGATAGTCGCGCACGACTATCACTTGATTCAGTTAAAGCTGAATCAGGACATGAGACGCGTGAACGAATCGATGACAGATCACGGACTGCAGCTCGCGCTGCAAAAGACTGAGTTGTTGCTGCTGACTCGCAGACGTATACAGACAGTGGTTCCGATGACGTTAGGGATGGAAAGACTGGAAACCAGGAGTGAAGTTAAGTACCTTGGCGTTACCCTGGATACGAAGCTGAGCTTCTGGCCCCACCTACGAAACGCGGCGACAAAGGCAGCAGAAAAGACCAAGGCTCTAAGTAGACTGATGGCCAATACGAACGGACCGAAACAGAACGTTCGCAGACTGCTGATGAGCGTTACCTACTCGATTTTGCTTTACGGAGTGGAGGTTTGGGCCGACGCGATGAATATCAGGAAACGCGCGAATGCCATGAAATGCGTACAAAGGGTGGGCGCGTTAAAAATCGCGTGCGCGTATCGTACCGTGTCTGAGAGCGCCGTTTTCGTGATTGCTGGGGTCATTCCCATCGATCTGCTCTCGGCCGAACGGAAGCGAATTTACGAGCGGAGCTCGAACGTTGGAAGGGATGGCGCTGTGACTGAAGAATGGACGAAGACCATCGAGACATGGCAGAGACGGTGGACGACGAACGAACGAGGACGGTGGACGAAAAGACTAATACCCGAAATCGGTCCGTGGAAAGAGACGAAATACGGAGAGGTGGACTTCTACCTTACCCAATTTCTGTCCGGACACGGATACTTCCGTAAGTACCTCTGCAAGATGAAGGGAGTCGCCTCTTCAGAATGCAAGTACTGCGGATGGGCTCGGGACGATGCGGAGGACACATTTTTTATGTGCGAACATTGGACTGAGCCACGACTAGAGTTACAGACGAGGACAGGAGCGATCACGCCAGAAAACGTGACGAAAATTATGATGACGGACGCAGACAGCTGGCGGTTGATCGCAAAATACGTTATGAATGTGCTTCATAAAGAGCAGATGGATGGCTGGACGATTGAAAGTCTATGAAGAGTGAATGTAATATCGAGTATGAATGAGAATCTGGAATGAAAGATATGAACGTGAAATCACGACGCAAGGACTGCCGCCCAGGCTGAAGTAATGTGTATAACAGTTCCGGGCTGGTGTCGGTGCAACACGGAGATATGTGTTTAGTGCGTAGTCACATGGGTTTTCTGTCGAGTCGCACATACTCCGGTGGTCGTTTTTCAGGACCATTCTTGCTGAAGGACCATCGGAGATGCGTAAACAGCATTCACAGACTCCGTAACAAAAATAATAATAATAATAATAATAATAATAAATAACACTAGCAATAGTGTTAGCAGTAATCGTAGTAGCATATTAATAATACTAATCACAGTATTAAGTATTATTAAGAATAATAAAGATATTGCGAATATTAAGCATAATTATTTAAATATCGGGAAGTCAGAAATATAATATAATCTTTAGTTTGATATTGCGTAATGTTATTCATTCGATATTTTAGTTATCACGCAAAAGAGTCACCGAATTATAATTTGTGGGTAGTTTTACAATCAACTTCATATGTATTCTGTATAAAATACATGAACCTATAATTTGAGAGCGAGGGCGCGCGCCTCAAGCATTGTGATTTTGTACATCGAAAAAAATATATAATGCACGTACGCATTATCGTATGGGAAGATATAACGCATAGTTCTCTTTGTCTCGTAGCAGCTAATAAAGTTGTTATTTTCTGAATGGGGCCCTTGTATATATTTTAGATAACATTGCTCAAAACTTCTACATGCGCTAGCATGATGCAGTTGTATTTTATAAATAAATTATAGTGGATTCAAAAATTATTTAGCTACATAATATGACCAAAATCGATGTATTCGTTCATTACGCGCTCATATTCTAATTTATGTATCAAATTTGTATTGAATTATTTCTGTAAGCTGTAAAAGCGACAAAGGGCTGTAATCGAAATCTCATTCTTTAGACCGGAAAGACAATCAGACTACGTATCTTCGTACATTAGCTCGAATAGTGTTTTTTAAGTAATGGCTTTCAGATTTAGTAAATTCATCTGTTATACAGTTTTTTTTTTGTTTTCATTAGCTCGTACTTCCAAAATTTTTTTTATTGCTCCTTTAACTCGGTTGAAGGTTTTCAATGAGTAGCAGTATCTTTTGTAATTGTTACTATATTTCACATAACAAACTAAGTTAAGGTTACAAGGCTTTTGTTGTGTTGTTCATTCCATTAATTGTCTCGATAGGAAAAAAACATCGACGTATTGATATTCCCAAGGATAAAGCAAGCCTCTCTGTAATAGAATGAGCTGTAGTATAGGTATCCAATAATGCGTGATATAGTATGTACCTTGTTTATTTTTTACACGACCCGTCACGCTCATCATGAGCTGAGATGGTAGATATTGGATCTAGTTAAGAACATAGTTTATTCATTTGTTATTATTTTAATTTATTATTATCTAGTAATTTATTATTCTTTGGTGTTTCTGAATTAGATGGTGCATTCAATATAGTTAAGTCATTTTTCATTATATATATAATTGACACTGTACCGATTTCATGTAATAGGTCGTTAAGAAATTTATTGCAAACCTTAGAACGTCACGTGTTGGTAAGAGGACCATTATGTTCATTCAAACTATCTCTACAAGCATTTATTTTACATACCACTCCCGACCTTTGAGGCACTGACATCTTATCCAATTTGGGACATCTATATATTCCATATGATTTCGTTTTACATATTAAGCATTGAGATGCTATCATACTTAAAACACACCCATCGGATTCAATTTTTGTAGTTTTCGGAAAATGTGACAATTTTCATTCGAAACGTCTTTTATTATTTTCATTTTTCGTTTCTATTTTACCGTGCAATTTATCTTATTGCAGCGTAAGAGGCCTAAATACCGTTTCTGAGGTAAACGTATAAAGTTTTTCGAGATTAGGAAACTAGTCTAGTGTTAACTGTTTCTCCCATTTAGTACGTATTTTTCTTGGAAATAAGCGTACAATAATACGAATAATTAAATATTTGTCGGAATATATATTAAGTTCCGCTACAGATAAATTGAGATGCTGTGGATGTTTCTCTACTGCTAGTAATCTGTATTTGGATTATCGATCTTGTGGTTGTTTGAGGCCTTTGAACTGACTTGCAAGAGCATAATATTTATTTTGAATTATCTCAACTTCATTAAAACCCATATTTCTTGTATCAATAATTGCTAACTCGTCATGTAATTCTTTATATCTATAAAATATTCAGACAAACGTTTTAAATGAATATTCAAATTAGGTGCATCAACTTGTTGTTCAGCAAGAAATTTTGGCTAATATACTGGGTGTACAAGTGAGTGTCCAGCGTTTTTTTCTTGAAAATTTTAGATTTTATTATAAAAACATGGTTACATGTCTCATCCTTTAATCGAAGTATCGTCCATCATATTTTAATAATCGTATTTTCGTAAGAATGTTTTGAATTAATCGAAACAATTGGTAGTCAGATGATGCAAATATGGACTATAAAGCGGGTGATACAGTATTTTCCATCCACTATTCCCATCCACATAGTTTTTGACAGAAACCACAACATATAGCGGAACGTTATCTTGTGCGTGATGAAAATCTTCTTGAATCTGGCACGGATTTTCATTAAGCACAGCATCTAATTCCTCATTTTCGAAACTTGTGAGCTTTCCGGATCGCTCCTTGTCTTAAACTTTCAACCGTTTAAACCACTCGCGGTGCGTTAATTCATCAATACATTCTATTCATGTGAAATAATATAAGCAGTACTTTCCGTAAATGAGATTGATTTGGATAAAGTAAACGACACCGAAAGAAATGCTCAAATATAAATATAATGCTGGAACTTACTTCTACAGACTCTATATATATTAATTAGAACGTTTATAGCGGCTATCTATATAGTCGATTTATTAGAGCTACAAGTCCATCTTTAACGCTCTCTTGATCATTAGCATATAGACCTCAGTGTTTTACGAACATATATTGTTTTTATCCTTCTCCATATATGTACACATCCAAACGATGGTTCAATCTTTTCGAATACTGCTCTGTAATAAATTTTTCTAGAATGTGACCTACATAATTATTATGAAATAATGTGTCTTTAGTAAAATTTATCTGTTTTAAAATAGTTACATGATAATTTCGGTTGGTCTTGTGTGAAATTTGTCTTATTATGTCTTATCTTGTTGAAATTTATCTTATTATCGAATCCTCTTTTGTTTTCAAATTGATGGTATAGAGTTCGAATTTAATAACTTACGAAACAACCTAGGTTTTCTGTACAAATTCAATATTACTCTGAGATTACTAGCTCTAATATCAACAATGTCTTAAATGTTATCATGGACAGAAATATAATAATAAAAACGTTAATAATTTATCCCATAAAACATTCTGGAACCATTGTAAAGAAAAATTATCTAGAAATGTTTTTTTCAAATGGTGGGTTTAAAATTCAGTTTACAATTTTAAAAATATATATCTTCTTTAATCTTTTCAGTACTAAATTAGTTTGAACCGATGACAAAAGTGATTCCATTGTCAACCATATGGTTCTTTATTGAAAATATTTTTAAATAATGATTCTCGATAGAATTCAAACATTTTTTCGACATAATGAACAAAAGAGGAGCAGAAATGATTTAATAAATTAAAAATTCCATTACCGAATAAAAAAATTAAAGATAAACATTAAATATTCTGAATTTAATATATGCGTTAATTTTTTACTGCCGGCTTGAAGCTATTTCCAACTTTGCATTGAGCATGTAAATTCAAATGGAATTTGTAAAGTACAACTGTAACAATAGCGATCGAAAATGATACGCGGAATAAATGTCTTAGATCAGATCGAGTGGAATTTCTTTAATGAAAGTCAGGTACATTCAAACTGGAGTGAGCGAGAAACAAAGTATGCACGATATTATAATCAAAAGTTTCATTTAATTCTATTAACTTGTTTATTTTTATATACGATCGATTTATAGCAAGCTTTTAAAACGAACAAATGGTCAAAATGACAAAATAATATCTTTGCCTTTTCACTCTCTACCAATCAGCGCTATTGTGTACTCAATAATTAATCAAAACGATCAGACTAGCGACAAAACTATCCACTACTGTTTCATTTCTTTTTTCTAGATCAGCTATTCTCAAATTTAAGCCTGAAAAGATTTTTATGACATTAGCGGCGCTTTCTATTACACTTGTCACACTAATGTATAGAGCACCATAACGCCAGACGTCTGATTTGTGCTCGCAGCAGCGTACTGATATTGGGTATTTGGTTGTTTTTTTTATTCATTCTAATCAATTTGTCATATTGTACAAAAAAAATATGCTGTATATATTACTCACGGTAGTTGCCAGCATTTTATTATTATTATAAGTTATAATTTCAATAATTTATTTAATTTCTTCGTCAATAAAAATAATCGGTTGTGGTAATGATTCTGTACAATCCTTTGCATCCACTGTACCTATTCATTCCTATCTATTAAAAGAAACAGCTATGCTAGAAAAAAATGAAGTGAATGTACAAAAAATGATGCGAACGCAATTCTAATTGATAAAAAGTCTTTTAATTTAAAAAATTTTAATATATTACAATATAGTATGCGGGTTGTTTGGGTTGATCCGACTGGAACTCCGGTACATTTTTTAATAGATTGCACTTCTCCTCGTGATTATATTAGTATAATAAATTATTGTATAAAAACTGTAAGATCGATAACAAACTTTATTGATTTCATTTACAACAGTTGATATGAGTACAATTTTTAATCAAGATCTGAATATTTTTCATGTCTCTTATATGCTCAAACAATTTGTGACTTATTTATAATATCAAACACATTCTCTTGTAACAAAAAATTCTTTTCTACAGGTAAGCAACTGAAGAAATTATTGTATAGAAGAATTTTAAAGGATTATAATTGATATTAATTAATTACCCATTTACAAAGCCGTAAATTTTAAATTGATATATGCATTCTTAAAGCTAATTAGAAAAAGGGATTATTCATATCACAAAGTGTTTCCTTTTAAAAGTATATTATAATTTCTTATAAATACATTAGAAGCTCTAGAATATATTATACATAATGGGTTGTGCAATGTCAGCAGAAGAAAGAGCCGCTTTAGCTCGAAGTAAGCAAATTGAGAAAAACTTAAAAGAAGATGGCATTCTAGCAGCAAAAGATATAAAACTTTTACTACTGGGTGAGTAGTTTTAGTAGAATATATTAGGAAATTTCTAATATTTTAGAAATCTACGTAAATATTTTTGAAAACATAAATTCTTACATGAAACTCATATATACTATGTTCACTAACATTATATACATAATCCGTTCTACTTATATACGTATATAGCAATATAAATGAAAAATTATGTTCTGTCCTGTTCGTAGGCAACATACCTTTATCTTAATAATACAATTTGTCTCATTTTTTCTTTTAATTCCCATGTACCAAAAATGAAAATTCCCAGTCGGTAATCTATGTTGCACGATTTCGGTTATGGCACAGTAATGTATCTATAATATAAACATTTTTATATTGTATTTGCAAAATTTCAAAATTAATGTGACAGGCATATTATATATACATCAAATGTTGTATTCGCTATCATTTCAGTTGTAGTGTTTCCGTAACATAACATTTGAAACATTACAAATGCAGTAATAATACTACATTACCGAAGTATTATATATTATATTACATACAAATTACAAAAGCAACATTTTAGTTACATACAATTTGAAATATTTAAATAGTTTCGGCATTTCCAGGAAGTTTCTAGCATTTGTCAAAACATGGCATCATCAGTGAATGCTGGGTACAAATTATAGATCTCATATATTATATCGGGACGTTGTGTATCTGTCAACAACGTTACTGCATTAAATTTGGGCATTTCTTTCGTTGTCGTTTTATCTAACGAACTTATTATTTCAACGATTAAAGTCATGAAACGTTTTCAGCCAAATAAACGTCATTTATGGGAAGTACTGTTTCTATTCTTCAATATGAATATTTGTTGAAGAATTGGCGTGCCGTGAGTGGTTTAAATGGTTCAAAAGTGACAATTTTGTGGTTGAAGATGAGGATCGATCCACAAAGCTCACAAGTTTTGAAGACCAGGAATTAGATGCTTTGCTTGATGAGAATCCATGCGGGATTAAAGAAGAACTTGCTGCATCATTGGGAATCATGCAACAAGCCGTTTTTCTATGCCTAAAGGCATTAGAAATCACTCAAAAGATTTTTCATGTCCGAAATGTTCTTGCAGCAGTATAAATCAGAACTGCTTCCGAGTGATCCAACCATGAAAAGACCATAGTATCAAATCCAACTTATTCATTTGAAGCGAGCGTTACAGGATGAATGGCCTGAATATGACACCGGGTATACGTCCGGCTTCGGTCAAAAAGTATTTGGCCGAATATGGGAAATACTTCGCCGGTAAAATTTCTAAATTGTTGAAATTTGTATAATATTTTTGGAACTACGAACATTTAAGAGCACCATTGTAAAACCTCTCACAGGAAATAAAATTGAGTTTACAACGCAAGGTGGGAGGATGTTAGATTTATATGGTATATGTATTGAAATTTCTGATGTATCGAAAGATTCCGGCGTTAAGGTAGAAAAATTTACCGAGCCCTTTCTAAAAAAAAGAAAAAATTTTATGAATGGCGTGAAAAAATGCTCCACAGCTGCACATTTTATTACGTCCGACTCAATTATTTCAGTTTTATTGTTTTATATCACAGCTTAGATTATAATTTTTCAATTACGGTAATGGGTGCATGTGTACACCGGCCGTTGTATTTTCAAGGGTCTTTCCGACTTCTCGATCTGACAAAAGGGGACACGGCATGCAATAGGTTTTCTCCTTATACCTGAATTTAATGAGTAACGGTAAGGTAACGCTGACAGGCAGTCTGGAGTTGGACTCTAAACAGAGATGTCGATGTTCGTCTCTGCAAAATCCTTTTTTATTTTAAGAATAAAGTATTATAGATTTCTGATATATTAATTCTGTGTTTTTCTTACTTCGATTTTACTGATATAATATTTAGAAACGCTGATTTTAATCTTTTGTGTATTCGTTTTAACAGTGCTAAAAATTATGTAATTTAAACAAAATAAGAATGAATGAATAATGAATTAAAAATATATTAAAGAATTTAACTGATCAGTGGAAGAAAACGAATAATAAATAAAATACTGTAGATGTCTCTCACTTTCTCTAAAAAAAATGGAAATACTCTTCTATTTTTCGCTACGCTAAAACTTCCTCAATTATATTCTGATTGACCATTCTCATGACTATTTGCATTGGAAATGAATAAATTAGCCTTCTTTCATTATCATAATTAATCATTTTATTGATATAAAAGTATGTTGTTAATCTCTAAAAAGGTACAAAACAATCGGAATAAAAGGTTTTAAAACTTTTTAAACTCATATATGTAAAATATTTATGTACATATTTTTAACTCACGTTACCGAAAAGCGAAAATTTTCAAAATCAGGAGCAACTATCATAATCATAAATTAAAACAGTTCACCATTTTATAAATCCGAATAAAAAACGAAAAAAAGTGTGGAGCCGAACATTATTTAGCATTCTTTCTGTTTGAACGATTGTTTTGTTTTCTCGAACCATTCTTTTAGATATTAATTATTTGATATATGATATTATTATTATTATTATTAATTATTTGATATATAATTATTATTATTTGATATCTGATAAATGATATTAATTATTTTTTAATTAGATTACACGGGGGCATTAACGATTTGAGTTTCCAAATCGTGTACAATACAATTATCTGCTAAACATATAAAACAGTTTTAAATACGGGAACCATCCGATTTCTGTTTCACATCTTTCGTAATAATGTTCATTTACTCGGATAATAAACTGCTAATTAAATCATTTAAATTTTGTGACGTATTAATAATCGGATTTCGAGATAATACAAGATAAATTTCAAATAAAGTTTTATTTTGGTATTAAACTATTGCAATAACAGTGTCCGTGGGTGTGCTGATTTAGTGGAGATTTTGGTAAGTAAGAGAGATAGAGAGAGAGAAAAAGAGAAAGCGAGCGAGAGAGAGAGAGAGAGAGAGAGAATGAACGATTTAACTGGCTAATATAGCAGTTGCTGCTATAGATATAACTGGCGATTATTTTTGCAGAAATTTCATGGTTAGACTGTTTAAGCAAAGATCTTTAAGATAATTAAAAATAGAATTGTATGATAGAGAGACGCACTAAATGATGGTTGTATAAAACGGAAAACGTTTGTAATGGAGTAAGAGTTAGAGAAACCTTTTAGAACCCTTAAAATAACAGTTTCTGAAATACATCATCAAGTGAAGCCATAAATTGAGAGCATATCGATAATTGTATAATATGAAAATATATGTTTTGACTTTCTACACGACTATCATCTCAACTTGATGCCTAAGTAAAATCTGAATCCGGTACAATCCGTGCACAGTATTTTAAATACAGCATTTATCTCCTCCTGTATGTTTCCTTTATGATCATGAAGATTATCTAATTTGTTTAATGATTCAGATCCATTTAAAATTATTTTTGTTGGCCCTATGGATCCAAGTTTCCTTTCTAGAATTGTCATTACAGGTTTAATTTACAGAAGTTTGACTAACATATTCTATTATTAGTTTCAAGTATTATTTTCTTTATTAATGTTACATTTGTATTAATTAAACGGATATAGGTTTATCCCAGAAACTGAATAAATATATTTTAATCGATCATAAATATAGTATAAAACATTTCTATAAGTTATGTTAAGAACTAACAGAAACAAATCTATTGTTTTTTATTTATTTTAATAGTAATGCATCCCAAAAAAACAGTAGCCATAATCTTGTTCGCCGAAAAAATTGTTTTTGCCTTCTTTGGAGTTGGTTCCCCTGGTCCAATCCACTGTGTAGACTGTTGTTTGGTTTCAGGAGTGTAGTGGTGGACCCAAGTTTCGTCAACGGTTACAAATCGACGCAAAAATTCGCTTGGATTACGCTTATACAACGCCAAATTGGCGGTAAAAATGTTCTTTCGAATCAATTTTTGGTCGACTGTTAGCAAAAGCGGTACCCATCTTGCGCAGAGCTTTTTCATGTACAAATGTTGGTGCAAAATATTTTGTACACGTTTATATGACATCTATAGGTCTCAGCTACCTCACGCACTTTTAATCTGCGGTCTTTCAGCACTATTTGATGGATTGTTTCGATCATATTTGGAGTTCTGACCACAATGGGGCGTCCTGAGCGAGGCTTATCAGAGGTGCTCACACGACCGTTTTTAAACTCGGAATCCCACTGCTTAACGGTTGAATATGATGAGGATGTTCCCAGTTTTAAGTCTATCTCTTTTTTAATTTCCTTCGGCGTTAACCCTTTCAAATTAAAGTATTTGATGACAGCACGATTTTCCAGCTTCTCCATTTTTACGACAAACACAGAGGCGTCTTGTTCAGCGTGCTCTCAAACTTAAACTAACATGGCGATCGCACTGAAACTATAGCTACAAGCTATCTAAGGATGGTACTATAGAACGCCACCTCCAGGTAGGCCTAATGGCGCCATCTCTTGGTCAGGCCGGAAACTTTTCAATCCACCCTCGTATACACGTCTGAATTTTAGAACAATCGATTCAGTAGTTTTCTTGTTTATTATGTACAATCAAAAACACGCTTTGTCTTTATAAATGAGTATGGTGAGCAAATAAAGAAAGCAGCGAGAAATAAATACATAACTAAAATCAAAAATCAAATATTCAAACAAATAAACACATAAATATATAAATATATATATATATATATATATATATATATGTATGTATATATATATATATATATATATATATATATATATATATGTATGTATGTATATACAGGGTATCCCATGTGAATCGCCCCACGCGAAACACTATGAAAATATGAACTTTAGTAAAATCAGTGTGAAATAAAAGTTTAATAGGATTTCAACAGGAACTCCCAATAATGACCTTCACCATGACTTTGACCATAATATTCAAGGTCACTTTAAGTTTAAACAGTTTTAACAGAAAGAGCAACAAATGTTACATCCGAATAAGTCCTTGACCATAACCAAGACCTTCCAAGTCATTTGAAGGACAAAGTAGTTTTTTTCAAACGGAAGCTCCTAATTTTAATCCTGGCAATGGAAGAGGCAAGACAAGGTGTTGACGTGTTCAATATTGGTGACAGGAATAAAGAATAAACACGCTGTGTTGAATATAAATACGTATAATTATTGAGATATCTAAATTCTAAATACATTAACAAGGATATTAATCGCAGGGAATGTATAAATTATAAATTGTAATTTATCGGAGAACAATTATATACTAGTATGACACGGTGAATTATTATTTTTTATTTCTGTGAGACCAAGTCTGTCCTGCTTGTCTCGAGTATGTATGCGATCTGGTCTGTCACGGTGTCGCGCTCCTTGGTCCGAGCATGACCCTTTCTAGAGTTGTATACCTGGCCGACCCTCGACATGAATTGAGCCTGGGCCTTATAATATGCAGGCTGTACGTAAGTATATGGTCGCCAGATGATCGGTGATTTAGTACATGGGATTTCCCTCATATTATTTCTGAAATCGCTTAAATAGCCCTTTTCACTTTAGAAATTACATATTCTCTCTAGAATTACTCTTTCTAAGCAAAAGGGCTATTTAAGCGATTTCAGAAATAATATGAGGGAAATCCCATGTACTAAATCACCGATTATCTGGCGACCATATACTTACGTACAGCCTGCATACTATAAGGTCCAGGCTCAATTCATGTTGAGGGTCGGCCAGGTATACAACTCTAGAAAGTGTCGTGCTCGGACGAAGGGGAACGACGCCGTGACAGACCAGATCGCGTACATAGTCGAGACAAGCAGGACGGACTTGGTCTCACAGAAATACCAAATAATAATTCACCGTATTATACGTATATAATTATACGTATTTATATTCAACACAGCGTGTTTATTATTTTTTTCTGTCACCAATATTGAACACGTCAACACAAGGATTTCACTCAGATGGTGAAAGCTCTCAATATCTAGCTGGTTAAGGCAAGGTAGGTAGTTTCTGCGGTTAAGGGAAAACTCTAAAGCAAGGATACTGTCCAATTAAGGAAAAAATTATTTGAATCCAACAGTTAAAGCATTGGTTATAGCAGATGTTCAAATAAGTATCCATTCTCTTGAATGCACGTATTTATTCGCTGACGGATGCTCAGGCGAACTTTCTCTAATGTTTGAAGCATAATAGATTTGAAAGATCTCCTTACTCTTTCTTTTATGACATCTGTGATTGTTGAAGCTTAAGAAAACACTCAATCTTTTACAGCATCCAATAGAAAACAATATATCGGTGTGAAATCTGGTTATCTGGCTGGCCTTTAATGTACTTGGCTGCCAATGCCAGCAGTGGTTAGGATATGGGCATTATGGAAATGGGCACTTCCCATATTGTTAAATATGGCCTCTTCTGTAAATAAATATTTGTCAAAAAAGAAAGGATTATCATGCATCCTACGTATCTACAAATATATAGACGCCGTTGATCATCTCCCAGTTCAAGATCATGAGTGGGGCGGACATGGTAAGGATGGTATTTGAAACTTTTTAAAGTGCGATTAACTGTTGTATGAGGAAGTCCATGCCTTCTCTCGATTTTCCAGGTAGAAATATGGAGACCATCAGCAATAAAAGCCCGAATAACTACTACAATATCCTCTATAGAGTCAGTTTTGCGCCTTTTTCGTTTCAGATTACCTTTTTCAGCTCTACTCACTAATCGCTTGTTAGCTTTTCAAACTGGATGGCGAGCACCCGGATATTTTTCTGCATAACGCCTTTCTGCAGCTCTCTAGTTGTCTTAAAACTCGCTGAGAACATTAAACATATTAACCATTTCCTGTGGCGTATAACCAGCCATGTCAAGAAAAAATGAGAAGACCACAGACAAAATAAAATTGCCAAAGACCAGATTACGGGATTTTGTCACAAGGAGCATTAATAAAAAAATTTCAATTTATTCTTATCTCTGAGCACGATGCGAATCGGAAGCTAAAACGGGTGAGAATTAAGCAACTGGAACACAATGGTCTTTTTCTAACTGGACGGATTCATCTCCTGCACTAAACTCAACAAGATCATAAACGTGTATTTTTTGGTACTCTTTAACTTTAACACGAAAACAGAGTTTTGTCAATAATATTTACGTTGACCTTAATATGACTTTACTCTCCAGTACAATTTTTCACTCTTTCCGTTTCCATGGTCAAAAGTACGTGTGTCCATTAAAAAAAATTAAATTTAACTTAAAATAGTCTTGAAGGTCATAGTTCAAGGTCAGGGTCAAGGTCACTATTGGGAGTCCCCCTTTATACCCTATAACTTTTATTTAAAACTTATTTTTCTAAACTTCATATTTTCAGAGTGATTCGCGTGGGGCGATTTAAATGGGATTCGATATATATATATATATATTTTGTTTATTTATTTATTTATAGATTTGATTATTGATTTTAGCTATTGGTTTATTTCCCATTGCTCTTTTATTTACCGGCCATACTCATTTATAAAGACAAAGCGTGTTTTCGTTTGTACATAATAAAGAAGAAAACTACTGAACCAATTGTTCTGAAATTCAAAATATATATTCTGTATTATTCTGTATTATTATGGTGGGGATAATAAAACGAGTTCGACGGCGACCCTACATGTCGTGCGTGTAGTAAAGTAGTTTTATGTGCGTACGTAGGTAACAGTCTTAGCAGTCCATTCCACCAGAGGCTAATAGCTGTCGTCTTGAATTATGTCCAATAGCAACTCAAATTAGTCAGCTTAACTTTTTAATAGCAGGGCAGCTCATTTAAATGGGCATATCCAACTTTGGGAAGTGTATCCTAAGGAAGGTGTCATTTTAGTCGGTATCATGCTTTTTGTTCTTGAAGTTAATCTGATAGTACGCACACCTTGCATATTTTTTTTTACATTTTAGATTTTCTTATGTGCTAAAAATTTCACACTCACTCTCTGTTGCTAGAGTCATCTTTCATAAGATAGTTGTATGCCAAATCATACAGAACTAATTAGTGAAGATAAAATTATGTTTTTGTTTTTATTTGTCATATTATGTTTTTTAGATTGAACAAAAGAAATTATGGCAAAATAGGAAGTTCATTAACTAACAACCCCGTAACTATCATATCATACTAATTTATAAAGACAAAGCGTGTTTTTGTTTGTACGCGATAACCGAAAAAACTACTGAACCGATTGTTCTGAAATTTGACATTCTACATTATCTTGGGAAGGACATAGGCTATGTTTATCTTGAAAATCATTTTACTTTTAACAATAAATTAAATTAACAGTTTTAGTGGTTAGTTTCACCTGCGAACACTAGGTGGCGTCTTGAATCACGAACATCAACTCAAAGTAGTCTGCTTAAAGTATTAATACCAGGCCAGCTCAAACGAATGTTCATATCCAACTTTGGGATTCGTATCCTAAAGAAGGTGTAGCATTAGTTGGTATTACCTTTTTTGTTCTTCAGGTTAATCTGACACTACACTCACACCTTATAGATATCATTTGATCTTTGTAAATTTTATTTTCTCTTACTCGCATTAAGGAGATCACGGTCGGTAATACCGATAGTCAACTGTCGCTATTGCTCGGGAGGTAAGATTTACTTCTTTGAACCGATCATCCCTAAGCGTCGAGCAACTCCTACCGTCGGTCAGTCGCAGCCATAGCTGCTGGTCCCTGCCTGCGCAGTCGGTGTAAAGTATCGCTCTGCCGGGATAATCTCTCTTGAGCACCTACAATACTTAAGTCAAAACTTACCACCTTCACTCAGCAGAAACCTACGTAAGCACAAAATAAAACGGCGCGGGAACCGATAACGACGTTGACGCATCAAAATAAAAGCACCACCACGCACTGGGAAGGGTTAGGTAGTAGCGGCCATAAAGTAAATAAGGTTCTACAGCTATCTGCGTATATCTGAACGCTGTAAATTCACATTTATCAGTAGTGAAACAAATATAAAGGATGGGAGGTATTCAGTTCACCGTCTGTCGCAGATAGAATAAAATCGACTGGCGTAACATGGCCAGGGACTACGTACGCAATCGTAAATATGCCACTATAGCACTCCCCGATCACGAAGAACTTGGGTAACGTCGAGTTTATCAATAGCTCGATAATCAAGGAGCGTCGGAATTTCGAAAAACCAGATAGCGCCGATAAGAACGAGATGTATAGCGAAATGAAGGCTCTTATACAAATGTTTAAAGAACGATTCGACGAGATAAGATCCGAAAACGCAGAAACACGCAAACGTGTAAACGAGCTCATGCTAGAGCTTCGGGCGCGGAATGATCGTGAGTGTGATCAGGGCGCCGCCGCCCAGGAACATATCGCAAAACGCAACGTATCCTTGAAGAACGCGTATCTAGTACAACAAAATACGCCAGGAAATGACCAAGTAGGAGCGCAGAGCCCCTATATCGAATGTCCCCTAGCGCCACAACGCACCGTGCGTTTGAAAGAGTTCAAATTTACAATATTTCATAAAAATGAAGTGAACGGGTGGTTACCCCGACCATCGTAAGCCGTCGGCTATGTTAAACGAGATGTTAAAATACGCGGAAGGCGACATTACGCGCGGAGTTGTAATTAGGATGTGGAAAAACCATTTACCTCTGTTCATTAAAGTGCAGTTAATTAATGACAACGACGATAAAATGGTCGTATACGCGGACAAGGTGTACCAAGTTTTAAACGAAAAGACGAATACGGATGATCATGAACATAAAAACGAGATACTTAGTTCGGACCCTTTCCGCCGCAATGCGCAAAGTAAGAAATAATAGTCTGAAAACAACGCTCGCGAACGCCAACAGCAACGAGCCAAAGCGCTATCCAAACAATAATAATCATAGTTCGGAGCCATTTATGTCGAACATATAAAAAGACCCGCTTAAACCCAAACACTCGGAGCTACGAGCATTCGAGAAACCGAGCAAGTTTAGTAACGCAAACGATTCGCACGCGCTCACGAATGTGAACGTGCTAAAAAATTACAATAATCAAAAGAGAAATTATAAAAACGAGACAGCACAGCTCAGAGACGAGCTGTGCAAATTAACCTACACGTACGGCAGTCAAGCACACTATTATAGCGAAAAATGCGTTATTACGAATTCATCTCAAAGAGAAACAAGAGCGGTCGGTCGGAAAACTATGCGCTAACCTATTAATCAGGCCTCCACGTTAAGGACAAGATATCTGGCGAAATTTTCCTAATTGATTCGAGTAAAAGCTGAATGTTCGGGCGTTAAACTTTATGCTGCGAATAGTCCGGAAATCGCGACATACGTGATAAAACGGATAATTATGGACCTCGGTTTTTCACAGACCATGGCCTGGAAGTTCGTGATCGTGGTCGTAAAAAGCGTGATTATCGGCGGCGATTTTGTCCGCGAATTTCGTGTCATACCGGACATAAAATTAAAAAAATTAATACATAGTCCGACTGGCGTAGAAATTGAATACATAGTGTGTCGTGGGGAGTTCTAAAATACAGACAATCGTTCCGAATAGCCCTTAGCCGGAAATTTTCAATAAGTTCCCACGGATTACAGGCGTCGAGCAGTTAAATCCTGCAATAAATCACGGCGTATGCCATCACATAGTGACGGAAAGACCACCAATTAGTCAGAGAGCGCGACGATTATCCCTCGAAAAGCAGCGCGCAGCAAAAGAGCAATTCGATGAGATGCTCAAAAAGGGAATCGTGCGACCCTCAAAGAGTTCTTGGACCAGTCCGATAGACTTAGTTCCCAAGAAAGATGATGTATGGCGTATTTGCGGCGACTACAGGCGGCTAAACCACGTCACGGTCGCCGACAAATATCGGATACCACACAACCAGGATTTTTCCACTCTACTTTACGGGGAAAAGCTATTTTGTAAATTGGATTTGCATAAAGCATATCACCAAATATCACCCTCTCGCCGATGTGGAACGTGAAAAGACATCGGTCATCACGCCCTTCGGACTGTTCGAATACAGCGTAATGACGTTCGAATTATGCAACGCAGGTCAGACATTTAAGCGATACATCAACAGCGCATTAGGCGATCTAAAATGTGTTTTCGTATTTCTGGACTATATTCTTATTGCGTACGAATCCGCAGAACAGTACCTTAGGGATAAACAGAGCGTAATCAAAATTACGAAAATGGCTTTCACGGATGAATATATCGAGATCAGTTTAGTCACCGATGCGTTGAACATCGCGATGGATGCGACTTCAGAGCAAAAATCCGGAGATCAGTGGCGGCCACTAGCATTTTTCTCACAAAAATTCACGCCAGCGCAGGCAAAATATGCTACCGTCGATAGGGAATTGGCAGCAATATATTATGCGGTTCGTAAAGTTTTCTATTATTTAGAGGGCCGGAAGATCGACATACTTGCCAACATCAAACCGTTAATATCTATAATGAACCACGATCAAGGTAAAGCACCCGCCGTGCGTTTCTGACAATTGACGTACATCGACACTAGAAACACTTCCCGCGCTGGAAAAGAAAACGCCGTCGCGTTTTCACGAATTTTTTTTTTCTTTCACGAATCGAGTCGTTCCGGATACCGACGATGTTCAATTGAAGTGAGGGTTGGAATCAAGACGACGAGGACGTGGTGAGCGTACACGAAAACATGAACGCGTTTAGAATCTCCACGTTTTCGACACGATTAAATTAGCGCGCGAACAGGATCTCGACGGCGAATTGTTGAGAGTCCTGCGAGACCGCGATCACCCACTTAAATTAAAACAATTAATATTAAACAACAAGGAGTATACCCCTTTTTACTGCGACATTCGCGAAAACACGATCCGTCCATATATATCCAAATCTATGCGGGACGAGATCTTCTGATTATTCCATAACACTTCGTACGTGAGCGCACGCGTAACTGATCGACTCATTAGGCATCAGTACGTCTGTCCCGACATGAGCCGTCAAATACATAGAAAGTGCAAGGAATGCGTGGACTGCCGGCTATCGTAGGTAGCTCGGCACAATAAACCGTTATCGAACCACATATTAGCTGCTGACTTCTGATTCAAACATATTCACGTGAATATCGTTAGTCCACTTCCGATAAGTAATAGTAATCAATATTGCTAACAGTTATAGACAGGTACTCGAGATGGACCAAGGTAATTCCGATAGAGGACATAACTGCTAAAATTATGGATATCTGATATCTGAGGTCATCACGACTGACCAGGGACGTCAGTTCGAGGCGCGGCTCTTTAGCGAGCTGTTACAATTTACAAGGTGCGAGCGAATTCACACAACAGCTTTCCATCCAGCAGCCGACGGAATGGTTGAGAGATGTCACCGTGACCTAAAGGCAGCAATTATGTCATAAGGAGACAACCCCAAATGGACCCGGATTCACCCAATGGTTCTGTTAGGTCTTTAGACTCGATACAGGCGTCAACCCAGCAAAATATCTGTTCGGTACAATACTCAAAATACCGGGAGCGTTATATTTAGACGACAGCATCAAGAATGATGACCGCGTATTCCTTCGTGAACTGAAAGAATATATGCAACATGTACAACCTGTCAAGGTAGAACACGAATATGCCCGCAACCCGTTCCTGTACGAAGGGATGAAAAATTGCATTCGCGTTTTCGTGCAGCGTAATTCAAATAGGCCCCCGTTACATAGGCCATATTTAGAACCGCATAAAGTCCACACGCGAGCGTTTGACGGCAAAATTGTGACGATTGAAATCCGCCGATGACGGCAACGGTGCGACATCACCGACAAGCCATTTACCACCGGAGGTTACAGGGCGCTAGATCCCAGTACACGACCTCATCGAGGAATAACCCACAGAAAGAAAACGTATAGGCCTAATATTTTGCGAAAACAGCCAATTAATCGAAATAATTAGATCGCGGGAGTGCCACGGAAGAGCACAGAATTCTAATGAAGAACACGTTCAAATACTTGCAGATTCGAGAACCCCCATCCATGTCGCTTAGGCAAGTTCAGGAGGCACTCGAAAAGCTAGAGAAGTACCATGATCCGCACCGTATGGCCCCAAGCGCCTCAGCTGCGAGATCGTCGAGACTTACTTGCGGCAATACTTTGAAGATTTTAGTATTAAGCACGAGCGTAACATGCGAAAGATACGGCTCGATTTGCGAAATACGAAATCGAAGGAGCGATTTGACCGCGACTACGTCTACCACAGCTGTTCGTTGACGGCAAACCCGTAACTAAGTTATTTTTATAGAACATCCGCGTACCGACTGGGCGTAGGCAAATTGTGAAATTCCTGGCGGAATTTCTGGCTTCCACTGAGAGGATCGAGCGCGTGCAGTAGCGATCATCTAACACCACAGCGATTTTAGACGAGGGGGACCTAGACATGTCCTGCATGCTTCAGTCTTGCGCGTGCTTGAACGAGCTGAGGTGGAAGTACAGGTGAGGCGAACCGAGTTCTATACGCCTGAAACGTAATACGAATTTTCTATTAATTTTTAAATTCACAGTATTGCAGCAAAATGTAATGTGTTTCCCAAGATTCACAAAGAAAAAGTGATATTTAGAATAATAATATTAGGTTGTCAAATATCTCCCTTCCGCCTTTATGAATTTCGCGGCTATGTACAAAGCGCTGCAGAACTCGTATCTGGCAATACTATACATCATTTGAAAGGTCTTAACACAACTTACGAAATGACGCTATGCATGATAAGTTTGGATATTGCGTTCAAAAGTTATAGACATATAAACATGGAGTTCACTAACGCCGAAATTCGCTCTATTTTAAAGTTTTCCATCGTCAAAGGCAAATCCGCTAGAGAAACGTACCTTGAGATTAATGGTGCTTGGGGGATGGCACGCTATCACTTCGAATCGCAGAGGAATGGTTTCGACAATTCGCAGCCGGTGAAAGCCATGGATAAACCCTCGACCAGAAGACCTGTGACGACGAATGCCGATCAAATCATGGAATTTATCAAGTTAGACCGGTATGTAGCATATCGTGACATCGCTCAGGAGATGAGAGTTATTTACGAAACCATTTTAAACCATTTGCAGAAGACTGGATACAAAAATGCTTGATGTTTGGGTGCCGCATGATTTGACGCAAAAAAACCTTCTGGACCGAATCAACACCTGCGATGTGCTATTGAAACGGAACGAACTCGACCCATTTTTGTAGCGAATGGTGACTGGCGATGAAAAATGGATCACATACAACAATATCAAGCGAAAACGGACGTGCTCTTAGGCCGGTGGACCGTCCCAAACAGTGGCCAAACAGGTATTGACGCTCAGGAATGTTTTTCTGTGTGCTTGGTGGGATTATAAGGGAATCATCCACTATGAGCTGCTCTCGTATGGCCAAACGCTTAATTCTACCATCTACTGTGAACAACTGGGCTGCATGAAGTAGGCTGTCGACCAGAAGCGTCCACAATTGGCCAACAGGAAGGGTATAGTATTCCATCAAGACAACGCCAGACCACACACTTCGTTGATGACTCATCAGAAGCTACGGGAGTTCAGATGGAAGGTTTTATCGCATCCACCATATAGCCTGGAGATAGCGCCAAGTGATTACCATCTGTTCCTGTCCGTGTCGAACGCCCTTAGTGGTGTAAAGTTGGACTCCAAAGAGGCTTGTGAAAAGTAGCTGTCCGAGTTCTTCCCAAATAAGGAGAGGGATTCTACGAGAGGGCTATTATGAAGTTGCCGTCTAGCTGGAAACAGATTATCGAATAAAACGGCGAATATTTGAAGTCACTCCGACCACTATAACACTTTTTATAAAGCATTGAATCAAGAGCAAAAAGATATTTGACAACCTAATATATTCTTTTAATTTATGAACGTAAAATATAGCCAGATTTTTCTCTAATACATTGATCAAGATAGTTGGTCTTTTACAATGAAGTAAAAGATATTGTTATTTCGAAAAACTACAAAATGAATTCTTTGGATGTGGTATCGTTGCGTACAAATGTACCTTTACAATTGTTAAATGACATTATACAAAAAAATGGCATGAAATTAATTTACATAAAAAATGAACAATGCATGAGATATTAACACAATTAATTTAAATTTTAATAACATAATCTTTTCGTTTGATAATGGTTTTTTTTGAAAACAATAAGGGATTTACTTAATGTAAGCGTATGTTCTTAATAAAAATACGTGTATTTGTGACTTCTAAGTGGCAGTATTGGAATTATAGAAATGACAAGTGGGGATGTATGTATACGATGATCTAAAAGTATAGTCTGATGCGACAATCGCGACGCCTATGTGTAACTGTAGTGCTCCATCTCAAAGAAATATATACTCACTCCATGACGATGGCTCGTCACTTTGGTACGCTCTGTGACCTCCCCGTGTGTGTATATTAGGTCGTCAAATCTCTCCCATCCGCTTTTCGCCCTTCATTCAATACTTTATAAAAAGTGTTACAGTGGTCAGATTTACTTCTGGTAATATTCTCTGATAAACACTGTTTTGTTCGATAATCTGTTTCCATCTAGAAGGCAATTTCATAATATCCCTCTCGCAGAAATTCCTCTCCTTATTTGCGAAGAACTCGAACAGCCACTTTTCACAAGCGTCTTTTGAGTCCAACTTTACGCCAACAAGGGCATTCGAAGTGGACAGGAACAGAGGGTAATTACTTGGCGCTATGTCCGGGCTATATGGTGGATGCGATAAAACCTTCCATCTGAACTCCCGTAGCTTCTGACGAGTCATCAACGAAGTGTGTGGTCTGGCGTTGTCTTGATACTACACCCTTCCTGTTGGCCAACTGTGGACACTTCTGGTCGATAGCCTGCTTTAAGCGACCCAGTTGTTTGTAGTAGATGGTAGAATTAAGCATTTGGTCATATGGGAGCAGTTCAGAGTGAATGATTCCCTTACAATCTCACCAAACATACAGCAAAACCTTCATGGCCGGCTTGGCCATTGTTTGGGACGGTCCACCGGCCTTGGACCACGACTGTTTTCGCTTGATATTATGCATGAGATAGTATGCGATTCGCTTGATAGTATGTGTTTCATTTTTCGTCGTCAATCACCATCCGCTTGAAAAATGGGTCGAATTTGTTCCGTTTCAGCAGCACATCGCAGGCTTTGATCCTGTCCAGAAGGTTTTTTTGCATCAAATCATGCCGCACCCAAACATCAAGCTTTTTTTGTATCCAGCCTTCTGTAGATGATTGAAAATGGTTTGGTGACTAACTGTCATCTCCTGGACATTGTCACGAGATGCCACATACTGGTCTAACTCGAGAAATTCCATGATTTGATCGGCATTCGTCGTCACAGGTCTTCTGGCCGAGGGCTTATCCATGGTGTCGCTTTCACCGGCTGCCAATTGTCGAAACCATTCCTCTGCGATTCGAAGTGATAGTGTGCCATTCCCCAAGCACCATTAATCGCACGGTACGTTTCTCTAGCGGTTTTGGCTTTGACTATAAATTTTGAACGTAATATCCAAATTAATCATTCATAGCGTCGTTTTGTACGTTATGTCAAGACCTTTCAAATGATGTATAGTATTGCCAGATACGATCTCTGTAGCGCTTGGTATATAGCCGCGAAATTCATAAGACAAAAACGGGGAAGGGAGATATTTGACAAAATAATATATATATATATATATATATATATATATATATATATATATAAGTTAGCACAATCTTCCACAAAATTCGCTTTTGGAATATTAATTTCGTTGTCAGAGCTATCTCGTATGTCGACTCAAAATCGTTCCCTTGCAAGTATTTTTTAATTTTGGAAACAGGAAGTGGTCAAGTGGACACAAATCAGGAAAAAAGAGCGCTCTTTCCGCAACTCGGGTCTAACACGTGCAATTCTTTTACACGAGTAATCGAGCACTTATTGGTAGGATGCAGCATGCATTTTAGTACCTTGAGGAATAAATTGTTTCTAGATGATATCTGTAGAATAAAGAAAAAAGATTAACACTGTGTTAACTTTTGATTTTTAAAAGCGAATTTTTTTGGGTCGCTGTGAATTTTCGCCAACCTACTCAGTACGTTGGCTTTTCGTTAATGGGTTGTATGCAACACTTAGACTTTCATCACCTGTAATAATAGTTTCAAGAAAATTTTGCTGCGTTTCAATCATTTCGAGCGAATCCCATACATAAGAATCTCGTTGCTTTCCCTGAACAAAATGCGCGCACCCCTTCTTTTGTCTGAAGTTCTTCGTATTACCTTGCTTCAATTAAACTAATATATTACATGTTTATATGCAGATTTTAATAATTTATGATTTATAATTAATTAAAGCCAGTGAACCAATAGAAATTTTATCAACAACCAGATGAATTCTGTTATATATTCACATAACAAAAGAGGAAGATAAGTGACGAAAATAATATTATTTACATAATAATAATAATAATAATTTGGTTTAATAGTCCCCGGGTATATGGGAATCGCCTACACAAAGGCATACCCACTACTTCCTGAGTGCATTCCTTCGACTGCTTCCCGCAGTCCTGAAAAAAGCTGCAAGCCGGAGACGGCAGGCAGTACCAAGGAGACCTACTCTCTCTGCCTCAACTCCCCGCCCCGGAAACCGCCGCTAGGCATTAGTTCGGAGAGGGGACTAGGTTGTTCGCCTTTGGGCGCTACCAGATCTCGGCCAAAAGTAAAAATTTAGGGAAGGTTCATCTTCTTCCGCCTGAGGCTATTCTCAGCGAAATAGGCATCTTTTCTCCGTGTCTCCTGTCTATACAGAATCTGGGGGACATTGCCTTCCGGAGTGACCTTTCCAGCATCTCCCCGAACAGCCCCCTCCGCTGCTCCCACTGTCTACAGACAAAAAATGTATGATAGTTTCGAAGAAGAATAATAATAATATTAATAATATTAATAATATTATTATTAATAATAATAATAAAAATAATAGAGGCCTACGATGGCTCGATCGCTAGACCGAAGGACTAGTAACTTGGTGATCCGAGTTCAAATCCCGATCTCGCCGATTAATACAGGCACCGCTGTAATAATTTACATGTGCTTTGTTTACAAACACATCGTAGACCTCCGTCGCTGATTAGCACCGGTATTTGGAAGTATAAATAGATCGACGTTAAATACATAAAAAAAATAATAAGAATAATAATCATTTTTATATTTTGGCGTGGAAACCATGTTTCCAGTTCAAATTCTCAGGAACATATATACTACCCTAAGCATCTAGAGCCAGATTAGTAATTGACGACAAACCAACTTTCTTAAAGGGATTTTTTCATTTCTCTTTACTAAGTGTGATCAGAAATTAAGTTAAATTTCAATTTATTAGAAAATATTCATTTATTCATCAATCTTTATGTGTCTTCTTCAATGTAATACCCCTCAGATATAACAAACCTCTGCCATCGCTTTTTCCAATCTTAAGAACATTTCTGATAAGTAATGTTCTGGCCTTCAGTTCTTCCAGCGATGCAGTCTTTATCTCCTGAATCTTAGTAAAACACCGTTTTTTCTTCTTAACAGATGGCTCATATTGTGTTGTTATTGGTCAAAAAATTACTGACAAGCAACGACATGTGAGCTGATACATTATCCTATACATAAGAACAATGACTATAATGGTATAATAACAATGACTGATTTTTCCACAATTATGGAGGTTTCATTCGTATTGTTTCATTTAAATAGCGCATAACTTCAAGGTAAAATTCCCTATTAACTACACAACCCTGTGCATGATGCCTTTTGACATATCAAATGCTGGTGCGTTCTTTCAATGACTGAATAGACCATGTAATCAAATCAGAGCTTGAGTCTAATGCGTTTTTGGATATGGATGATATCATGATTATTACGGAAATATTCGAAAAATACTTGGAGTGTACCAAACGTGTGCTCAAGAGGGTTGAATAAGCTAACCTTATGACTACAATTCAATTGTTCTAACCTTATGACGACAGGAAAAAGATAAAATTTGGTCATATCGAAGTAAGATACATAGGTGATCTCGTTAATCGAAAAGGATTTCGACGTAATCTTGATAAAAGCGAAGTGGTGATGTAATAACCGGAACCACGAAACCTCAAGTGAGTAAAACAACCTCATGAACCATTTATTAAAGGCAGTGATTTCCATCAATATTTTTTTTCAAATTCTAGATTACTGTAAACATAAAATCATTCTTTGTGATTTAAATGCAAAAACACTGATAATATCAACATTCTTATTATATATATATATCTATTATATATTATATTTTACTATTGCTCAAGCATTCTGACTTGAACTGACTTTATGCCTATTGCAAACATGTTATATCACCGAAAAATAGGAGCAAGAGATATAACACATTCATCATAAGCCACTTTCTTCACTCCGTTGCACTTTTACCAACTCTAAAGCAAAATTTAATTGCAACACGTTATTTGATATTTTTATTCACCTTAAAGAATAAGAATGACCACTTTGATACTGGCCAGTTACTGATCAACTCTATGTAATCCAAAGGATTTGAAACTACTTATAGAGGCAGAGGAAGGTTGTAGTAGCTAGTGAACAAGTCTCATAAAGCTGGCGCAAGTGGTACGAATTTTATACTGGTAGTCTTATAACGCTTGGAACACACTGTGTATATCTCCAACGTAAAGAAGATTTAGCGATTAATTATTGTAAAGGAAGAAGGAAACCCCTTTAATTTTGAGTATATTCTTATAGCTGATATTATCGACACCACTGTGTCTATAATACCTATACATGACTTTTAAGTCAACAAGATCTGAGATAGATTTACGAGATGGAACGAAATGTAACGGGAATCAAGCTGTGGTGTATAGAGAGAGAGACAGAGCGAGAGTGGAGAGAATAAGTAGGGATAGACATTTTGGACCAGATATATATTAGGAAAATGTTCTCTGAATCACTCTGCGAAGTTCTATCACAGTGATTACATCGGTTCTTCCGCATAAATATTTATAGCGCAAAACCCTCTTCTATTTCGGCAAAAACATGATGATCGATTAAGATGAGCAACACTCGGCTGTGAAATTTTGTTTTCTGTTACTTATGGATAGTCTGTCCTCAGTAAAATCGGAGTGTACAAATGTAGAATAAAATGTAGATATGTCAGTTGAAGATCAACCCCCTTCAGGACGCTCAGCGACTTCTAGGTGCAATGCATGACGAAAACGTAAATAAAATGAGTGCTCTCATACAGGAAAACGGATGGCAAACCATGGGTGTCAACCCCAAAAACAAAGCAACAATTAAGCCATTGGAAGTTACGTGACAAATAATTTATTTATAAGGTGTTGTACATGCAGAATTCATTCCCCCAGGTCAAACTGTAAAACACATGTTTCACTTGTAAGCTTTCATAAGATGAAGGGAAAATATTCAAAGAAAAAGACCAGATCTTTAATAATCTCCCTAAAGCAGTTTTTGACCAAAAACAGCGTGACACCAATCATGTGGGCCTTCACGCACTCACTAGTCTGGCCCCCTGTGTTTTCTATTTGTACCTAAGCATATGAGAGGTAAGTGTTTTATCACTGTATAAGATGGCTGTATATCGTGATATCAAAATGATGCCGTATATTAAGAACTGTTTCCCAGTTTTCAAACCATCAACGGACGATTTTATCAAACTTACTCGTTTGAAGCGAGCATTACAGGAAATATGGCCAGGAAACGGTTGTCGGGACCTTATATTGCAGAATTTATTGGAGAGTCGACGTGCCGCGAGTGGCTAAAGCGGTTCAAAATTGATGATTTTGAAGTTGAAATCTTCGATCACTTCTGAAAACCTAAAAGTTTTGAAGAACGGGGGAGTTAGACGCATTGATCGATGAAGATCCTTGTAAGTTTCAAGAAGAACTTGGTACATCATTGGACGTCAGGCAACAAGCCGTTTCCTTGCGCCTAAAAGCATTGGAATTCATTCAAAAAGTTAGAATGTGTGTGTCGGACGAATTGAAAACAAGAGTCGTCGAACGGCGATTTCGGATGTTCGAAATACTGTTGCACTGATATTCACCTAAATTAGGTCATGTTCTGCAAATCGTGAGATAAAAAGTGTGTCATACTAAACTACTTCCGAATTGTCAAATCACCAAAGGATCATTATCTCCAATGCAACTTATTCGTTTTAAGCGACCATTACAAGAATAACGGACAGAATATAGGGCCGATAAGAATGAAGTCCGTTATTTTTCATCACGATAACGCTCGGCGATATGCTGCGGCTTCGCTCAAGAACTATTTGCAGAACAGTGGATTAGAAATGCTGGTTCATCCATTTTACAGTTCACAGACCATCTCACTACCACATGTTACGATCAATATAGAATACTCTTACAGGAATGAGCTACAGTTCAGTAGAGACAATTAAAAGTTGTCTCAATATGTTTTTGCGCTCGAAAGACAAGAAATTTTTTTGGTCCGGAATTTATAAATTGCAACAAAGATAGGAAAAAGTTATAGCTTCCGATGGACGATACTTTGAATAAAGCATATGCAATAGTTTTTTCAGAATAAAACCTTAAAATTTTGGAAAAACGCTGGAAACATGAAGTATCCCAATCTAGACCTGAATTATAAAAAATTAATAGATTTACTCTCAAATCTCTATACTTGAGGTTAATTTCTTCAAACTATATTAATCGCAAATAATCGAAATTTTTTTATTCATACACTTTGCTATGTACACGTTGCAAGCGATTTAAAAAAAAACATTATTCTTTAAAAAACTTAAAACTATAAAGAAATAAATTGTATCATTAACTGTAAGATACCTGAGCCAAACTTAAATTGCTTGTCATAAACAGTATTTTATGCTGTATCTTTCAGATACTAAATTCATTTTTAAATATATGGAGTCTCTATGAGTTCAACAAATTTTAAATATTTCCGAGTATAAGCTTTCCAACGTACATCTATGTCATCCACATTGAACTTTGCAAATGTCTTGATCCACAAATTTTAAAAATTCAAAATTGAAACATTATATATATATATATATATATATATATATATATATATATATATGTATATATATTTTAATAAATAAATGTTTTAAATAAACGAATGAAGAACAAAGGAAATACTCTAAAGATTAAATTTCTGTATTGATTTGTAAAATTGACTAAACCAATCATTTGGAAAATGAATTTGTCTGATAGTACGGGAATTGGAAATACATCGTGGGTCGCGAGCTGCATAACCAGCCGTCAATGATATTTTATCAGTTCTGATCTATTATAATAGAAACCAGCTTTTTTAAAAGTCGATTTTGTAGATGAGAATATCAGAAGGAATGGTATTTTCAAAGTAGATTTCATTTAAGGAAAGGCGTGTTACAATAATTTTTACAATTAAATTATTAATTTTTCTAATATTTTAGCAACGAATATTTTTTCTGAAATTCACTTTTTAATTAATTTACAAAGTTTGACTTAGTTTAAAAGTTTAACATAGAAGCGATCAACAGAGTGTATTAATCAATTTAAAGTATGACGATTTTAGAGTAAATCTAGCAAATTTTAAAAAATTCATGTTATTTATTTGACAAAATTTTTTTTTTCAAATAATATCTAGAAATAGGTGTCCATTATTACTAGGTATATAAAATGAAAAAAAATATCAGGCAATCATGAAATACCATAGATATACGTTTGAACCGATTATTTAATATAGTTCCTTCGATATATTATTAGTTTATGAAAATTCTTGCAATATATTTTTATTACTAATTTTGTTACTAATATTACAATGATATTAATATTACAAGTCTAATATCTAATGCAATACTACACTTAATTCCACTTTTAAGAGTATTACTGTTAGCTTTCAATGAAAAATTGATTTTATTAGCTTTCAAAGCTTCTGTTAAAAAGTAAGTGATACTAAATGAATAAATATTTTTATCGGTCTTACAGTCTTTATAATATAATATATGAACTAACTTTAAACTTTATAATATAATATTATGATTAAAATAATGACAGTCTAACTATCATGTTTTTAATTGCATCCATGATAGAATTCAATTTACAAAACAAATTGAATTAAAGAATAAATTAAGGTTTTGGGTCTCGTAGAGTGTTATAGAGTTAGTAATAATAGAGTACAATTAAACTGGTATACAAAATCTACATGGTCCAGTAGGTTATTATATTTTAAATCACACCATAAATTCGGAAATAAGATAGCTTCCATAAAAGGAGTCAACGACAGAGCAATAAAATTATTAGACAAAGATTTTATAAAAGAGAATTTTAAATTAGTTAAAAACATATTCATTAATAATGACTATCTAGTATACTTTGTAGATAAAAGAATTGCAGAGAGATTAGAGGAGATATACTATAATACTACAGAACATAATATAAAAGACATAAACAATAATAATAAAATCTCAGCCTTATCATATGTAAAAGGTTTGTCATAAAGAATTACAAATACTTTAGACAAATATATTATCCAAGTTTACTTTAGAAATAATAATATAAGAAGCCTATTTAATAATTGCAAAGATGTAGATCATAAATAATTCAAAGTAACAATAGTATACAATATTAATTGTAAAGTCTGTGATAAATATTACATATGCCATTTTATAATTTTCATCGTTTCAGTGCATCTTTCATAAGCGTTAAATCAAACTTTAATTGCAACAGATTCAATATTTTTATGTATCTTAACAAATGACAGTGACCATATTAATACTCCCACGCAAATTACTACTGAAGAATTGTATATAATCCGATAAACTGTTTTCTTTATTCCAAATCGTTCAGGAAAGTTTTAGAACCGTGAAAGGTCTTAGTTATCTACCATTTAGAATGCATGCACCTGTCATATTATCCAATGATACTTTACCAAATTTAATAATGATTTGTGATGGTATGACTTGTGAGAAACAGGACAGTGTCGGCACATTTTTCTGTATGGGGAACTAGAAAAGTGTAGATTTTTCGTATGTCAACCCTATGCTTAGGTAACAAAACATTTTATACGGAATATTATTAATATGTCATTAATTTAGCGTCATAATGGTGTAAATTTAAAACATATTTATGAAGGCCATATATATATTGACTTTACTTTTAAAGAATTTCGAAATTTTTATTGTAACTTCTGGAAAAGTAATAAGAATGGCTTCCATTTCATCGACAAAGATAGAACGATGCAAGATGGTAGATGTAAAAAAAGATTCGACTGTTTTACAATAAACGCGACTTAAAGTCCGCGAAGCGAGCCTAGGTAAGTCCAGGTGCACGTGGGTCGAGCCCAGTAGAAAATAGTGCTGGGTTAGTGCGACGGATAATTGCACTAGAATGCGCGAGATCACGAAGTGTGAGCTAAGTACACGAGACATGTACAGTGAAATATTCATAGACACGAACCGTCAGCCACACAGGCGAATCGCCAATTACAAATACTTATATGTACCTTATGATAGTGCATGATATGTACCATATGAAGTTGCATGCAACGTGCGCTTAGATCATAACATCTATACGATGGACTGGGTGAGCACTGCAACAGTAGTGCTGAACACCCACTTCACTCCGGATAACTCAAAAAGCGAGACGCCAGAGCAACAAAGTATAAGAGCCTTTTCAAGCACTTCCATCCATGGGAACCGAGGTTGAATTCAATCCCGCCGTGTTGGATCAGGTCTTGAGGTAAGGCTCGTGGCCTAGTCAGTTTTGACTTGGCCATTATTCGATTAGCACTGCTGATCATCAGGCAGGAGGTAATCAACATATACAACTCGTGCTTGAGATTTTCGGTCATTCCTAACAAGTGGAAACTTGGACAAGTGGTCACGATTAGAAAAGGGGAAGATAAGGAACGTGAGGACCCTGCCTCCCATAGGCCCATATGCTTACTGCCTATATTAGGCAAAGCCCTAGAAGCTCTGATACTGAAAAAATTAAATAGGATTATTGATAACAAATTATCTCTGTGACAATTTAGATTCAGGAGAGGGCGATTCATAGTGAACGCCATTATTCAGTTGCGTAAGTCCGTGAATGAATCGGGCAAAAATATATTGTTGTAATTTTCCTGCACATTAAAGGCGCCTTTGACAAAGTTGTATGGCCAACTGTATTAACAGCACTAGAGAAAGGCCTGCCCCAAGGGTCTCTATAAGTTAATAAGCGATTACTTGAATGGCCGTCGAATTCTCATACAAGATGGCTTTGAGCAAGTACAACTTGGAATCAATAAGAGATGCTAGCAGAGATTCTTACTTGGTTCATCTCTATTGAACCTTGTCCTTGATTCTCTTCTTTAGCAGCTCTCAAGACTTTGCTGTGAGGTCATCGCTTATGCCGATGACATTGCGCTTCTGGTGGAAGGAGACTCTGACGTAGAGAGAACGGAAGGATAGCTCAGAGTTATATTGAAGAAGTGGAATCCCAGTGTCGCCTCAATAAAAGGAAGCTGGCCTCTGAAAAGTGTTGCTCTCTCAAAATTGTCTCAGAAGATTGTTACTGATGTTGCTACAGATCACCTTCATCCGAAAGTCCCCTCTTATATTTTTATAAGGATGAAGAGATTAGAAAGCTTGAGATATATTGAAATCTACTTCGGCGAATATATTAAAATCGGTTACCATTTGAAAGCAATACAATCGAAGTGTATGGATTTTTTTAACAGGACCGGACACCTGCAAAGATGCGAGTAGGGCCTCAAATTTAAGGCACTTAGTGCTATCTATACCGGGCTGTTTCCACTTGTCACTGTATAAGTAGCAGCAGGTTGACACAATTTGATGGGTGTAGAACAGCAAAGCAAGTTGGCAACTGCTCAAAGACATGCGATTATTAGAGTCACCGGTGCGTGTAGAACCACCTCGACAGATGCTCCAGCAGTGATAATGGGCAAACTCCTCATCATGCTAGAATACAGACGCAGAGCGGACCTGTATGCAAACCGTAAGAATGCAACAATACTTGAGGACCAACGTCTTGCCGCACGAGAGATATCAGAAAGAAATCTGATGACTGGCTAAAAATCTGGGATATCTCAACAAAAGGTAGGCTGACACATTCTTACCTACCTAGTGTCAGAGATATGATTAGGGCAGATTGCATTAGACCGTCGAGATGGTTAATTCAATTTCTCACAGGGCATGGAGACTTTGGGTCTTATCTCTCTCGATTCCATCTGAGACAGAGAGACACATGATCATGCGGATTCACCAGAGCATGTCCTATCGGACTGTTCCAAATACAAAGAAATTAGTATTAGGTTGCAAAGAGAAAATAATATCTCTATTGAGGTAAGAGCTTTATTGAGTCAAGAGTCCTATACAGCGCTGAAAACATCAGCAAAGGAACTACTGCCGACCAAGAATTTGATAGATGCAAACGAAAATCTGCTTGAGGTAAAAATAATAGAAGGACTTGAATAGGCAGATAGAAAACTGATAGTTTGGAATTGACAGATTTATACAAAAATTAAAATCGTACTCATGGAAATTTAGAATGTTAAATATATTTTATTTATTTATTTTCCTAAATAAGTAGACCAACACTATAAACTGGTCTATAAAACTGTAAATATAGAACCGCAATAAATACATAACCTGCCTAAATCTGGAACTAACACAAAGTTGAGCAATTAATGAAAATTTTTGGAGCATAACCGGTCGATAAAGCGAAAGCTAGGTGCGGCTCGGGATGTTTATGTACAACAAAGCATAACTCAGCGATCATTGTTTTTTTATAGTCTGCTACCCATACTCATACTCACCTTCCACCAGGTGAATCTTTGCATCCGCGTCCAGTAGTGGCGTAGGAGTACAAACATAAAATGCATCAACAACTGTAATTTCTGGTTCCTTTTTTTCCTATTTCTCTATCTTCCCCGTTCACAGATGTGATTTCCGTCTGTGTTACTGGTTTTCCATTGATTTTCATTTCATCTCTCTCTAGTTTTGTGTAGAGATTTGCTTTTACTCTTCTGTTCCATCTACATTCTCTTCTATACTCGGTACTAATTCATTGGACTTTTTTTCTGTTGTTTATCGCTACATATCCCTTTTTTACTTTGTTTACAATTTGAGCTATCTGCACTTCTCTGATTTTATAATGTCTCCATAGCAAAGTTTCCGTTCATTTTTCATTATTTGATAAAGATCAATGTTTTCTAGTTTATATATGATGCTATCAGTGTCAGTGTCAGTATATAGAAGTTTGCACTTTTCTCTCACTCGTTATTTCATGTAAGAGTAATGAAAGTGATAAACAATTGGTTTAGCTTAATCATGTATACAAAGAGCAACGTATGTTTTTTTAGCTGACTAGCTATATTTTCATCGAAAATAGCACAATGCGTGCTTCTGCTCTATATCCATCTTTCAATTTATTTACAAACTGCAAGTCAATGCGAGGTCGCTTTTGCTCAATACACCTTCCACAAACAGCGTTAATAAAAGGTTGTAGAAGAGATATACAGAATGAAACAGAATTATCTAATATATTAAATACAGAAGTATATCAAATCTGCAAAAAAACAACTTTTAACAAAAATAAAATAGTTAGGCGAGTTTGACGTGTTCTTAGCATCTGACGATTTCAATGATCTGATTTTTAATTTCATTATATAATATTTTATATACAATTTTTGTAAAATATATATAAGATTTATAAGTTGTAAATTTCTTAATATGCTAATAACATATATTATTATTATTATTATTATTATTGAACAATACGCTGGGATGTTTGATTAGGATAATAACAAAATAACAATACTGGTCTGTAATAAAAAATACTACTTTATTACAAATATAAATGTGTTGAGATTTTGGAAGCTAAAACAAAAGTAAAGTCGCTCAAGCGTTTTTATGCAGTTTTTATTCACCTTGGTTACTATTAAGATGTTTCTACGATCTTTTTCTTTCTTTTTGCTGTTTCTACAGATAAGTGAAATATCTCCACGGCAATGAACAAATTAATAATAATTAATAAATAATTGATAGATTAATAATAATTATATACAATATATAATTAAGTATAATTATATATACCGCTCACAACGTTTCAATGGTTTAATTTAGCGTGAATAAAAATTGAATAACAAAGAACTAAAATAATAAAATTATAATACAATATTGACCTGAACAGAGATCAGAGAACAATAATTCAGCACGTTCTCATACAACATATTTAAACTACATTCCCCTCGACTCGGGGTCAAATTTCGGGCTATAAACCCCACTCGCCGGTCGTAGCCCAAACTCTCGTGCAGTCTGACGGTCGAAGACCCCGAGGTGGCAAGCCGAACACGTCACCTGATATCAAACTTCCCAACATTTCCTCAAAGCTAGAATACGACCTATCTCAATATAAGTCCATAGAATAGCTTTTTTAACGAAAATATTGAGAAGCTCCCGTCACAGCACGGATCATTGCTTTTAGGAAGCATAACCTGTTTACCACTTTTGAAAACCTCAAGATTTTCACATAGCAAGTATTCGCTCACCTTATCTGTGATTCCGTATACAAGCTATTTTATGGCAAAACCTTCGGTTTTCCCGTCACGGCACATATCAAGCATGTACCTTATGTGTACATATAATTGGGCTTATGGAGAGAGTTCGCTCGCGATCGTTACTATAACTATAATATTGGTAACTATGATTCGTATTTCTTACATAATAAATAATCACAAAGTAATTTTTCATGAATTTACTATTTTAGAACGAATGTCTGTAAATTTCCAATCTTTGCTGTACATTAGTTTAACATCATAATTCGCTGAAATTCTGACGCATATGAAGCCGCTTTGTCCGAAGTTTAAGAGTCCGAGAGATCGCGTTATAATTATGTTTCCTTTATCAGACTAAGCAGGATATCTAATTCTATCAGTGAACTGATTTTTATTTTAATTGTAGAAGAATATTTTTGTGTTAATATTTGAGGAGAGGTCAATAAGTCCTTAGAAAACCTAAGACATGGCGCTCGTAGCATCACAAATGATCTGTTTCTAGTAAGCATCGTTCCTCGCTAGGTAGCTGGCAAAGTTGCAGCTATATCTACCTTGTGGTTTCGTTTTTATCATTAGTAAGTAAATAACTTTTGTTTGCTTAAGAAAATGTAAAAAAGTGAGTTTAGAGCGGTGATAAAACATTTCTATTTAAAAGGTTTAACAGCAAAAGAAATAACAGCTGAATTGGATTCAGTTCATGGAAAATTTGCCTCTCTTTTTGCAACACTTTACGATTGGATAAATAAATTTGAGCGTGATCGTACATCAACAGAAGATGAACATCGTTCAGGGCGTCCCGTAGACGTAAATACCCCGGAAGTTATCGATAAAATCCACGACATGTTGTTAAGTCACCGAAGAATAAAAATGCGCGAAATAGTTAAGGTGAAAGAAGTTTCAAAAGATACCGTCGTTTCAATTTCACACGATAAGTTGGCTAAGAAAAAAATATCTGCAAGTTGAGTGACGCGTTTGCTCTCAGCTGAGAAAAAATGCAACCACGTGGTCTCTTCTAAGGCTCTTTTGGAGCGCATGCATCGCAACCCAGATCAGTTTCTGCGTAGATTAATCACTGTAGATGAAACATAGCATACCACTACACTTCCGAGACGAAAGAACAGTCTAAACAATGGATTAGTAAAGGCGAACGGGATGCAAAGAAGGCAAATACGATGAAATCAGCTGGAAAGATTATGACTACTTTGTTTTGAGGTGCACGTGGTATTATCCTTTTTGACTATTTGGAAAAGGGACAGAGGATTACTGGAAAGTATTATGCGTCATTATTAAGTCAGTTACATGAGAAAATAAAAGAAAATCGTCCTCATTTGACGAAAAAAGGTCCTCTTTTTCCAGGATAATGCACGAGTACATACGTGCGCTGTTTTGATAGCTAAAATTCAGGGATTGAAGTTTGAATTGATAGACCATCCACCGTACTCATCAGTTCTGGCCTCGAGTGACTTCTTCCTACTTCCAAATTTTAAAAAATGGCTCAGCAGACAACGGTTTACGTCAAATGAGGAGGTCGTCGCTCACACACATGTTTATTTTGCGCAACTACAATAATCATGCTTTTCTGAAGGCTGAAAATAATTGGAGATAGGTCTGTCAAAGTATATTGAACTAGAAAGAGATTATGTTGAAAAATAAAAAAAAAATTATTAAAAAAAAAATTGTTTTTCTCAAGACTTATTGACCTCCCCCCGTATTTGGGACTTTTAGAAAGTTTTTTATATAATTTTTTTATAAAATACATGAGAAGATGTATTTAAAATTCTAACTATGCTAAGAACATATCATATTTGCCTAATTATTTTACTTTTGTTAAAAGTTTTTTTTTTTGCATATTATATATTACATTATATTATTTATATTATTTTTAAAATAAAATTAATTCATATAAATTTTCTGTAGCTGATAAAGTATACTCACTTTTAAGATTATTCTTTTTTCCAAATTTATAACCAAAAGACGAAATTCTTTTATATGTAAAAAAGAACGTCCTGAATGTGATCCTTCAATAGTTTTTCTCAATTAGTCGACATGTATATTGTGGCACTCTGACTTGTGAAATATTTAATGTCGCTCATTTCTTTACCATTTTTTGTACAGAAAACTCTAATATAAAATTACAATTTACCTTTATTGCACCATATTCATGAACATACTCTTAAACTTCAGTTTAAAAGATTTTCTAATCATCATTCAAGACACCAAGAATATAAACATGATTTAAATTCACCACTACACAGGATCTTATTCGATTTTGAAAATCCGACTGAACTTCTCGACATTATAATTTAGCAACTGCCTCTTTAGAGTTAAAATCTCCTGCTTGCAGAAGGTTGAGTTCAAACGATGCCCGTATACGTGAAAGATGTATAAAACGCGGTGAAAATTTATTTTTTCCTCAAGCGAGAGATTAGATTTTTACATTATTTTCGTCACTGCTCACATTATTTTATTATATGTATTCAGTCAAAAGGGGATGCCATCTTTATTAAATTTTTGAATACATTGTAAAATTTCACGTAATAGTTCCACAAGGTGTTCAATTAATGCGGTGGAAACGTTTCGATATTCTAATTTTGCCGCTGCCTGTTCAGAGTTTAAAACTGCTTCATGCTGAAGGTTCTGTTTAAATGATGCTAGTATATACAAAAGTTGTGTAAATCAGAAACAATATATCTATTTTTTCTGAAGAGAGATTAGATTTTTTCGTCTTTGCTCACATTGTTTTATTATATGTATTCGGCTAGAAGTAAATATCGTCTCTACTACAGGTTTTAATATATTCTAAAATACCACGTAATACGTGCCCAATGTATTAAAGTGATGTTTTGGAAACCATTTACACTATCATTATTACTTTTTATTAAATTTATTTTTTTATTGAAATTTACTTGTCTTTTAAATCTACTTGAATAGTAGTGGAAGGGACTTTAAGATCCAATCAGAGAGAAGTCTTTTCTTTTTAGCACCCAATCGAACATATTTTTCTTAAAAAAGGGAAGGATAAATTGTGGAACTAATCAAAACCATTAGTTACTAAGATAACCTTTTATTTTTAACAATTAACTAATTCTAAAAAGAAGAGATGTTTTAGGAGAAGGAGAATCTTTTTATAAATTGAGCGTAGTGCATTAAACTTTTTTCTTATCTGTTCTGTTTAGCACTCCTCTTTTCAAGTAATAGTATAGTGATGGCTACAATAGTAGAATAGAACGTGATGTTCCGAAAAAATATCTAAAAATATTTACAGATAAAATATGATTGTGACATACAAAGTTTCCAGAGAAATGAAGGTAAACAATTTATCTTCAAAGAAGTAAGTTTCCCGAGTTTGGAATATGGTTCACTGCCAACGGCGTATCTATTTCAGTGACCAATTATTTGAAAAAAATTTCCGTCATACAATTAAAATATAAAAAATAAGAAAGTATAATTAACAAGATAATATTAATAATATGAATATGTAAATTACGAAATATTTAAATACTGGAATCACTGAATCACTGGAGAGAAAAGAAGAATAGACAGAAAACTTTAAATACATATAACTGGCCCAGAAATTGGATTAAACGAAAAAATTTGTCACCCCCTTCTCGCCGTTCACAGCAGAATAAAATGCATTTTTTTCTTTTTAGAAATAATTATTTTATTTTAATTGTTAATTAAACATTTCTTTATATTCATTAAAAAAGTAAAAAAGTTTAAATATTTTCTGAAAAATTAAAGAAAAATTACTGCCTTCATGCAATCGGTTATTGTCGCTGTATGGACAATCTCGAAAAGTGTGCAAATAATTTATATAATGAAATGAATTTTATCTCTATAATTTGATTTTATTATATAATAATATTATTGAAAATTTACTAATATTACAACACAAACATCTGGTTCCTACTACGGATTGCTTTGCTTTCCGAAAGGTGGTTGATTTCTTCATCCTGTTATCTCCATTGGGTACAATTACGTTCTTTCTCAGTTAATCGACGTTTTGTTTGACGTAGACACTGGGCAGTAGGTGAGCAGTGATCCAAAAGTATACAATTCAAAATATGACGCGTGCTGCTGTTTGTCATTCCACCACAAAGAAAACATTCTTAAACTATCAGTTACAGCAGGAGTACTGTCACCTGGAAAAATACAGAAATACAGAATTGGTATTGATTATATGTATAGCGCGATCATGTGTTCGATACTCTCGTTACATACCAATACACGAAGTTGTTAAATTTTTCTACTTTGCTTTGAAAATAAATATTTGTTTTTTTTTCTGGCGTAGATACAGCTCGTTGCAAATATACTGAATATAAAAAGTTAATACTTAATTATTAATTTTTAAATGAAAACATTTATTAATTATTCTAAATTAGGTAATATTAAAGCGAAATACCTCACGCACACTAACGGGATTGATGGCAGTGCATGATATATATTTGACGCAGCACGAAATGCGCCATTCTGTCGGAAATTGCTACGTAACATATTCGATCGGCTTGGATTATTGGTGGCGGTTACTTTACACGCAAAACCCTCATGTAAACAATGACAGTTGCAATCGAACTGGGATGACTCCGTACCTAAGCAGATTTATACTTTGTGGTGTGAACTTTGTAGCAAATTATATTTGTTAAAATTTTTTATATTAGTTTAAAATGATAAAAAAATGAATACGTAATCAATGTAAAAATAGATTTTTTCACTGATTTTCAATTTTAAAATATCTTCGATACTTCAATCATATTTTTTCATGTATTATATATTTTAAGACATCTTTTCATTAGCATAACAATATAGTAGAATAATATTTGCTTTAATTTATAAAAAATTTTATTTTTCTCGTTCAAAATTTTAATATTTTTCTTTTTCTATGTTACATAAAACATGAATGTTCGTTACTTAACATATTGAGTATAAAAATAAATTTCCAGTGTTTGTCAAAAGATAGCGTCAACGGCAAATTAGGTCATTCTCTGCATATGGTGTAGAAAATGGCCTAATCTCAGCATTATCAAAAGGGTATCGTATATTACGAACTGCTTCCATGTTGCCCATCCATCGAAGGACCATTGCATCGAATCCAAATTATTCGTTTGAAGCGATCATTAGAGGAACAACGGCCAGAATATGAGACCAGGTATGAGTCTGTCGTTTTTCATCAGGATAACGTTAGGCTGCGATTTAAGATTTCGGCCAAAAACTATTTGAAGAATAGTGAAAGGAAAATTCTGCCTCATCCACGTTACAGTCTAGACTTGGCCCCATCTGACTACCACTTTCGATCAATGCTCTTACGAGAATATGCTTCACTTGGGATTGAAAGACGAGAAATTTTTTTAATTTGGAATTCAGCAATTACCACAAAGATGGGAATAGTTATAGCTTCTGATGGACGATACTTTGAATGATAGAAATATAACGATATTTTCATAATACAAGTTCATATTTCGGAAATAAACGCTGGAAACTTACTCGCACACCTAGAATTTATATGTATATATATATATATATATATATATGTGTGTGTGTGTGTGTGTGTGTGTGTGTGTGTGTGTGTGTGTGTGTGTGTGTGTATATATATATATATATATATATATATATATATGTGTGTGTGTGTGTGTGTGTGTGTGTGTGTATGTATATATATATATATATATATATATATATATATATATAGATATATTACGTGGCGAACTTAGTCTCCGACCTTAATCAAAATATTTTCCGTCATTTTCCTCTATTTTTTCCTATCTTTCTGGCAACATAGCGATATCGTGGCGAATGAACGATGGCGGATTCAAGGCGACCCAATCTTCTACAAATTTTTACACTTCTTGAACATGTCGGAAGTGCGTATCAACGAGGTCATGTTGCGTCGATCTAAATAGGTGGTAATCAGAAGGCGCTATGTCTGACGAATATGCTGGGTGCGGCCAGATTTCCCATTCCAGCTTCAACAGAGTGCTTTTGACGGCTTTTGCAACATTTGGCCAAGCGTTGTCATGCAAGAGAATGACTTTGCGCCTATTTCTGTTGCAAATCATTCAGTTGGGGTTTGTATACCCCAAAAGGAACAGTTTCATTCGGCTTTAGGAATACTTAGTACAGCACACACTGTTGGTTCCACCAATTGCACAGCAATATTTGTTAGTCGTGGATGTTCCGTTTTGGTGTCGATGTGAACAGTTAGCCTGGGTCCACCCATGACTTTATGCGCTTAGGATTCTCATAGTAGATCCAGTTTTCATTACCAGTCACAATACGCACCTTCGGTCAAATCGTGTGGCATCCGTTTCTCTTCTCTATGAATCATTCCCATTGCATGTAAACATTTACCAATTGCTCTGTCACTGACTCCTAAGTTCTTAGAAAGTTTTTTCTGCGTTTGAGTTTTGTCCAATAAAGCTTGCAATTCACTATCTTCAAACTCTTTCAGTTGTCCACTACGTTCTTTGTCATAAGCATATGTATTTCCACTTCTAAACCACTAAAACCACTCTTTACATACTAGGTGATGGAGCTTGTTCGCCAAAAGAACATGCTAAATAAACGCTTTATCACAATTCATTTTTCACTCATCAAAAAATTCTAATATATACACCAATTATGGTGCCTGTTAACTCAGTTTTATTGGTAAATGCCAAAACTATAATAAAAAATAATTACTAGATCCAACATATCTAACTTTTCGTACTAATTATATCACAAAATATGTAGACATATTATAATTCTAAAAAAAACATAATATATAGAGATATAAAAATCTATTAAATTAAAATAAAACTTCTATTCATTAAGGGGCACCTCTAGTCTGTTTGCAGAAATTTTCAAGATTTTTTTCTTTCAGTAAACTTTATTATCACACTACAATTTTTTTATATTAAATAAATACATAATGAAGTCTGCAAAAAAATTTTTTTTTTTCATTTTTCATCCAATATGGCCCAGATATGGCTGCCACAACGAAGCTTGCTTTTTTTTGGCTGACATCATATCTTGACACAGGAAGCTCTGAAATGAAAAATTCAAGAAGCATATTAAAGTATAAGAAAGTGGCTATAGCCTATACTAAAATCAAGAAGTTTAAGTAAAATAAAAAAAAATGGCAGGCTTTTCTAATTTTCGGCTTATTTTTTGAGGTTATGTTGTTTAAAAAAGTGCTCAAATGTAATCGAATATTCATAATTCTAGTACGGGCTATAACTATATGTGTGACGAATAATCTCTCAAAATTTCAGCGCAATCAGTTGAATAGTTTTTGTTAAATCATGTCAGCCAGGTCAAAAAATGTTATTTCGAGAAAAACGCGTTTAAAATAATTTTTTGAAAACCTGTGTAAAAAACGAAGAAATAAACCTCTTGCACTCAATCCGCGATACCAGCTCCACATAATTTCTTCCTGGTCCTCAAAAAACTCATTTTCATGCGCCTTAGCCTTTCTAAGCTCGAGTCGCCGTTCTTTTAAAGCTTCAATGCTGCGACGATTTCCTTGCTTAATTCTATTTTCGTCCTGTCTCTGCGCAAAATCCACTGCTACGCTGCCAATCGAAATACCCATGGTTTCCATGATTTTTAATAAAGGTAAAAATCCTTCATTGAAAACGCACACAGCACAATAGGTAGCAATTTCAACAATTTTCTTCCCAGAAAACATGTGTTTTGAAGCTATATTCCAAACACAAGCGTTGAAGCTGTCGTTGGTGTTTTGTGTGTGTGCTCCGATGCACCTTTCTAGCAGATCGTCTGCGGTAAGATCTTCATAAACCTTTTTTAATAAAGGTTGAATTTCTTCGTCTAGTGCTGGAGGGTGCACAAAATTTTTCAACTGGCCGGTATCTTCAGCAACTGGGTATTTGCACCATGAGTCTGACCCAACGGGACAATTCATATGTTGAGGCTTATCATCCGTAGAAATCTTGTGGTAAAAAGTTGCCCAAATAGCACTTCTCATATCTTCAACAGAATCTGGATTTCGGCGAACAGCTAATTCGTAATATTTTGACATCTTCAGCATGACTTTATTATTCAATGTAGCAGTTATTTTAGGCTTTTCAGTTTTCTTATCTGTGTCAGTTGTTTTTTAGCATCTTTTGCTCTTTTATAAATTCGGATTTTAACATGTAAAACACACTCTTTCTTTTTTACGCTCAAAACATCACCATAGGGCTATCTTGTAACGATGAGAAAGTCTCGCCATCACCAATATAATATTCATAATAACTATCATGCAAATCTACAGATCTTTGGAACATTTCTTTTATACCATTAACTTCCATAGATCCCGCACTGCCTTTATGATTTGCACTACAATCTGGCTCGTGAGTTTCATACCAATCTTGATAATCCCTAGAATTTTCCGTTCCAGCTCATTGTTCACAAGCTTTACATATTCTACTTTTCACAATGACATCAAGAACTTTTCCAGAAAATTTTCCAATCAATGTAGCAATCCCGACAAGAGAAGAAAAATCCATTCGAGCCCAAAAGCCGTCACCGGAAACTGTGAGCCGATTTTTTACATTACCGACTGCCTCATTTTCTCTTTCCTCTTCACTAACTGCTTGTCTAAAAACTAATGTAGCTACTGCTTCTGCTGCTATCCAAATCTGGTTTACTATTGCATCATAAGTAGTTGAAGCATATCCTTTGCTGATATCCATCATTGCACAAAAATTATTTATACCTAGCAAGCCAACACCGAGTAAACGCATCGCAAATACAAAGCGGCGATTTATTTCGTAGGAAGTATGAATTGTTGAACTGCTTGGAATATGAGTTTCTGTTTCACATTTACACGAAACTACTAATTGAAAACCTAATACTTTTTCGTTACGTTTGGAAAATCTTATATCGCCTTTACAAGTTTTACAAATTAAAATGTCGTGTAGTCTTAGAAAGAGTAAGAAATTCACTATGACGTAATGCAACAATGGATCAACGTTCACTTCGAATGCAGGATTATTTTTCTTAATTTTTTTAGTAGATGCACCAACCACACTTTCATTACGCTCACTCGTAAATCGATTGCCACGAAAATTTCTTTTTTTTTTGTCGATCAGCTCTCGAATTGCCGAATTTTGTACTTTTTTTATCCATTTTATGAATTTTTTCCAACTGATATAAATGAATAACTGTTTTTACAATTAAATTAAAAGAAAGCAATACTTTCAGTGCTTCAAAATATCATTGAAAATACTCGTGAGATATATAAATACAGAAAGAAGCGGGCCAAATATGTACCTCTCCGATCGCCAACTGTCTGAATTGCTCCAAAATCAAACTCGCGCGCGCACCAAGAATACACGCTATAGAAACATTTTTAGATCGCGCAAGTTAAAATAAACTATTGTACGATGTTACTATTAGTATACTAAATGCAAAACCGGTGTTTTTGGAAAATTGATTTTTTCATCGATTTAAACTAGAGATGCCCCCTTAATAATATGAAATATAAATATTAATATGAATACGAATATGAATGAACATATTTCCTAAAGTTTATCCTTTTATCCAATTTTTAACAAATAACTCTTTATACTTATTATAGGATAAACGAATAAATAAATTCTAACTATGTACAAACATTACCGTGTATTTAAAAAGTCGCCTCAGAGAGGAATCACATAATGCTGTATCTGTAAAACATATCTGCTACAATACGTTAATTGTGCTTATGTCGACTGTTTTTAGATAAAATGAATAAATATTTCTATCGGTCTTACAGTCCTATGAAATTAAAAATAAAATATATTTAAATCAAGGTATGTTTATTTCAGATGAAGATATTAAAATAGTCTGACTGTCATTATTTTAGCTCATATATTATATTATAAAGACTTTAAGACCGATAAAAATAATTATTAATTTAAATAAAACACATAATGTGTATGCTACAGACGTCTGTAAGTGATTTAGGAAAGACCGAACTTCTTGATTGTACAGAAACAAAATATTTACAAAATCTAGTAGAAATCAACCATGACGTATTTTTCCTACCAGGAAACTCGTTCCCTGCAACCGATGTCGTCATGCTGAGAATTAAAACCATTAAAGAAGAACCCATCAGTACTAAATAAAAAAAATTCTGTATGCAATGTTCATTTATTTGCTTCAAAATAGTCCCCTTCCGAGTCAACACAAATTTTAGTTTGTTCGAATAGCATGTCAAATGACTTTTTCATGTCCTTGACTGAAGTCATCTTTAAAATGGTCCTCTCCACATCAGTTACAATATAAGATAGTTCTGGTCCTTTTTGGCTTCTTTGTATGCAAACAAACTATTCGTAAACATAAATTCTCGGTCGAAATGCAAAGAATCGATGCTCCTGTCAAATTCAATTCCACTTTCATATAACGCATCGACGATGTCGTCTGATTTTTGATGAATTGGCGTACATTCACTATGTTCCTTTCGTTTACCGCTTCTGACGATCGACCCGAACGTTCGTCGTCATTGAGTTCTTTCCTGTCGTCTTTAAATATCAGTACCATAAATTTGTGGCATTATTTGATGAGTTACTTTCCGTCGAACAAATAAAGTACGATCGTGCTTGAGGCGCAATAACTTCACTTCTGCTCATCTAAATGAAATTGAAATTTCGTGAATAACTCGGCATAATTTAAACAGATGACGTCCCTTTTATATTCGCATGTTCATAAACAGGGGGCGGCACTGGTTGAACTCCTGTTTCAATGTCTGGGAACTTTTGAATATTCTATAAATTAGACGCTTTGCTGGATAAGGATATTTTTCACATTTAAGAAGATCTGCGGCCACGTAAGAAACCGTAATATATACGTAATATACACGTAAATAAGAACATATTCTGCATATGGTGTGATTAAAAAGATATCGTATACTACGAACTATTTCCGAGTTGTCAACCTATCAATGGACCATTATATCAAAACCAATTTATTCATTTCAAGGGGGCATTACAGGAAAAACAGCCAGAGTATAAGACCACGCCTGAGTTCGTAATTTTTCATCACAATAAGGTTTCTATCAAAAAGTATGTGAAGAATAGTGTAAGAGAAATTTTGCCGCATCCACCTTACAGTCCACATTTGGTACCATTTGACTACCACTTTATTCGATCAATGCAGAACACTCTTTTGGAAATAGGCTTTAACTCAGTAGAAGGAAAGATGAAAATTTTTTTTTTTGCTATGGAATTTAGAAATTGCCAGACAGATGGGAAAAGTTACAGCTTCAAATGGACGATATTTTGAATAAAGGAGATGCTACCATGTTTTCATAATTAAACCTTACATTTCGGAGAGAAAAAACGCTGGAAACTTACATATACACCAATATATTGTAACATATAGCTATAAAAACGTTTATTTAAATCATTGGGATTTCTCTTTTTTTTAAGAGAAAGAGAATTTCTTCTGGCATACTCCTTATAAAAAAAATGTCTTAAGATATGACTTCACCATTAAATGAAATCTTTCTGATGTATAGCATAGTTCCTATAAAACAACCCATTTCATATATTTCATATATTTTCTTCTATTTTTATATTTGTTGTATATGACAAAAAAAAATGATGCGAATTAGAAATTGTTTCTTCTTAACGTTTTTTATCTATTTAGGAATTCTTGTGCACCATTAAAAATAATAACAATTAAGAAGGGACCAAATAAAAATCATTATTTTTCTATTGTGCAATTCCTATAAATGTGTTCTCGCGACAGTGGAATCTTAACGTTTCACTGCGCTAGTAAATCTGTAGGTAATATATAGTAGAATAACAATCATAAAGCATCCCTCTCAAGCGTCACTTTTCTATTGAGAAGTACAGTAAAGTTACTATAATAAATTTCCTTGCGTGATTTTTCAGCCTCTATTTATAAAACTAAATAATAATTATCTAGCAGCAAATTATTGAAAAATAAGGAAACAATATAATAATGTGATTTTTAGCACCACCAAGGGTTTTTATTATTCGAACTTTAATCATTAATATCAATTAGATTAGTAATATTATGAGATTAGTTTTTTCTAAACAATTCTGACGCCAATAATATTCTGAAGTGTAATAATGTGAGAGTATCTGAAAAATATAAATTTGTAGATATTACTATGGTGATAATGTGGCCGAATATTCAGTCAATTTTAACTTAGATTCGATCATAAAACAATAAACGATACACTACATTATGACCAATAGCGCTCGAAATATATTTGAGGATAGCGCTGTACTAAATAATAAATAAAATCTTAATTAAATATTATTTTCCAACTATTTTTTATCTTAATTTATGAAATTTTTAACCCCTGCTCGAATCCACAAATTACATAAATTTTTAACGAAGAAATTAGATGAGAATTGTATATGATTTTTAAAATACAAGTATATACAACAGAAATAAAGCTGTTATTAAGATTTCACGTTCCATACTAATCAGATTCGAATTATTGCTAGCGAAGTTTTTTTACGATTTCTGCAAGAATGACTAAATTCACATTCTCTATAAGGAATTTTTCATTCTATAAAATCAAATTTTCTTGTCCATGTTATTTAAAAATATAATGACAACGATTTCTGCGAAATTACCTTTGGATTTAAACACAATAAAGTTACATCAGAATAATTTGTTTTCTTTGAAACAAAAAATAAAAGAAATATTCCAAAAACATTTCAAAATATTAATAATACTCAATATATGTTTAACAAGTGAATTGACTCGAAGCATGAATTTATTATTTAATTTAATTGGTTCATAATAAGCTTTTATATTAAATGCATTGCATATGTTGTATTTACAAATTCGAATAGTTTTCATTAAATGGATTTGAAATTTTGATGTTTTTATAATATAGTTGCAGGCTATATGTATTTATTTATTTAATGAAATATTCTATTTAATTATTTTATTATGTTGTCAGATAAGAAGATTGATTTTGCAAAAGGCGTAGGAAATAAATCGGCAAACACACTTTAGAAATCTGATTTTTCCCTCTAATATTAGAGCCGGAGATTATAAAATAAAAACTGTTGCCTAAACCTTAATTATGGCACACTATTCTGTAGTATACAGATTTTCTTGTTCTAACAGAGATTAGTGTATTATTATAAATATCGGAAAAAAATTTATATCTATGAATCTCGACGGAATGGTTATAGACCACGCAAAATTTATTCGCTCTTTCTGCATATATAATCAATTCTTTCGCTTTCGGCATAATCAGGCGCGACGCCTGCGAGATTCGGACTACCTACCGAAATATGGCACTTGATGTAATGTATGCAAAGTATTTATTTAAATAATGATAAACTAGAGCTTCACTTTTGCCTTATAGTATAATGCTCTTGTGTTTTTTCTTCTCTTTCGTCGCCAAAAAAACTTTTAGTGTAATTCGTACAGAAATAATAATTATAAACCTATTGTTTATGTATTTTTAGTAATTTGACTACTGTAGTTTAAATTCTCGTAATCAGTAGTTTATTCAGAGTTATAGTAAGTTTCTTTATTATATCGCAAAGAAACAAGCTAATACGAATCTGAACAAACCCTAAAGATTTGTTATGTGACATGCAAGGCATGTCATAAATTACATAAATATGTGACAAAATCACATAAATTGTTAAATGACTGTATATTTCTTTCAGCGTTTTAATCACCCTCGTAGAATCTGAAATGGAAATGACAACTAAAAAAATGACAGAAAAATTATATTCAATTAAAAATTAAATATAGAAATAAAAACATCTTTAAGTTTTTATTTAATTTTAGATTCTACGAGAGTGAATATCAATAAGACTGTCATTAAAGCAGTGTAGTATATTCTTGCATAAAGACTGTAAAAGTGATAAAAATATTTATTCATTTAGTTCATACCAGTCGACATAACTATAATTTATAATCCTTAATACTCTTTTGAATATTTCCATGTTGTATGCGACGGGCATGTAGCGGACAATGTGTCATTTATTATAATATTTGTAATATTACTATTGTTGCATTGAAAAACTTGCCAACATGGAGAGGTTTCCTTATTTCTTATATTAATTGTAGGTAGGATTGGTTAAATAAATAAAACAAGGTGATTGAGTCAATAGTGATGTTATTAATTGGCTCTTGGAGAAAAGCTTTGAAAAAGCATAATAACTCCTCGAAATGATATATAATTATTATTATGTATGTGTTCTTTTAGAATGAATGATGATGTGGATTTTACGAACTCGGTACGTAGGGCATGATACGTACACGGTACGCTGTACTGATGGCACTTTACAAGAGGCCCCGGGAGTCAGAACTGTTTCTACTTCATCAAAACCTTGTGTCGATTTTGATTTTGTATTTTTACTGCGTTTTATTGCATATATGACGATGTAAATATATGAATTTGTGTTGTGTGATTAGATAAAGGATGAGAATCGTGAGAATGAATTAAAATGCAATGAAAACTAATTTAAAAGACCTTAACACGGTTATGATAGAAAAGGGACGCTCGCACTCGACAACGCATCGCGATGGATTGAACAATCAATAGACTGAACAACAACTCTCCTTTGTCCGCAGTGCGAGCGCCCCATACAATACTTATAAACATCTCAAATAGCTTATATTACACATTGCGAACCAAACTTTCCGTTCACGGAACAACCGTTCCTTACATACTATAAATATTAAACAACGGCATCGATCATGTTTTGAACTAAATGTCTTTGTGAACGTTTAATATGCTATGGATAAATTAATAATATAATAATTATTATAACATTAAGACATTATTCTTATTGTATAAAGAAACATATTTTGTAACATTTTTTGTTTTATTCTGTTTCGAATATAATTGTTATTCTATAATCTGAGCCATATGTCAACCAGAATAAAGGTTTATTATTATTACTTTTTTATTCTAAGTTTAATGCCAAACGCTAATTCGACTGTAAAGAGAAAATAAATAATACATGATACACTTTTTAAAATAATTTTCTGTTGATTGGACAAATTAAGAGCAGAAATCAATCTGTAAAAGTGGGAATCTAATAAGGCTCGTATATTTCTTCTACATAATAAAATTCAATAGATAACCGCAAAGCATGAAGATGAAGATCAAAAGACACTTGTATTATATTGATCACAACACGTGATACATAAATAAATATCTTGAAGAATTATCATTGACACAACTCAAGCTATTAGGCACTATTATCCTTACTCTATTAACGTAGAAAATAAGTGTTGTTTGCAAAATATCAATGGATAAGTTTATATTTTTAGTATGATTTCACTGTAAACCTTAAATTGATCAAGCCATCCTCGTACACTTGGAAAACTTTCGTTGCGAACAGAGTTTTCGACATTGTAGAACTTTATAGTGCCAGTGAAATAATATGTTGTCAATATCAAGCGCCGCTAATTTCTAGAGGCATGAACGCCGCAAAACTATTTAGAGGAGACCTATGAGGGAAGGGATTGAACTGGCCTTCGAAATCAAAGGAACATTTATATTACAACATTTATATTACAAAGTATTGCTTATGTACGTTTCTTAATATTTATAAAACAAAAATTGTATTACATATAGATACAAATATTTCTCACATACTTTTGAATACTGAAAAACTGCAGATAATTCTGAGACAAATATAAGTAGAAATATGTATCGGAGAGATTTCTTTTTTACGAAAGGAAATTTTAGAAGGAATCGCTAACGAAAGAAAAAATTACCATAAAATGGTTTTTCTATCATATAATAAAAGGCAGAGAATCGAATATTATATGGGAAGGTTACATTAATGTTCGTCAGATTCCAATCAGTAATGTATTAATTAGGTAAAAAATATTGGTTAAGTCCGTTCTATGGAAAATATGCAATTGATGGTTTTCTATCATTATCTCACGACTGATGCACTAACAAATTGTTTGAAAAGGTTTATCTCTCGGTGTAGTTCGTAAACAAAAATTTGTATCCTGATAATGGAATAAACTTTATAGATGCAAAAAGTGTGTTCAGAGAAATAACAGAATTTTTATTGAATACAATTCTTAATAAAAAAAATAAGGTGACATTTAATTTCTCCACGTAATCCTTATTTTTGAAGATTGTAGTTGAGTGTTGTAAAGTTTATTTAATAAACGAAATATTATATGAAAGTCTATTAAGCCAAGATTAACGGAAGCATGTTTCAAATTTAGATCCTATGGGTTCTTTTCAACAATCCATTTAATCTCACTCGCTGAATGCCACAATTTGACCTCGGTAGCGCCAACATCGGTTGAATAGGTATTGACATATGAGGTGTGGATATTAAATGCAACATAATAGTAGAATAATTATTTACAAAATTTCTCGAATAAAACGTGTTAAATTTATAATATCGAAATACTAGAGCCTCGCTAAAGGACTTCTCATCTAAAATATCTGCATATGCTTACATAAAAATATATTTGTATTTATGGTACTTATTAATTTATGGCTTGTATTATATACAAAAATTTTATATAAATTCATGTTTTAGGTGCTGGAGAATCAGGAAAGAGCACTATAGTTAAGCAAATGAAGTAAGTAATATGAAAAAAATATTAATTTATTCAATTATACAAACAATTTATTGAACTGAATGTTAATCAAAAGATTAAAAAGTATTTTATTGTCATATACAATGTCTTTCTATAGAGTTTTCGCAGTACAACATGTTGATATTTATGTAGTTCTTCGTAATATGATCACTACGTACACAGATGTCTATGAAATTTCGATTATAGAATATAGAATGTAGATTATGTGTAGATTTGTATAAAAACCTGGTACATTTGAGTAAACATGCATTTTTAAGACTTAATAATATAACTCAGCAACGTCAAATGCGAGGGCTGGCCGAGGCACTTGCTGAAGTGCTCAAGGAAATAACAGTACAGAGTAGCAGTATCATGGATCTGCCCTGGGCAGACTGAATACCAGGGTCCTATACTGCTGTGCGATGAAGGAATAGAGACGTGCCTTTAAGAGCCATCTCTCCGATTATTATGATGACTTGGAGCTCAAGATGAACAAAACCAACACAACAGAGCAGCGTGCAGCCATCGTAATGTTGGAGGAGAATACTACTGTGCAGTTTCTTAAAATCAGAATTTTAGATGAATTATTGCTTAGGCTATGGCTACCGAAGTCACAGCAGTAAAGGCCCCGAGCATAGTATCTGTTGTTATCGATGCGGGCAGGGAGGGCACAAACCACACAGAGGGCTATGTGCACAGTAACACCTGAGTGCGTCCTCTCTACAGGTGAACTGAATTCGGAGGGACGTTGACATGTAGCTGGCCCGTTAGATGGTGGTAGATCTGCAAGCGAATATCAACGGGAGTAGACCGGCTGATCATCTCCTTGTCCGACCTTACCACGATACTAAAGTTGATGTCTAAATTATCAGTAAGCAGTGTCGAAACAGAGAAGGAGCAGGCTGATCCGCTGATAACTTTGGGACACCCATGAAACTCATGGATCTGGAAGTGGCTGCGTTTGGGTGATTTGGAATCGCATTACATTGCTACCTTATACCAAACTAAGTCATAAATGACCACCAGGGCATAATTGCTCATATAGAAGACACTGTCAGAGAAATAAAAGGTGAGCTGGTGCTGGTAGGTGACTTTAATGCAAGAGTTCTTGAATGGGGCACGGAGGAGCTCGACTCCGGAGATTGTGGACCTGTTGTGTAGACTAGAGCTAATAGTCTTAAACACTGAGTTAACTCCCACCTTAAGGAGACCAGTCTACACTGATACCATATCAGATGTGACGTTTGCAACTGAATGTCTGACCTCGCGAATCCAGGATTGACAGCTGATAGTACAGCACATTCCACGTATACGATGGAATGCCAGCTTTCACTGAACGTAATATTCGCGAGGGTCCCACACATGCAATGTTGCAAGAATAAAGAAAGAGACTCGCACAGGCAATTAAACGTGAACAGCGAAACATTGTTGGGATATCAAGTGGTTTACCGGTAACTGAAAAAGCCAAGGAGATGGTTTGTAAAATATATTTATTGAAGTAAAATATATTTATTTAAGTAAAATATATTTATTGAAGTGAAATATATTTATTTAAGTAAAATATATTTATTGAAGTGAAATATATTTATTTAAGTAAAATATATTTATTGAAGTGAAATATATTTATTTAAGTAAAATATATTTATTGAAGTGAAATATATTTATTTAAGTAAAATATATTTATTTAAGTAAAATATATTTATTTAAGTGTTCATACAATTGATCATTATTGTCAAGGCATAATTCAACTTGATTTTCAAAACTTCTAACCGTAGCTAGAAGAACATTTCTTCAAATCTGAGGACATGCGATTATTATGGGCAGCATCACATTTTTTCTAATAGTGGGTATTTCAGTGTAGACAATATCTTTTAAATAACCCCACGAAAAGGAGTCTAAACTTTGTTTTAATTGAAATTTGAATCCGCGTGCACCATGCTAATCCACGGCCTTCTGTCTACTGATTCGAAAATCTGATATTTAAATAGTTACGAACTATCCTAGCATAATGCGGAAGTACACCATCTTGAAGCTATACACTGAATCTCGTTTTTAAATTAAAATTATCGAGCAATCCCTGTAAATTATTTATAAAAAATGTAAATAGTTGTGGCGATTTACGTGAGGCGACGTGGCACCCGAGGTTACACAGGGACAATGCTAGACAACACTATCAAGTTTACGGGCGATGCTTCGTCAACAGTGGGGACTAACCTAACGTACGTCATAAACTACTTGTTATCGGGCCCTGAAGTTGATGCGTCGCAGCTGCGTTGTCCTCTCTCTGTCTATCTCTATCTCTCTCTTTCTGTCGCTCTCGCTGCCTGTCTCCGTATGCTGTCGTCTCGCCGTATCTGGCGGACGAGTTCCATATTTACTCAATTATATATCTTCTTTTAAATCGTTGACAATTCCGCGCATCTCTCCGATTATCGAGTAAGACGTCCATATGAGGTATCTGGTATGCGTCTTTCCTTTTAACTTGATTAACCGCTCTGTAATCAATGCAAAAACTGATCATTCCGTCCATTTTTGTAGACTAACCGAGCAACCGCTCCACAAGCTCTATAATGGCTCAATTATATCATCTGTCAGCAGCCGGTGGATCTCTTCATGTGCCTGCTTCTGCAGTCTATTGGCTATACGGAATGGAGGCGTTCTTTGATAAAGTGGTACTCTTGTACGTCTAGATACGGCTGCATCTAGACTAGCTCGAGCCTTTCTAATTTATTCATGGTAGCTATGTACCTGACTGCTGCGATGGCTGTAATTGTTTCATGGTGATTATCGTTTTGTGTTGCGAAATGCTGGGTTATTTTCCGCGGTGTATGCCAGGTGGCATCTGCGAAATTGGTGGTAATTTTTATTTTGATTAAGATATCCACGACAATGATTCATACTAATTGATATCATACTTGAGTATCTTCGTACCTTTAAAGTACGCTTTGATTTGTTGGTTCCCGAAACAAAATAAAAGAACTAATTCTCTATGGTTAGGGCAAAGCTTTAACCCAGCTTTGCCAGACCTGGACACACATATAATTTTCTGGCTCCAAGATCAATCAGGGCCAGCAATATTTTTCCCATTGATTCTATATCTAAAAAGAAGCGATTCTCATCTTCATCATTCATATGTTGGGGTGCGTGGTTGTCATGTTGCAAGCCTTCAAGCATTCTTGATCAGCGGTGCAGTTTATAATGTGCACAGTCGTATCATAAGGGGTGTCAAGGTGAACTCCAGATTCCTGTCCCCTTATTCGTTTCCCGAGGTATTACGGGGGCCGCAGCACGGACAATTTCTGGTTGTATCGCTGTACCCATTGCCCTGGCCTTTTGCATGCGCAGCATGGCCTATCATCCTCGCGCTGTGGTGTACTGTCCTCGACGTGTTATGATACTTTTCTCTGTCCGGTATTTGCGATCGGGTATGCTGATTCCGGTGGTGGTTACTTCTGTAGTGATTCGGTATGGAAGGTATTGCGGGGTATGTGGCTGGGGAATATCGAACTTGCCTATTGGCGAATAAATTTGGTTTGAATAAGGTGATCGGTAGTTAAAAGGGTGTGGCGGTAGTGGATCTGTAAATGAGGGTGATGATGTTCGATATCTGTGTGATGGTGATGGAGATGCATATATCGGCTAAGATATTTAGATATTTGCGCATTTTTCTCGTTAAGTACGAGTATCTCTTTTCTCATCTGCGTGTTTAACTAAAATTGACGCAGGTTCTATTAGTTTCACTTGTTTCGACATGACTTATTTTTTCGCGTGGTGCCGTAGAAAACTCTACTTTCCACTGGCGCAGCAGTTGACCTATCCTAGTTTCTTTTAGGTATGTATTGTCGAACGCTCTAGTGTATGTGTTTGCAAGGGCATCTAATGTCGGGTACGTCGGGTGACATTGGTTCCCTTGTACGGACAACGTTGCGTATTTCCGCGTATGACATTGCAGCACAGGACTGTGGAATCACTCGGTGTGCATATGCCCACACACCTGGCGGATATTGCCAGTTGCAGAACTGTCGTTGTTCCCAGAAAAGTCGGTGCTGTACTACGCGGATAGCAACAGCCATGGCCCAATACAGTAACTTTGAAACGGAGCCACGTTCGGAAAAGTTAGCCTGAGAGAAACTGTGGCGGCAGTTTTGGCAGTTGCGATAGGGGATACATGGCTTCAGGGTAGAAGAAGGGAGCCGCTAAAACTGCCAGTGGAATTTTATACTGCCCGTTTTAATAAATCTTTGTCCACCAAACAGGATGCTGCAAAGCGACCTCAGTATGTGGACGTACGACTAATATGATAAAGACAAATAAGAAGAAAGGAGAGGAAGTAAAGGAGAAGGAAGCTAGGGAGATTAAGAGGCCTAACGAAAAGGCCAAAACTGCAGAGAGGGAGCAAACCAAAGCAACAGCAAGCAAAACACGAGTGGGCAAAAACCCGCTCATCAAGTTGGTCAAAACGGGTGACCATAAGGAAACCGCCCAGTCAGCCAGCAGAGCAAAGTATCCAAAGGAACAGAAATATCAAGAAGCAGACAAGAGCCCCCCCTTCAGGGCAAATCAAGCAAAAGGAAAAGAATAAACAATAGATTGCGTCCAGCAACGTTGAGGGAGCTGCTAATGTTACTGACTGTGAGAATTACGCAGCAGCACTTCCTAATAAAGAGGCACCCAATAAAACTACCAGGTATTGTCTAGAGGTCCCAGCGCATGCTGCGGACCTCTATGAAACTATAAAAGCGGTCCTCAAGACATCTGACGACGCGGCTCTGAGAAAAGAGGGGCTCACAAGTCTCAAAAAGTTAATGGTGGTCATATCGGAGATGGCCATCAGATGTGCTCGTGCGGACGCCAAAACGGAGGCTTTGCACGAGCTGGCTGTTAAACAAAAGAAGATTAAGGGACCACAGACATATGCAACTGTGGTCTCAAATAGTAGCAGCAACAACTCAGCACAAACGCAAAAAGCTGAAAGCAGGCTGGTCGCTCCAAAAGCCCAGGTTACCAAAGCGACTATAAGACCACCACCAAAGGTGATCTTATTCAGACCTAGGAGTGTAAAGAAAATCTCCTCCACAGGAAAGGTAAAGGAAGTCTTACAAAGGTGTCCTCGGCGATATATGAGCAAAACGAGGGTTTTGCCTCCTCGATAGAAGAATTCTCTGAATTCTTCAAACCCCGCTTCAAAATGGGCAAGAGGAGCGACACAGTAACAACCGGGTAGTAGAAGTTTCTCCGGCCATCCGGGCCAAATTCTTAGAGAGAAAACGAGTCTACATAGAGTGGCTGTCTTGTCGAGTGCAAGACTACCTCAGGGTTACCAGGTGCTATAAGTGCCAGGACTACGAGCACGTAACCAAGCACTGTAGATCAGAACAATGCTGCTCCCACTGCAGTTTAGCGGGACATGGTAGCAAAAATTGCAACAAAAAGGATGCAAGGCCTAAATGAGTAAATTGTAAAAAGGCGAAAATAGCATCAAGTCACAGCTCTATGGACACTAAATGTCCAGCGTACAAGGCTGCCATGGAGAGATTAGTCAACTCCACGAACTAAGGCCAGTAATGCGTAAAATAATCGAAGTGGATCTGTCCTGCTTTTTGCACAGCTAAATGCCAGAAGAGCACACAGGGTCACTCCAGAGATAAGATCAAAATGTGTGGAAAGAGAAGTAGACATCCTGTTTCTCCAGGAGCCATATCAGCGCAGCAGCCGAATAGAAGGATTCGGTCTGCGCACGAGGATGGTATATGTGGACGGGCAAATCCCCTGGGCCGCTATAGCCGTCCTAAGGTGACAGTGCTAAAAACGCACTTAACAAATACACACTTCGCTGTAGCGGAGGTTAGGCTGCGTTCTTTAACGATGTACGTGGTCAGTGGATACTTCCAGCTGAGCCACGAAATAGAGGTATACCTTACACACTTAAGTAAGGTGCTGCACGCACTTCGAGGTAGGATGGTGCTAATAGGTGTTGATTCCAATGCCAGATCCCTGTGGTGGTCTGATCGCACCGACCGCAAAGGGGAGGAATTGGAAAATTTTATAGCGCAGTGGAATCTCCGGATCGCTAATGTGCCAGGTAATATCGCTATTGTCTCCAATAAAGTTGGAGAAGGAAATGTGGATGTAACTCTTGTCACCACGAACCTCGAGACTCATCACAGGGTGGGCCGTCAGAGAGGACTGGACCTCGAATGATCATAGAACGATCATCTTCCACCTTAATAGAACAAGCACTCCTGCAAGTTCAGGTGCTGCGTATCAGGAAAACAAGCTAAAGCTATACTCCACACAGAAAGCGAACTGGAAAACCTTCTGCGTTATACTCGTGGATAAATGGGACCAGGTCCCTAAAGAAATGCCCAGCTCAAAAATCGAGATAATAGAGAGAGTTCGCTCATTGATAGCCACTTTGAGAAAAGCGTGCAATGCTGCCATACCGAGGAGTAGGTTAGCTGTTAGGAGGGTCCCCTGGTGGATCCCTGACTTACATAGTTTGAAAAGGGCTACAAATCGAGCCCGTCGAGTATTACAGAAAGAGCGTGATCCCGTCAGACGGGATCACCTTAGGAAAGAACACAAAGCGGCCATAAAGGACTATGTCCGTAGACTCAAGCATACTAAAGAAACTAAATGGCAAGACTTTATCACTGTAAAGGGTAATCAGAACCCCTGGGGTATAGCTTCCCGACTACAGGTAGGTAAGCTGTCCATTAAGGAAGTTGCTTGCAATGGCCGTCTGGATAATAACATCTATACGACGGACTGGGTGAGCACTGCCACGGCAGTGCTAAACACCCTGTTCACTCCAGACAATATATAGGATGAAATGCAAGAGCAGAATGATATGAGGTCCTTGGCTAGATGAAGCTGGGTAAGGTCCCAGGCCCAGACAGCTTCGACTTGGCCATCATTCGAACAGCACTGTCGACCACCAGGCAGGACCTGATCAACGTCTATAACTCATGTTAGAGATTTTCGGTCTTCCCTAATGAGTGGAAGGTTGGTCAAGTTGTCACAATCTGAAAGGGTGAGGACAAAGAACCTGAGGATCCTGCATCCTAAAGGCCCATTTGCCTCTTGCCACTACTCAGCAAAACCCTTGAGGCTCTAATACTGAACAAACTCAACAAGTCATTGAAACGAGGTTATCTCTTGACAGTACAGCTTCAGGAGAGGGCGTTCCACTGAGGACACCATTGTTCAGTTGCGTAAGTCTGTGAGCGAATCGAGTAGAAAATATGTTGTAGCAATCTTCCTGGATATAAAGAGCGTCTTCGACAATGTCTGGTGGCTAGCTGTACTAACCGCATTGAAAAGCAAGGCATGCCCCAGGAGTCTCTACAAACTGATAAAAGATTACTTGAAGGGCCGTCGAGTCCTCATACGAGATGGCTTTGAGGAAGTACAACTTGGAATGAGTATAGGATGCCCACAGGGATCCTATACCTGGGCCCAACTCTGTGGAACCTTGTTGTAGATCCCCTTCTTTGCCACCTCTCAAAACTAGGGTGCGAAGTCATTGTGTATGCAGACAACATTGCACTCCTATTGGAGGGAGACTCGCGTAAGGAGATCCAAAGCAATGGCCAGAGTTACATTGAAGAAGTGGAACCCTGGTGTCGCCTCAATAAAATGAGACTGGCCTCTCATAAGTCTGGAATATTGATTTTGAGAGGTCACATTTACCCGAAAGTCCCCCCCCCCCCGAATTACAGTCGGCAACTCGAGGGTGAAGAGATGAGAAAGCGTACGATACCTTGGAATCCACTTCGGCGAACATCTTAAAATCGGTTGCCATTTAAAAGCGGTACAATCCAAATGTGTGGATTTGTTTAACAGGATTGGACACCTGGTAAGATGGGAATGGGGCCTTATATTTAAGGCGCTTAGTACTATCTATATCGGGCTGTTCACACCTATCGCTACTTACGCAACGGCAGGTTGATACGATTTGATGCGCGTTGAACAACAACGCAAGTTGGCAAGTACTCAACGACATGCGCTCATTAGAGTCACCGGTGCATACAGGACCACCTCAACAGACGCCCTATCAGTGATAGCGGAAAAACTCCCCATCGTGCTAGAATGCAGACGTAGAGCGGAACTGCATGCTAACCGTAAAAATTTAGCGTCACCTGATGAACAACGTTGTGCCGCGAGAGAGATATCTGAAAGATATCATGATGACTGGCAGAGGATCTGGAATAACTTGACAAAAGGTAGGCTGACACATTCTTACCTACCTAGTGTCAGAGATAGGATTAAGGCAGACTGGATCATGCCGTCGCGATGGTTAATCCAATTCCTCACTGGGAATGGTGACTTCGGGTCATATCTCTCTAGCTTTCATCTGAGAGAGAGAGCGATACATGCATATGTGGGGAGGTGGACACATCAGAGCACGTCCTGATCGTCTGTCCTAAATACGAAGAAATTAGGATCAGGTTCCAGAGGGAAAATAATACCTCTACTGAGGTCAGAGCTCTATTGAGCCATGCACATTATAAAGCAATGGAAAATCTAGTCAAAGAGCTCCTACAAACAAAGGAGTCTCTTGAAGCGATAGAGTATTTGCTTGAAGCAGATATGATAGAGGAACCTGGTTAGATAGGTAGGGAACTGGCAGTTGAAAATATATACAAAGAAGGATCATATACAAATAAATATAAATTTTTACACAAAGCAAAGAATATACACTGAATTAGTGGACCGGCGCCATACACCGGTCCACAAACAAAACTGTAAATAAACCAACCGCAACCAAATCACATGGCAATATATATACACAAATATACTATTTTCCTAAATAAGTAGACCAGCACTATACATTGGTCTACAAAGTGCAATAAACAATTAGCAATAAGAAAAACCAGCTTTCATACTGGTTATCACTCTAGTCTGTAATGAAATGGTGCAATATAAGTGGTTCGGAACCCACTATAAACTGTAGGTCCACAAAAGTCGCAATGATGTACAGATCTGCACCAAAAGAAAAGATCAGCAATACTACAAAGCTTTGGAGCACAACCCGCCGATAAAGCGAAAGCTAGGTGCGGCCGGGAATGTTTATGTGCAACAAAGCATAACTGAGCGACTTTGTTTTTTTTTTGTGACGGCAGTTTTCTGCGGTTCTTTTCAACTTTTTATTTTCAGACTTTTCTTTCTGTTCGTCTGGTATTGAAGTTTTGTAATTCGTAACTTTTGTAATGCAGCATTTCTGTGATTTTTGTGAGATCAGGCTGATCATATCTAGCAACTTCATCTTCGGTGGAAGTATACGTTGCCAGAGAAAGCTCCATTGTTGTTGTCATTTTTGGTTTAATTTGTTTAAAGTGTTAAAATGTTATGAAACGTATTTACTAGTCTTAGTATAATACTAATGCTTATAGTCTATTAAAATAAACATGTACCGTAACTGTTTAATATACGTCAGTAAATAAATTCTTCCTCCTATACCTCTTGACTAGATCCTTTTCATTTTTAAGAGTACATAAAAGTAGTACTTAAGTACGTAATTAAATTTATTTAACAGCGATTTATTTTTTATCTCTTTTTTTCAATTAAAGCATATTGTTTATTTATTGACAAAAAATGTTATTAAAAAATTATTTGTTTATTTATAAAAAGAAGAAATGCTATTAATAATAATTTATTTGTTATTCTTCTTCAATGTTCGTTAATCCTTTCTTCCTTTAAATTAAATTAAAATGAAAGTGCGAAAGAATGTTTCATTTCACAAAATGAAAAAACGAAAAAATGTTTATGTACATAAATATAATTATTTCGATCAGGTTCGGGCTAATAAAAAATTCAGTGTTTTTATTTCAGAACATCTCCTCGACAAGTATTATAAACTTCTTCAGGTGCTTTAATAAAAATAATATACAAATAATTACATATCAAAATTATATAACAGTGAGCAATATCGTACCTGTGATATGATCGGCCATTTACATTCTGACATTTTGAATCAGGATAAAATGTTGATAAACGGTGTAGAAATACTTGTTCGCTTAGTGAGAAGCAAAGACGCGATCTATCTCATGGAATCATATGACAATGATAGATTTAAGGTTAAAATAAAAGAAGCAACTCTCGTTGAAATACGTAATCAACATACAAGGTCTACGCGAGGCCAATAAAACATTTATATCTAAAGAAGTTGCAGTTGTATCATTGCAAGGCGACATCATCGATCACTGGATTGTGCAACCACCTTGCAATTTTAAAGAATTACCTGAAAATACACGCAAGACTAATAATTATTGCAGCTTAAATTTATACGGAATTCATTGGTTCAAAGGTTCCATTTCTTTGCATAAAAAATCCGACGAAACTGACGAAATAGCATTCTCAGATATATCGCTACAATGAATACTAGAGAGATTATGCAGGCTATTAGAAATGTATGTGCCAGCTCCGTTCGCGTATACGCCGCAGATCCTATGCCTAAACACTTTTTCTGCTGCAGTAATATCCAACATAGACACCTCCAACAAACCTGATTCGCACTGGGTTGTTTTCTACATAGATAAAAACGGTTACGGTAACTATTTTGATAGCTATGGTCTTTCGCCAACCTCTCCTTATCATGCTGAACGACTTAAGAGCAATTGTGTACGATACCAGTGGCATGAAAAACAAATTCAGAGCTTCGATTCGTCAGTATGCGGTGAATATTGCGTTACGTTATTTTATGTGTAGTAGACGTTCCTTACGGTATTACTGTAATATATACGCACGAAATACACGTCGCAATGACGCATTGGTAGTGGGACTTTATACAAACATTGTTAAAAAATTGCGAAAAAACATGTAAGAAGCGTCGTTTACAAATCGATGCGTTTTCGCGTACTAGCTCTATCGGAACTAGATTTTGTAATCAATCTTGTATTCATCAATGAAATGATTTTTATACATAAAATTTTTATACATAAAATTTAATCTAATATTGTAATAAATGCATAACTTTTAATTCTATGCTTTTATGATTTTTTAACCTGTTCCGCTATTTCCTCTACATACCACTTGTGAATTAAAATACACAAATTTGATTATTTCTAAAAAAATGAGTTATTTTTAACATCATACGCAAAGATCTTAAATCTATTACACTTGAAAAGAGGGTGACATTTTAATATCTGTAATCACAGTTAGATATCTTTCTAGAAACTGCGTTGACACGCTCTCAGATGTTACAGGTCTAAACTTGCAAGACATATTTAAATAGTTAAAATAACAACATCCTGTATTTCTTGGAGTTATTTTAACCAGAGACCACAAAGATTAAAACTTGTCAGACGGTGTTGAAATCTGATATGTAACGCTTCACTTTAGGAGTTGCGTCATAATTAGAAGTAGATATACTTATTAGAACCTGTTGCATCGTGTTATATAACGTTTTTCGATTAATATAGGGGTGTAAAATGTTTGGGCGGGGATAATGCGATATGAGCAGAGCTGATTTGCGCTTGAGCATCAGTTGTCATCATCAACATCGGAAGACGTAGAAAATATACGCGTCTTCGGATGTTTCAATAATACATACAGCTATCATGGAAGTAATTAGAAATATAACAAAGAACTCATCGTTTTGTTTAAGCAATATGCTTTTATCGACATCGTATGATATTAAGAGATCCGCGTCTAAGCGGATCATGATTGAGTTAGAAATTTCGAATGGTTTGTATAAACCTGTCGTAAAAATCTATAGTATAGTAAAAAATGCGTGACTTTTAACATTGATAGCTGGGAAACATTCATGTGTCACACAGATGTTATGTCATTATATTTGAAGAATTCATATTCATTTTACGAAGAGTTTAGTAAGCCGACGAAAATTTTTTTACTGAATCATGTATGATTTGTGTATTATTTTTTTGTGTATTGATGTTGTTACGTATTGTTTTCGATTAATTTGATTGGACTGTAAGACCAATGAAAAAATATTTATTCATTTATTTGTTAACTACTGAATTATGACCTGTCATTCGTAACGGCGTACGGTTCCACAGCAGTTCATATTGAAGAAAAGCGATAAAAAAACAGAAAATATTGAAACCAATGTGAGCAGCAATAAGACGATTCCACATGAAGAAGAATCTCTAGAAAATCGAGTACGCAGGAGAAGGAAATATGAAACACCTCCAAATTTGACGTTACAACTAACAACGTTTGAAGGTATATTACAAGCTCGCGAATGCATCAGCGCACAGCTTTCACGTGCGATAGAGTACAGTATAGTAGAATTTATGTTGGAATATTTAACCAAACAATTGCTCAGCAAGAAAGCAGAAGAATTAAAAATCATAGATAGTGATCATCTTGTTTTTTAACAATACTGTTTTCTTCGTAAATACAATATTGAGAATTCTGTTAAATCATGTATGGAGATATCAGCTCCAAAATTCGACGTTTTAAATATTTTATTAACTGAATTATTTGCTTATCTTACCTACACTAGCTGAAAATGTTAATAAAAAAGTCGGTGTCATTTAAGAATTATAATATATTTAGTGATATAATAATGTGTGATATATTATTTTTAATGAGGTTATCACCTACCGTGTGTCGATGTGTGTGTGCACTTCCACGCTGCTGCTTGTTTGCTTTGCTAGAAAGGGGACAGGGAAATGGGAATAAAACACGCGGTAGTATGTACAAGATATTAGCAATTATAATACATTTTATTATATAAAACTGTCTCATATTGATATAGTAGCTCCTACGCTACTTGCTAATTGCGGGTTTCGTGACGATACAATAAACATAACATAAATACGCAATTACATTAAATGCAGGGGAAGGAGGGCACGGAACGGGACGCTACGTTACTACGACACGAGGGGAACGATGATACGAAGTGGAACGGTACACTATACAAGATACATACGCGATAGATTACACTATAATATTACATAAAGATATTAGAATATAACATTATTCTAAATACGCGAGCTGTACGCTACTCGTACATAACCGCTACGTGACATACGGGGATCGCGGGGCACGAGCGCGGCGGCGGGCCAGGAGCCTAGCTGCACAAATATATAAAATCTATAAAAGATACGACAGGCTACTTGCCGCCGACGACGATGCTGTTGTTGGCCTTGAAGCTCGCTGGGGCTCGCTGCTGTCGCCCCGTATCAGGGCAGCTGGGCGTGCTCTCTCTCTCACTTACGCGGATGCGTAAGGGCGTGGCGGACCGCACCGCTATCTCTCGCTTCTCCTCGTGGGCTTGAGCGGTTGCGCTCGGCCATGGCTAGCAACCAATGATGGTGTCGCTAGCTCTCAACCGTACACGGACCGCAGAGTTCGTGCTTCCTTAGCCGTTCGCAATCTCGGTTCGGGGCTTCGGCAAGGCTATTACCGTGCGTATCTTTTCCACACCTCCGACTTACGCGCACATAATCGTCACGGATCTCAGCTCGAGAACACGTCGACACGACGGATGCTAATATGGCGAGCTCGAAACTTTGCACGACTTCAGTTAACGGAAACGTAAGCCGAAGCATATAACGAGATGGAACGGATGAAAGTGCAACAGACTGTACAAACGCCGGGGACGAAAGTGCTCTCCTTTCCGATCTGCGTACTTACAGTTGCGCTCCCAGTGCCCTTGCGGTTCGCGCGTACAATTTCGCGAGCTCGCGCGAACACTCGCGGTTTTACCCGACCGCTCTAACCTACAACCACCGTTCGGGCGGTTACACCTCCCAAACCGCAGAGGGGGAGCGTGGTCCCGAAGGGGTTCGAGTAGTGACGTTGCGCGAGACGCGAACGTTGCAGAGATACTTTGGGGAACACAGTTTTTAAATGCAAGATGTATGCATCAATATGTAAGAGCACTAAAAATTTTAATTAGTTAATTAATGACCGTCACTGACGCAATCTCTCGCCTGATCGCAATACCCTCTACAATTTACTTCATTTTACTTAAAAAATATGTAAAAGACGAAAGTAATTTCAGTCGTTTCAAGAAAGTTAGACTGTGCAGACGGTTCATCTAAAATGGGATCGTTGATTAGTTCACACCCACACACTCCCGAGAAAGAATTTCTGCTCGATAGAAACTCAAAATAAAAGAAGGGTGGTAACTATAACTAGAAATTTTCTATTAATACCTTTTAGTATCCTAATAAAAAGGGATATCATATCTTAATAAATAAAAGAGAATAAAGTTATTGAAGATCTCTTTTTTAGAAACATTTTTAAATATTTTACAGTACCGCTGTTGAGATATTTTCGATACGTAATGACAGCACTTGGACTCACAAGAGACGTCCAACACTGATAATCATACCATAGAAATGATACTCTTTTACTTCACATGTTCACGTCATCCCAATTTCGATCCACTCATTTGAGACTTGTTTCTAAATTAGATTAAAATTTTAATTAAGAATAAGTTTAATGAATTCTTCTTAATGATTGACTTGTGCTGTAAAGAAAATTAGTTGTACTTGAATTCGTCGTGAAAATTTTTAGCAAACGTTCATATTTCTTTCACAATTTTTATAACAAACACGTATTTCTTATTCTCTTATATTACTATAGCACAATGGAAAATTTGGATTGCTCAATGATTTCGAATTCATACACAATACCCGGACAGAAGCCTTAAGCTTTAGATTTATTCTAGCTTGTTTCAATATCGTTCAATTTTTTAAATCTTAATATTTATTCAAGATTAATAGCATTGAAACTTTTGGCAAAGCTACAGTTAATGTGTAGATAAATAACGAAATATTATCAAGTAAATATATACAGTGCTTTCTAACAGTCCCGGGATACCGGGAGAATTCTCGAGAATCAATATATTTTGAATGGGTAAAGTTTGCAACCTTTACTAGTCTTAAATTACATTTAACTACTTAAGTGTAATGGCGTAGCAGCTATTCATAATCATAATTAATGCAAAAAAGTTTATGAAAAACTTATATTAACGAAGTAAAAGCTTTATCTTACTTCTATAAAATGAAACTCAACGCTCACAAATGAATTTTGGTAGTGAAGGATTACCTTGATGGTGGATAAGTACGTGTCATTAAGATAGCGAAAGATCAAATAAAATGAGCAGAACTATTAAGATTCCTGGGCAAAACGTCAGAGACTCTATTAACGCAATTTCGTCTAAAACGAGGAACTAATTCAACGATATTGGATATATAAATTATATTCATATTGGCTCTAATGCATTAAATTAATAACTACTTTTATTAAACGTCCGACGTTTCTAGCCTTTACATATTACATTTTACCCTACTATTGCTGTAAAAATAGCGATAGATAAGAATAATGCATTACAGATAGTACTTAGAGCTTTAAATTTAGCGCCTTATTTTCAGCTAGTTAGATATAAAATGGTATTCAATAAATTCACCGTTTTAGACGCAGTCGCGTTAATATATTCTCTGATCTTTAATGGGGTTTAAAATATATGCTCAGTAGCCTCTAGCTTATTTCAATTATTCGTTATCTTATTGACAAAACTTAATTTTTATTATCTCAATATAATATCCTTTTCCGAAGTCGAAATGTCTCGTGAATAAGATCTACTCAATTATACAATGAAACTTTTTTTGTATAAGTACTTCTGCAGTATTTTATGCATAGGTGGGAGATGTATGAAATGTAGGAACTACCCGTTTATTATATTCTTTCAAACCATGATTACATTATGGATTGTCTTCAACTGGATATCTCGTTGATATATAATGTATTGTTTATAATAAACTTACTAGCGCCGTTAAAACGTAAAATCTGTAATTACATAAACTCTAAAACGACGATCAAGACCTCAGAAATCGTATATACAATGTACAAATAAAAAAGAGGAATATTTTTTTTAAGACATGAACAAGAGGCAGACGTCATAGAACAGCCCTTTCTTCCATATTCGCTGACACTATAGTAGGATCAGCTACATTCATTTTGACAATGGTTTAGAATGTGTCTGTACCTCTGATAGTTAAAGCATCTGGTGGTTCATAGATAATCCTAAATGCGGCACGAGACCTACTATACTAATCAGTATTTTCAGATTACTTGTGATGCCTTGTGTGCTTTTTACTATTTAGCTCTTTTACTTGATTTGTAGTATCTTTACATTGCACCAAATTTATTTTTGAAATCATTAAAAAAATAAAGAAGTATTCATTTATCAGAAATACTGTTAATATAACTGTACATTTTATTTCAGAATTATTCACGAAAGCGGATTTACGCCTGAAGATTTTAAACAATATAGACCAGTTGTCTATAGTAATACAATACAATCGCTAGTAGCAATTTTAAGAGCAATGCCTAGTTTAGGTATAATATTTTCTACTAACGAAAGAGAAGTAAGTTGTAAAAAAGAATTATTAAAGTATGTAAATCATAACATTTAGAACAGAGCACTTATCAACACAATTCTACATTAGTCGGTTTAATATATTTAAAATAATATGTTATTAAAAATTTAAGAAATCTCTTTTAAAATACATAGTAAAAGATACTTCTACAAAAATTTTATACAATTCCTTTTTTAAAAATATTGAGTTTATGTCTTGAATTTTTTATTTAATATAATTTATTATAAAATTAGAAAAGTATTTTCAATATCATTTTAATATGACCAACATAAACTATCAGGTATGTGAATAAGTCTTTCCCGTTTTTTTCAAATTTTGAGCCTTTATTGTGAAAAAATGGTTACAAATGAATTATTGAAAGTATTGGCCATCGCTAGCTACAACTTTTTCCCATCTTTCTGGCAACATACGAATCCCGTTGCGAAAAAATTCGACCGGTTTGGCCTCTATCCAG